>OY776120.1:70021976-70621976 GCA_963675135.1 Galeopsis tetrahit
AAAAAAAACAAAAAAACCGTCTTCTCTCCTTTTTCTCCTCTTTCTCCCTCTCCTCAAATATTTTCTTTTACCATTTTCTTCAATCTCTCTCTCTCTCTCTCTCTCTCTCTCTCTCTCTCTCTCTCTCTCTATTTATTTGTTTTAAAGTTATTTTTTTCAGTTTTCTTTTACAATTATATCCACAAAATAAAACCAGTTATCGAGGTTATTGAACTCTATCCCCCGTTATCCATATAAACTGCTACATTTCTCATTAAACATAAACTGTTTTGAAATGTAAGAATACATGAAAATTAAAAGTGAAAGTTGTGGTACTTGGATCATGTTTTCAAAGAACAGTAATGATCAGAAGCATTAGTTTGAATTTGGTGCTCATGGATGGAAATGTGAGTAATTCTAAATGTTTTCCTCTTTTACATCTTGGTTCTGTTTACTTTTTATAAATTTATAAGAATTCATTTATTTAGTAATCAATAATATTTATCACATGTAATTCTCTTAGTTTTATGTTCTTATTACAGAAGAACTCACATACTATAATTTCAGAGTTAAATCCAAACACCCTCATATTACATTACGTGTTCTCCACTTGAACTTATTCACTTACCTTATAGTTTCATATTTTGTATATTATATTTTCATTTTTGACTAATATTCATTTTTTAATTTGAAGATATTATAGCATTCGTTGTGGACATGACTAAAAAGTATGTACTCCATTCTATACTAATTTTTTCAGATCACAAATTATTTACACAAAATTGTTTCTTCTTACATTTATGGTATCATCTTTTGTTAGTCATACGATGATGAGTTGCACACTTTGGAAAGGGATATTACGAACCCCTACTTCACTACCAAAACAATCACCCATCACAATCCATCGTAATTATTGAAAATTAATTATTGTCTCTCATATTGAAAATGTGCCACACAAATACATAATTGTTTTCATTTTTTATCATTATCTTGAAAGTGTTGGCCGTCTAAGTGGATGAAATTAAATACTGTGATAACATTGTTCTTATTTGGTGTTAATTTTAGAATTGATCAATTTCTATTTTGATAAAAAAAAAATGCAACACCAAGGAAGAGAAATTTATTTTTGTTCTTTGTCTTTTGGTTAAGAAGCGTGATTCGTTTCAAAGTTAGCATTGCAATGCAATAACAACAATATATCATCCTATATTTCAAGCTTGCTCTTTTATTTGAATTCTCCTTTTATTAATGTTGTTCATTTTCAAGTTCTGAGTTGCGTATACTCATTTACAGATATGTCGATGTCCTAATGATGGAATTCAGTAGCTTCTGCTACAATGTGTAAATTAAAAGTTTGATTATTGTGAATTGTGATCAGTACTGTTCAATGGCACTTTTGATTATTGTCATCGGTATTCAATGTCAAGAACTTTTTTTTTTTCGATTTTTATTGTGTTTGTATTTCGATAACACTTTTTCAAGGCTATTTACTGTGTTTGTGCATATGTTCATAAGTTAGTCAATGAATTTGAAATTCCATTTTCTAATTGTTCAGGGACTATTTGATCGAAGTCTTTAACAAAAAAGTATATTTCTTAAATAATTGGTATGTAGGAAACGTTGACCTGATTCCATCTATAATTAAAATTAAGGTCTTACATGTTTCTTTTTGTACATGTTGCGCTTTTCTATTTTGCTATTTTTATAAAATAACGTTTTCTGCTGATAATGTCGAATTGTATTCAGTTGATTATTTGAACTCAATTGACTACCTAATCATCGTCTTATTCTCAAGATAGGTGTACCCATACTCGAGAAACATTGATCAAAAGGCGAACTTGTGCAATAGAACGAGGTTGGTTATAACAAGGATATAAAACATATTCTTGAGGGTAAAAATCATATTTAGAAGAAACATTAAGAGTAGAGTGCACATCCCACAAATGACTCTTACAACTTTGCTATGACAATAAACAAAAGTGAAGGACAATTATTTTTCACGGTAGGATTGTTTCTTTCAAAACCAATTTTTATCCATGATATCGCTGTGAGTTAAGAGCAGAACCAATGTTGTTTACTCACTTATAATATTTACGAATTCAATAATTTTAAACAAAACATTTCAATCAACATGCACTCATTTTAATTAGACCAGAATTTAATCTATGTCCCTTATATACTATATAATTTTGGATATAATTTTGCACTCATTTTAATTTTGGATATAACAGTCCAATGCTCTCATATTATTTTTAAAACACTCCTACAAACTAACATACTGTATTAACTTATGCAAGAGTGCATTTTCAAGTTGAAGATGATAGGAATTATCATCAAATATATTTTAAAATAATAAATTATATAAAATCTTATTAAATAATAATATAATTTCTTTTTCAATCCCGCGAAATTCGCGGGTTTTACCCTAGTATAGTATATTTACAATAAATAATTAACATATTTACATAAATATAGACTTAGTCAAGGAGTATTAGATACTAAAACAAATTGTGAGTAGAATTAAAAACGTGCCTATAAAGGTGGAATTAAGTTTGCAAAATTAACTCAATATATTTTTATATACACGTATGATTAACTTTTAAAAAAAACATTGAATTAATCAAACATATTTTATGGAAGAAAATAAATAATATAGTCATACATACCTTTTTTTAATTTTGAATTTATGTACTAATCAATTTGTATTTACTATAAATTAATGCGGTTATAATTAACATTAATTTAAACACGTTTAAAAAATAAAATAATTTCGAGTCAATATGATTTAATTAACTATTTTTTATATAAATGTGAATTACAATCTCAATAGATTAAGTTTAAAAAATATAAAATCAAAGATAATTACAATTGTAGAGGTGAATATAGAATTATTCAAACCTTTTTAACTTAATTTTATCTCAATTAATTAATTATTTTCATTATTTGATATAATTTGATCAGATATGCGATTCATTGAATCATTGTATTGATATGCATTACCGATTCATTGTATTGATGCAATTTAAGTAGAGATACTTTTGACCTATCATAGATTCCTTATCCTGTTTCGGGTTCTCATTTGATCAGTTTTTTCGGACTTTTTAATCGTTTTACTTGGTAGGTGATTTCATGGGTGCACCATTTTCGCATTTTACTTGGTAGGTGATTTTAGGGGTGTACCATTTTCGATGCATCCCGACCTCTGGTTCGAATTGTGAACTTATGGCTTCTATCTTTTCTTTTTCCTTTTAATCTACAACCTTTTATTGGCGACTCATACAAAGTTGAAAACTATCTTGTTTACTTGTTTATAAAAATATTGATAATAATTTCAATCAATTTGAACATAATATTCTACATTAAATAAGGTATATATTTCAATTTTTATTTATAAATGGGTTGGTCTACTATGAACTCGAGTGCATGTTGTGCAGTCTATGTTGCATTTTTCAGTTTACTAACTTACATTTTTTGGTAAATGGTGTTGCACTTTTCAATTATTAAACTGTATAATAATATTTTTAGTAATAATTGAAAAGTGCAACACCATTTACCAAAAAGTGTAAGTCAGTAAAACTAAAAAGTGCACATGGACTAGGGTGCACAACATGCACTCGAGTGCATACTAGACTTTACCTTTATAAATATATTAAATTATCTTGCATTAGAAAAGACAAAAAAAAATTATAACAAAGCCCTAAAAAGTGTATATATACAAACACAGAATCCAATAATAATACATCAACAATGAACCGATTTATCTACATATATTCAATCAATTGTAAACAATTGATCAAAAATCACATCTTTTTGTGGTGCCGGAAAATAGTGTTTAAAAAATAACTACTCCGTATAACTTATGAACTGCATATTGAATTCGAACTATACATGCGACCATTCGAATCTGCAAAACAAAAATAATTGGAAAAAAAATTATTAGCCACAAAGAGATAAAGAAATATTGTAGGTAGAATGAAAAAAAAAAAACTCAACGAATCACATTAAACATAAATGAAAAATAATCGAATAAGACTTCTATCTACTTCAAGTATTTAATCAATAAGAACATATATACCTTAACACCACAATTGGTTCAAGATCCATGAAAAAATCTGGACAAAGAAAAAGAAAACAAAAGAATGAATAGAAGATGATAGTGAAGGAGAAAAGGTAGTGAACAAAAATAAGAAATGGTTAGTAATACAAATTTTAAAATTACCTTGTGAATGATCGAAAAAATTTAACGGCTAATTTCGTAGAGGACAAACAAATTTAAGAGTTGAGTGATGGACAAACCCTAAAGATAAAAGTTGAGTGATTGGAAAGCTTTCCCCCTCCATCTTTCTTCTTCGCCGGAAACAGGCACCCCCTCCCATCACAAGCCCTTTTTTCTCCTTCTTCAATGTAGATCGGATATAAACCACCGAGATCGGGCCATTGCTACCGCCCAATACAGTCACCGTCGCCCGCCACCGCCCACCACCGCTACAGCCGCTAGCACCGCCCACTTCTCCTCCCGCCCACTTTTGGTCCCTCAAACCTTGTAGTTAGATTGAAAAATAAGTAGATCGGTTGAATCCCTCTAAAAACAGAGTAGCCCTTGCCGGACAGTCGCCGGACCACCGCCGGACCACCGCCGGACCACCGCGTCGCCACTGCCGGAACGCCACCTCGCCGCCCCTTTCTTCAGCTTCTCAACTGGATGTAGGAGCTCTTTCAAGAATTTAGTTGGGATCAACGGGTATACCTCCCCGACGGAGCCACGGTGACCGTTTGGGGAGTATCCGTTGATCCCGTTCTATTTAGTTTCTTTTTTTCAGTTTCATTATGCTTTTAGTTTTATGCTTTAGTTTCTGCTTTTATTTTCTGTTCTTGTTGATGCATGTTACTTTAGTTTATTCTCCTGCTGGGATCTGTTGTTTTTATTTCCCTTCCCCTGTTTTTATGGGTTGTTATCCCCGTTTACGGGTCTTTTTCCCCATGGTGGGTCACTATTGTGCTTGATGGAGCTGGTCGTCCTCGGGGCAGTGCTCTTATGGTCTGGGAGGTTGTAGCGCGAGTCGTAGTGTGCGACAGTTTGTTCCTTGTGGAGCAGATTTGCTATTTTCTTAGATTGAGAGTCTCGATGGATGCTGGTATGCCTATATTTCTTTCCACTCTCTCACGATTGAGTTTGGAGAATGACTCTTCTGGTAGAATTTCCTCTGTATAGATAGGTGAGCGAGAAATGTATTCAAATATTCCTATTTGTAATTCTACACTAAAAAAAAAAAAAAAAGTTGAGTGATTGAAATGAGAAGAATGGTGTTGAAATTTATAAGAGTAAATATAAGGATGTAGGGTTGTGATTAAAAGTTATAATGAAAGGTTGAGATTAAAAGATAAAGTTAAAATGAATGAGAATGAAAGGATTTTGAAATGGTGTGAAATGAGAAGAGAGAGATTGAGGGAGAGGAATAAAATTGTGACACATGTCAATAAAAAGTTTACAAATATATAAGACTAGTATGAGTCGCGTAAATAATTACGCCAAATTATAAAAAAGAATAATTTAAACAGAAATTTAAAAGTTAAAAAAAAATGTAAAAAAGAGAAGTTAGAGGAGAGAGAAAATTGAAAAAATTGCAAGGGAGAGGAAAGAGAAAAATATTTAAAAAAATAAATCAAAATTACATCGAGTCTATACACTCGAGTTCTTTTTCGCTTTTTTCAATTTTTTTTGCTTTTTAATTTTTCCCATTTTTTTTTCTCGCTTTTTCTTGTTTTTTTTTCCCGCTTTTTTTATTTTCTCCCTTTTTACCCTTTTTCATTTATATTTTGTTAAAAAATGTTATGGAGAAGGCTTTAACTAATGAACTATATACCTAACATTAAAAAAAAATTTACTCACCATTTAAACTACTAACACATTTTAATAAATATTGACTTTCTATTATATATATAAATATATATATTATAATAAAATGATAAAAATGTGTTATAAATAAAAAGTGAAACACAATATTTTTTAAACGTGCAAGTCATTATAATTGAAAAGTACAATACAATATTAATGAAATGTGTAAGTCAATATAACTAAAAAGTATAAGTCATTTAAAACTGAAAAATGCAACACGATATTACTAAAACGTGTAAGTCAGTATAACTGAAAAGTGTAAGTGTATATATAACTGGAAAGTGCAACATAATTTTTATTAAAAAGTGTAAGTGAGTATAACTGAAAAATGCAACACAATATAACTAAATAGTGTAAGTCATATACCTAAAAAGTGTAACACAATATTACTAAAAAGTGTAAGTCAATATAACTGAAAAGTTCAACACAATATTTTAAAAAAGTGTATGTGAGTATAACTGAAAAGTTCAACACAATATTATAAAAATAGAATATTACTAAAAGTGTGTGTATTATAACTGAAAAGTGCAACACACTTTCTTATCTAGAAAAATAGGTGCTAAAATTAAAAAAATTGGAAAAAATATAGAAAATGGGAATTGAACCCGAGACTTTGTACTAATTTAATCATATAATGACCATTAGGCCATGTCCCAAGTTTTTTTATAGTGTTGTTCTTATTAATTAATAAATGATTACTGGACTCGAGTGCACAACAGACCTACCCAAATAAAAATATCATTGTAAAATGTAGGACACTACAATAGAAAAATGCAACAACATTTATCAAAAAGTGTAAGTCACACAATTAAAAAGTGTAACATAATATTACTAAAAAGTGTAAGTCATTATAAATAAAAATATTATTGTAAAGTGTAGGACACTACAATAGAAAAGTGCAATACCGTTTATCAAAAAGTGTAAGTCACATAACTGAAAAGTGCAACACCAAAATTAACTAAACAATAACTAAACAGAACAGAGCAAAAACGTGTAACATAATTATTAGTATAAAACATAATTCACTTTAACTTAAAAATGTAACATTATATTACTAAAAAATTATAAATTCTTATAACCGAAAAATGCAAAATAATATTAGTAGAAAGTGTTGGTTTTATTTTTCTTAGTTATTAATGTTACACAATTTTATTAAAATATTGGAGTAGTGAGAATCGAACCTGCAACAGCATGTAAATTCAAGTATAGAAGTATCGTTGGACCACAACCTAATCTTTGTAGTATTGTTGTTCTCACTAGTACATAAGCGGTTACTCGAGTCCATAACAGACCCACCCTTATTTGAGTAGGTCTGATGTGAAGAAAATAACCCCATTGCTCATTTTGTGTATCACAATCCACCAACTCACCTTCCCACACGAAGTGCACTCCCTCCAATCCGTTTCCTCTAAATGGAAAATTTTACAGAAGACCTGCGGTTCTTGATTTGACAAAGATTGTTTACATATATATATACAACACTTGTTTTCTAAAGGCAGCACTAACTCAAGACTACAATTCTTGATTGTTAAGGAAAGAATGTTTATATTCAAGCAAACACATATGGTTGATGATTCATTTTTAGTGCATCGATCACAGGTTGCAATCTACAAATTGAATAAACATCTAAACTTATAAGTTACAAAGCAAATCCGTAGACCCAGAAAATAAAAGGATTAAATTCCAAGAAAACAATTGCATCTCAAGTTTCATAGATATGTTAATCGAGTATCAATCAATAGAACTGAAACCAAATTCGACACTGATAACACCCAAAAGCTTCCATAGACATAATAAAACCTACCTACTAAACATGCAGGGAGAATAACAAAAGCATCAAAGTGGGTAGGGTCTTTAGACGATTCATATAAGCAACGCTCTAATCTAGCCCATAAAATATTCGAAGAGCTTGCACCAACCTGGAGAAATTTATAAAAACTTTTGTTGGGAATAAAATGACATAAGTTTTGATTAAATACCAAAACCCCCTGAGACATGCCTAAGTCAAGATGATTGTGTTCTAAAAATGCTAGAACACATAATATAAGACTAGATGAGAAGCTGATATGTTAGGCAGCTCTTAGATGATTAGATGCACATTGTGAGGGGGAACCTATGCTTTGAAGATTATCAAGATCAAGTTCCCTCAAGGCTCAAAGTCTGGAACAAACACTAAGGACAAGCATACTCTATTGAAAACCAAATGCCTTGATCAGGAGAGTTGTCCATAGAGGTTGTATCCATGCAAAAATAAGGTTGTAAAGCTCAAAAGGACAAGGTTACTCAAATGTTCTGATCAGGAGAGTTGTCTAGAGAGGTTAACTATGTGAGAAAACAAAAGCTCTGAAGCTAAAAGACCAAATATGCTGATCAGGAGAGTTGTCCCAGAAGAGTTGTCTCAACAAGTTTGAACCAGAACAAAGGTTCTAATGTTTGAAGGTCAACCATGCTGAAGAGTTAGAGACAACCATACCCTAAAGAACCTCAATACAATATGCTAAGATCACCTTGAAGTGAAGTAAAGGGAAAGAGCCAAGTCATCTGAAGAAGAGCAAGCCAACTTTGCTGATAAGCAAAACTGCTGATAGTGATAAGGAGAGTTGTCCATTTGATAAGGAATGTTGTCCTATCATTGGATCAACCTTCAGAAGCCATGTCCAAGTCTTAACAAGAAGTCAAACATTGGGAAAAGTGCTGCAGAATGAAGACAAAGTCTTAACAGCCGTTTATTACCCAAATAAGGACATGTCACTATCAAGAATCTGTCTTCCAGTTTGAAGAACTCAAGGAAGACATTTATAGCAATTTGGGGTTGCCTCTCCAACGGGCAAATCCTCCATTTTGTCTATAAATACAAGAAGTGTGAAGACCATTTAAAAAAACCACAACCTTGACAAGAATATCCAACTATCCTACAAGTCAAAGTGCTTTCAAAGCTTTCAAAGAGACTATCTTAGTATTCATACACTTCTTCTAAGCTGAACTTACTGTATATCCATACAAAGCTTAGAGAGATATCATAATCCTTATACACTGATCTTCATTGTAAAGGATATCTCATTAGTTGGAACCTTACTTCAACCCTTACCTCTTTCAAGTGAGAAAGTGAGAAGGTTGTAGTAGTAGAAGTGGTAGGAGCTGACTGTTGAGAGAAGAACAGTTCAGTTCTGAGTTGAGAATAGGGTACTAGGACTCTAGACATCCTAGGGATCAATTCACCAAGGAGTGGTGTTCTTGATCAAGTGCACCTTGGCACTATAAAACAAGTTAATTCCAAGAGTGAAGGAATTATCCTGTTAAATCAGGGAAAGTTGATGTAGGAGCTTGAGTCTCTGAACCACTATAACCTCTTGTGTTGATTTGATTTACAAGTACTTACATTCATTCAACACTGCACACAAAACTGATCTTTCAAAAGAAACATATTCAAAGATTGTGCAAAAACTGTATTGGACAAGTTCCCTGGAATTAAACTGGATTGCATTGAACTGACTAAGTGATTTCAGAAACTAAAGGAGCCTAAACTTAAAGGGCCAACCACTATTCCGCACATATAACTCCCCTAGATAGTTATTCAACTAAGTACTCAATAGTACTTAGTAGTTTGATTATCTTAGAAGAGTTAATCTTCTTCAGCAGAGTTGTCCAAGACAACATTGCTGATCTCTGGTTTGATCAAGTTTGAAAAGAATTTGCATACAAGTGTATTCTCCCCCCCCCCCATACACTTGTTATATACTCCTTTCAGGACCAACAACTTTGGCACTCAATAATTAGATTATATACCCCTAATATATATATATATATATATATATATATATATATATATGTATATGTATAAAATAATGACAGCGATTACTACTACTATTCTGTGAATTCTTCTTCTTCTTACAGCTCATTCAAAGAATAAAAAATAATGTTTTGAAGTTAAATATGCCATGGAATTTCCAGTTTCAAAGTGAGGAGTGTAAATACTCAACGCAAAATGGGAATCATGAAATAAAGGATCGAGGGAACTAAAAAGACACTTGAATAAAAAACTTGAGAGTCTCTCAATTTTCCTCCTTGTACATGTGGATCTCAAATGCCAAGTCATCTAACACATGGCAAAAGGAGGAGGGATCTCAAATGTACACATGGCAAAAGGAGGAGGGATCTCAAATTATATTTTTTAATAGCATATAAATAGCAATAATTCAACTTCTTAAATACACATGGAAAATTGCACACCACTAGTGTGTGCGATTTTCACACACATAAAATCGCACATTTCTCCTCCTTTGACTTCTTCCGATCTCCTCGTCCCCTCCGCACTATCTTCACCCTCTCCCTCTCATACCCATTATGTAGATCAAGCGTTGTCCACAAATATGTAAGAATAATACAATAGATCTACATATCAGAGTAGGCTTGGTCAAAGAATAGAAGCGTCGCCACATCACCGTCGTACCACCGCCTCTGGTGCGATAATATTTTTGTTTCATAGTAAGAATCAAATTTAGAAGTTTTTTTTTTTTTTTTTTTAGTTGGGATCAATGAGTCGATCCTCCCTGACGGCGCTACGGTGGCAGATCGGGTGAGTGCCCCGTTGATCTCGTTTTATTTTCCAAATTTCTAGCTTAGTTGTATCATTTTTATTACTGTTGTTTTTTTACTTTTGTACGCTTATGTGCCCTATTATACCTTTGTGAAGCATGCTTTGTGACGAAGCGCAAACTCTACTCACAAAGATCAAGAACAATAAAAGGACAAACTGGCAGGACTAAACTCTCTATTTCATTAACAAACAAGCAACCCTTCAAACAATGACACTTGAGGAGTATAAATACTCACTCCTCAAACTACAAATTGGCTACACAAGGAAATAACCAACTAACAAAACTACTACACAAAGAAAGTCAAATCATGAATTTCTTAGAAACTAAAAATAACCCTCCTATATATTACAATCTTTCATGCAATTATTCTTGCGGACTGTCATCGTCGTGCTCGTCAAATACTAGAGGGCCATCATACACATCGTCGTCACACACAAATTCCTCGTAGAGGCGAGCAATAACGTCGTCGTGTATGGGGGGACCGTCGTATCCGTCATCGAATCCGGGAAGATGAACGCGAAGGGTGTCGAGCAATTCTTGATATTGCATGACCAACTGTTCTTGTTGATTACCAAGAGCGACCACCTTCGTGACCAGAGATCCCACTTGTTGGCGAATTTGTGTAACATCGTGACCAAGACTTTGGGCATCAAAAGAGGGGTGATCGTATTGTTTAGGCGGCATCGTCCCAGAATTGCCTAACTTTGGATACCAACTAACGCAGCGCAAGTTATACTCTCAAAGATCAAGAACAATAAACGGACAAATCGACAGGACTAAACTCTCTATTTCATTAACAATCAATCAACCCTTCAAACAATGACACTTGAGGAGTATAAATACTCACTCATCAAACTACAAATTGGCTGCACAAGGAAATAACCAACTATAAAAACTACTACACAAAGAAAGCCAAATCATGAATTTCTTTGAACCTAAAAATAACCCTCATATTACAATCTTTCATGCAATTATTCTTCAACTTACAATACATCTTAATCTTCATCACTTTGTGTCAGTTGTTGGGACCTTTTTGGGTGGGCATATCATAAGTCGTCTTGTCGATGCAATTAAGCTACTAGGAGTATCGCCACCGTGATGATCGGAAGATCTGTAGGCGACGCAGCTCTCTGTTCCAGCAGCGTCGATCGATGCGGTTGCGCTCGGGAGATTTTGAGATCGTCAGTAGCGATTGACGGGTGTTCCTTAAGACTGTGAAGAATTTTGGAACTGGTGTTCCAATTCTGGAACTCACGCTGTTATTGCTGCTTTGGGCCTCTATTTTGAGAATTTGATTCTCTTCAGGGGCCTGGGTGCAATTATAGTATATTGTAGATTAGTCCTTAGATTTAAAATTAATTTTAGAAATTAGTTAAGGGCCTGTTTGGTTGACAGAAAATCTGATTATAAATCAGGACTGTTTGGTTGGACCAAATTCTGAAAATTTTATAAAAATGAATTTTGGGCAAAATAATTTTGAGAATAATTCTAGAATTAACTAAAAGGTTTGGAGCTTGTTAGTATTTATAATTGTAGAAATATTTTACCTACGAATATTAATTAATTGCACGTTTATTTGATTTATGTGCTAAATCCTAATTATGTGTTTTATTTATAATATTTTAAATTTTATAATAAATCATGAGAACTTGATAATTGTGTTACTTGTCTAATGGTATGATTGGTAAGGTGGAATAAACCATGAATGAAATCACCATTCATGGATCTATTCCAAATTTAATGATTGGTAATTTGGTATAATTTATGAAATTGAATCATCATTCCTTGTGGAATGGTGATTCCCAAATGTATGAAATTTTCATTCATTTCCACCCTATGGATTTAAGGAAGGAATCAAAATTTTAATAAATTCTGCAATAAAAATTAATAATAATAATATTTAATAAAAATATTAATATAATATATAATCTAAAAATAAAAATAAAAATATAATATATTAAAAAATATAAATAATAAAATATTAATTTTAACGATAATATTATTTTTAAATAATATTAAATTATATTAAATATAATAAAATAAAAAATTATTTAATTTTTTTTTAAATATAAATAATACGGAGTACTATATAGTATATACAATATATTATTTTCAACAATATAAAATAATAGTATAATGATTTTTGATAATATAAATAATAATAATATATTTTTTAATTTATTTAATATTAAATATAATGATAATATTCTTATTTTAAAAATAAAAATATTATTTTTATATAAAATATACATTTATATAAATAATAAAATCAGAAAAAAAATATATATATATTAATAATAATAATAGAGAGTCAACAATGATTATTAAAATATTAATAATAAAAATAATATTGATGTGCCAAAATTTGCACGAGAGGATTGCGTGTCCTCTGGATTGGATGTCCCACTCTTCGAACACGTACAATCACTCCAAGTATGCTGCCTTCACTCGAAATCTTCAAGAACCTGCAAAGAACACGCCGGAGGGGGGTCCGGCGTGGACACTCCGATGCCTAAGTCAGTATAGGGCTTGTAAAAATCTCCCAAGGATCTCGAGATCCTTGATGTATCAAATCAGTTCTCAAAGAATATCAAAAAGGTGTTTTTCGTTTAGTATATATCAAGTTTGTAATATAAGAATGTCTAACCTGGAAATCTCCTTGGATTTACCTATTTATAGAGATCCTTCTTCGAGAGGAGGTCAAGTCTTCCTCTTCTTTCGGAGCTGCCCATAAAACTCGGCCCTGCTGAGTGGACGAAGTCTTCCCTTCTCTCCACTTCCTGAAGACTCGGCAACACTCCTTCTTAGTAGACTTTGTTCCCTAAGATAAAGGAGGATAAGGTCTTCCTTTTATCAAGTCTAAACCGAAAATGGCGGAATCTCCCTACATTTAAGGCTCACGACCTTATGTCAAAACTGATTCTTCTTGAAGCTTCTTTCCAGACGGAGCTCCCTCCAAAGGGATCTCCAGAGGGGATTCTTCATCGGAGAGTATTATATAATCTGATCCTTCCACTTTTATCTTATCCTCTATACACGTGTCGACTTCTTATTAGGTGACATTTTTAGGCCGCATCATCTACTCCCCCCTACTCTCGTAAAAGGGGGACATCTTTTGTGAGAGTAGAAAATTTCCTAAAATCTAGTAAAAGGGTCCTTCTGGAGAGACGTGTATCATTCCTGCTTCGGAGAGGAAGTTTCAAAACATGTCCTTCTCCGAAGGCTTTTCCCGCCTCCAACTAGGGAGACTTTTCGGTTTCTGCGCGTGGGCCCCACGCGATCGCTTTTCTCTCTCCTTTGTTATTCTCCCGAGGAAAATTCTCGATTCCACCCCATATCTTCTCCCATTTACTCCACACAACCGTCTCTTTTCTTTTCTTCCTTTTTCAAATTTCATTTCCTCCCAAAAGTCGCTCATCGTCTTCATCTTTCTCCTTCGATGTTCTTCCTCCCGAGTTTTCGTCGTCGCCGGCCGCCCCGACCGATTCCGTAGTCCTTCTAATCAAGGTAACCCAGGTATCTTTTTTTTTCTTTTATTAGCACTGTAACTCGATGTCAAGCCCCCTTTCTCCGCCTGAAACTCTTAGCCAAAACTCCTCTGAATTGACTCCCTCTCTGATGGGGAGTCCAGAGAATAAGATTTCCCTTTCATCCCAAATCGACCATACTCATCTAGTTAGCCTTACTCATGCTTATGATTTTTCATCGGAATATACCTTTCGCGTTCCTCGCTCAAGTGAACGCCCAGATCTCTCCCAACTCCGAACTCTTGCTTTCTTCGAAGCTCAACTTAGGGCAGGACTACGATTTCCGATTCATCCCTATTTGGCTTCCATATCGACCCGCATGCAGATCCCTCTTAACCAGTTTACTCCGAATGCTATCCGTACTATGATAGGCTTTTTCATCCTGGTGAAAGGGAATGGGGGTGACCCATCTGCCGAACTGTTTCTGAGCCAACATTCTTGTAAAGTGAACAATGGCTTCTTTTATGTTAGTGGGCGAAGGTCCCGTGTCTGTAAGTTTCTGAAAAAACTCCATGAAGAAGACTCATCCTGGCGAGATTATTATTTTTTTGTTACAAGCCCCACTGATTGGCCATTTCCTCATGGGGATTGGATATTCCACAATCCAGGAATATTCCTCCTCCTCTGAAAGCTTATTCCGTTTCCAACCATGCTATTATGACTGATCTCAATACTCACATCCGTCTGTACGATTATTTCGATATTCCTGGTATTTGTAAAAATCCTCGCATCCTCTCCCACTTTGGCTTTTGCCCTCAAGACTTCCCTTTAGATTCTCGAGATGGTAAAAAATCTCTTATTCTTGTTTCTTACTTCTCGTATGTGGCTATTTTTCTACATTCTGAACATCTTCTTGGTTATCTGCAGCAATGAGTTGGCTAACTCACATCTCACGGGATGCCCCTGCTCTCAGCATAGTGAAGACCCCTGTATTATCCGCTCTAGAAGATCCTCCAAAAGCTCCTCCGTCTCCTGCTCTCGAGAGCTCAGCAAAGACCCCGGCTCCAGGGAGCCCTTCAAAGGTTCCTCCTCTCCCCGGTTCATCCACTCAAGTTCCTAGTTCAGTTGCTAGGAGAACCCGATCAGCTGCCAACGCCTTCTTTTCTGACTGTGGCACCTCTAAGAAGTATAAGGGAAAAGCGACCCGTGCTGAGAAGGAATCTCCCCCTCCTACTGTGTACGAGCCTCTCCACCGTCTTATCGACCGATTCCCTGCTCCTCCCAACGCTGAGTTATCCGACACGCCTCTTCCTGAAGATCTACTGCTCCGGGGGGCTCATCTTTTTTCCGAGGTACTTTCTATTATTTTCAAATCTCTGCCTTCTTCACATCCTCAACATTACTTCTTTTTCTTTTGTAGTTTGGTCTTATCTATACTAAGATACTCGACCAAGGCGTTGAGATGGTGGCTGAGCTCGAACTTCTCCGGGCCGAAACATCTTCTCTTCAATCGACCCTCAAGGAGATCACTACGGAGAAAGACAAAGCTCATAAACGAGCTCAAGCTCTGGCTGAGGAGTTATCTCTTCTACGGACTCAAAGCAAGCAGGATGCAGCCAGGATTAAATATCTGGTGCAGGAGGTGGGACGGATGGAACGCGAGTTACCAGACGTCGGAGTGCAGGCTTGCATTAAGTCTCTATTCACTTCCTCCTTGGGTCAAGATTTCTTGGGGACTCTCCATACCCAGTGGCTGTCCGGCTTCCTTAAGAGCTAGAGCTTCTTATGCGCCATGGGGCCCTATATCCCTCATTTCATCGACCATGGCTTCAGCAATGCTGTGGCTGAACACTCAGCCCCGGGGTTCGATGGGACCTACTCCCGTGAGTTCCACCTGGATCAACTCGCTACTCCTCCAAAATTCTTGGGGGATCCTAAGGAGAGCACCGACAGTCCTTGGTGGTTGCCCGGCATGAATCAGGCCATCACCAAGTTGCAGGCTGCTAAGGTGAGCATGGCTGAGCTAAAGCCCCTGGAGCGTCTAGTTTATCCTTATGCCTCTGCTCCAGAGATGGCAACAAAGGTAGATGGAGGGACAGGCGTTGAAGATACCGTGAAAGGTACAGAGGGTCCAGAGGAGGGCGGAGGATCTAGCAACCATGTCGCTGAAGAGGAGGGCGCTGCTAGAGGAATTGAAGGAGTTTAGGTCGAGGGGGCTGTTACCGAGGAAGCTGCTGCTGAAAAAGCAGTTTAGATTTCATATTTCCGTGGTCACAATGAACAATTTACTTTTCTTTCGTTTTGCTGCACTCTTTTCATTTTTTGCTCATAATACTTGTTCTCATATTTCGTAGGGGACCCCACACTCCTGGATATGTGGGGGCTTTTGTAGTGATCGTATTGGCTTGATATTGCTTGTCTGTTGGCGTGCTTTTTCTTCTCTGTTTGCATGAGTAACTTACAAGACCAGCAAAGAATATGTTGAAGGTGTGCTCTCTTCCCCCCTTTTTGTTGGTCTTGTAGGCTACGTTGGAATCATCTCTTGGTTGTCCTGTCTTTTGATTTCAAGTGGCTTGGTTACGGGGGGACATCCTCCCTCTTCTCTTGACTCCTGGATCATAAAACCTGTCCTTTTCATTATCTAGTCTTTGTAATTCTCAAGCATGGTGAGGGCTTTCTGGAGGATCTTGGTCTCTAAGCCTCTAAGAATTTCACCTTCTTTTCACTTTCTTGTGCTTAAAAGACTTTTATTCGCAAAAAATCTTCTCCTTTCATTAATTAACCTTCTTGGGTTTCAAGTACGATGAGGGCTCTCTGGAGCACCTCGGCCTCTAGGCCTCTGAGTGTTTCTCACTCGTATTCTTAAAAGATTTGAATTCATAAAATCTTCTCATTTCAGTAACCCACTTGGGTCTCAAGTAAGATGAGGGCTCTCTGGAGCACCTCGGCTGAGTGTTTCTCACTCGTATTCTTATAAGATTTTAATTCATACAATCTTCTCATTTCAGTAACCCACTTGGGTCTCAAGTAAGATGAGGGCTCTCTGGAGCACCTCGGCCTCTAGGCCTTTGAGTGTTTCTCACTCGAATTCTTAAAAGATTTTAATTCATAAAATCTTCTCATTTCAGTAACCCACTTGGGTCTCAAGTAAGATGAGGGCTCTCTGGAGCACCTCGGCCTCTAGGCCTTTGAGTGTTTCTCACTCGAATTCTTAAAAGATTTTAATTCATACAATCTTCTCATTTCAGTAACCCACTTGGGTCTCAAGTAAGATGAGGGCTCTCTGGAGCACCTCGGCCTCTAGGCCTTTGAGTGTTTCTCACTCGAATTCTTAAAAGATTTTAATTCATAAAATCTTCTCATTTCAGTAACCCACTTGGGTCTCAAGTAAGGTGAGGGCTCTCTGGAGCACCTCGACCTCTAGGCCTTTGAGTGTCTCTTGCACTCGTCATTTTTTATACTCATATATCGCATATTCAAATATGAAAAAGGTAATCAAGACACAATAATTCTGAATAATTCTTTCTTCAAAAAGGGATAAGACTTCATTGATTTATTGTCAGTTTTCAACATAGGCCATAGATAACCTACGCCGGTCTCATTAAAAACCTCTTTACGGAAAAACCCCAAAGGGGAAACCCGTAGAGAGGGAAAAAGAGCTCCGGTGAAGCCACAAAATACATTAAGCAAAATATGAATCCATGCAAAAAATCACAAAAGAAGAGTCATAAATGGTCTCAAGACCTTACACTTTCTTTAAATAAAGAATCTCTTCAAATGGCAAACGTTCCAGGGTCTAGCTATGTCGACCCCTTCCATGCTCTGCAATCTATAGGCTCTTCCCTTTAGTACTTGTGTGATTTTATAAGGCCCCTCCCAGTTGGGCTCTAACTTTCCCGTATTCTTTAGGGCATCAGCTCTTCTTAGCACCAGGTCCCCCGCTCTGAAGGACCTTGGGATCACCCTTCGGTCATATGCAGCTTTAATTCTGCTCTTATACCTTTCAGCACGTACTCTAACCATCTCTCTTTCTTCTTCCATTAAATCTAGGGCTTCTCTCATCAATCTTTCATTCTGATGTTCTTCAAATTGGGCAATTCGATGCGACTACAACACGACCTCTGGAGGTATCACCGCCGCGGCTCCGTAGACCAACTGAAATGGGGACTCTCCAGTTGCTGTCTTTGGACTAGTTCTATACGACCACAATACATTGTCTAACTCGTTCACCCATCCTCCTCCTATCTTCGTCAGCCTTGTTCGAATACCATCAACTATCGTTCGATTAGTAACCTTCACTTGTCCATTAGCTTGAGGATGAGCTACAGAGGTGAATCTCTATATTATGTTTAGTCTTGCACACCATCCTCGTACATTTTCTCCATTAAACTGTGTTCCATTATCAGAGACCAATATTCTGGGTACTCCGAATCTGCAACAAATCTGTTTTCTCAAGAATTTAATCACATTTTCTTCATCTATCGTAGCCAGAGGAGCAGCTTCCACCCATTTGCTAAAATAGTCCACTGCTACCATCAGGAATTTCCTCCCTCCAGAGGCTGGAGGGAAGGGTCCTACCAAATCGATTCCCCACTTAGCAAAGGGACAGGGAGAGTGCATAACTCCCATCTCTTCCGCAGGGGTCCTTATCAATGGACCATTTTTCTGACACTTGACACATTTTTTCACAAATTCCCTAGCGTCTTTTGTCATGGAGGGCCAATATAATCCAGCCCTTAAAACTTTCTTCACCACTGCTTTGTATCCTTCATGACTAGCTGCATCACCTTCATGGATCTCTTTGAGTGTGTACATCGCTTCTCGGGTTGATATACACCTCAAATATGGTTGTGTGAATGATTTCTTGTATAAGTGCCCTCCGATAATACAATACTTGATCCGAAGGGCTCGAGTCTCTCTAGTGGTAGGGGCGTCTGCTCCCTTGGTGAGTTCCACCCATATGGCTCTTCTCCAATCATCTTCCTCCTCAATGGAACCAATGGGGTTCTCCAGGGTCTCTCTTTCTACCACTACCAAGGTCACTGTTCCTTGTCCATCAAACTCTGTGGAGCTAGCGAGTTTGGAGAGGCTATCCGCCTGCATATTTTTCTCTCGAGGTATCTGGACTACCTCGCACTCTTGGAATTTGCCCATCACTTCTTTGGCTCGTTCCAGATAGGCAACCATCCTACTATCTTTGGCTACATACTCCCCATTCACCTGTTGAACAACTAATTGGGAGTCTGAGTATAGGGTAACCTTTGGAGCTCCCAATTCTAATGCCATCTCCATTCCTCTGATCAAAGCTTCGTACTCCGCTACATTATTCGAGGTCATGAATCGAAACCTCACTGCAAATTGTAGGTCCTCTCCTTGAGGGCCCGCTAGCACAATCCCTGCTCCGCATCCGCTTAGAGTCACTGAGCCATCTACATATACCTTCCATCCCTTAGCTTCCTCTGGTTTGGTCGACTCTTGGATGAAGTCGGACAAAGCTTGGGCTTTTATGGCTTTCCGTGGCTCGAAATCCACATCATATTCTTGGAGCTCTATTGCCCATTTCACCATCCTTCCAGAGAGGTCTGCTCGCCCTATAACCTGTTTCAGAAAGTAATTAGTGCGGACCAGTATTTTGTAAGAGAGGAAATATGGGCGTAGCCTTCGCGTTGTAACTACCACTGCCAGAGCAGCCTTTTCAATTTCTGAGTATCGAGTTTCAGCCCCTTGCATGACCTTACTGACGTAATAAATATGATACTGAAGAGATCCCTATTCTTTTACCAAGGCGGTGCTCAGTGAGAATTCCCCTACGGAGAGATACAAGATAAGAGTATCTCCCGGAGAAGGCTTTGTCAGCTTCGGTAGCTGGGATAAATGATGCTTCAGGTCTTCAAAGGCCTGTTGGCATGTTTCATTCCATTCAAACTTGGTTCCTTTCTTGAGAATCTTAAAGAAGGGATGACTCTTTTCGGCAGACTTGGCTATGAACCTGCTCAATGCTGTAATCCTCCCATTGAGCGTCTGGAGCTCTTTCACGTTTCTCGGTGGCTGCATGTCCAGTACAGCCTTCACCTTGGCTGGATTCACTTCTATACCTTTTTGAGTGACCATGTATCCGAGGAACTTCCCTGATTTTACTCCAAAAGAGCACTTAGCGGGGTTCAGTTTGATGTCGTTCTCTCGAATTACTTGGAAAATTTCCTCCAGATCTTCCACATGCTGATCTGCCTTTACACTCTTAGCCAGCATATCGTTTACATATATCTCCATGTTCCTCCCCAACTGTCTCCGAAAGACAGCATCGACCATCCTTTGATACATTGCTCCAGCATTGATTAATCTGAATGGCATTCGAACATAGCCGAACGTTCTACACGCTGCTATGAAGCACACTTTGGAGACATCTGAGGGGTTTAGCTGGATCTGGTGGTACCCTTGGTATGCATCCATCATGCTTAGCAGCTCGAAGGCTGAAGTTGCATCTACTAACTGGTCTATTCTTGGTAACGGATAGTGGTCTTTAGGGCATGCCTTGTTGAGGTCCCTGAAATCGATGCACATTATCCATTTTCCTCCCCCTTTAGGCACTAGCACAACATTGGAGAGCCATTCTGGGAATTGGACTTTCACCACGTGTCCTGCTTTCAATAGCTTCTCGACTTCTTCTTTCACGATGTTATTCTTTTCAATTCCAAAATTTCGTAGTTTCTGTTTCACGGGCTTTGCCTTTGGATCAACATTAAGGCAATGTATTGCTATCCGGAGGTACCCCTGTCATGTCAGCTGGAGAAAATGCAAATATATCGGAATTTCGACGTAATGTAAAGATTACCTTCTCTGTGAGTTCAGGTCCCAGTTGGGTACCTATCTTAGTGGCAAAACCGAGTTTCCCTGGGAAGAGCTCCACGCTCATCAGTTTCTCGTCTGTTTTAACATTCACCTGTTCAGGTGTTGCTCCCTCTACTTTCTTCCTCTTGACCTCAGGGTCATCTCCTCTCGTCCGCTCCAGGCCCTTAGTCAGGGCTCTGTCCGCCATCTTTACAGACTCTGCATAGCACTTCCGTGCTTGGTACCGGTCTCCTCTTACTTCTCCCACCCCTGTGGCTGTAGGGAATTTCATTTTCATATGAAATGTAGAGATGATTGCCTGAAAGAGGTTCAGGCTAGGTCGTCCCATCACAACATTGTATGATGAGGGGATGTCTACAATAAGGAACTCCACCAAGTGGACCTTCCGAGCTGGAGCGTCCCCCAATCCTACCTGTAACATTACTGATCCCAAAGGTTGGATGGCACCTCCGGAGAAACCATACAGAGAGGTATCTACAGGACGCAGCTTCACACTCAGCTCCATTCTCTTGAAACATTCAAAAAATATAATGTCAGCCGAACTCCCCGTATCTACGAAGATTCGAGCAATATCGAACCCAGCTATGTCGGTAGTGATCACCAGAGCATCGTTGTGATCTTCCTTAACTCTCTTCACATCCTCCGGCCCAAATCGGATATTGGGCGTCTCCGTCATACGTCCTACTTCTCTTAACTGACCCCCTTGCTCTGCTTTTAGAGCTCGGACACTCTGTTTTCTCTTCCGAAAGGAATCTCCATCGGCTGGTCCTCCCACAATCATGTGAATCACTCCTCTCTTCGGCGGTGGAGGGGGCATATCTTCGGCCGCCTCTCTAGTTTCCTTCTCTTCCGGTTTTCTTTCATGGTCTTTTCGCTTCTGCCCTCGAGGGCCCTATCTGTCTCTAAATATAAATTCTTTTAGATGGCCCGCTTGGATCATCCTCTCAATCTCGTCTTTCAGGTGGTAACACTGATTTGTGTCATGTCCATATTCATTGTGAAATCGGCAAAATCGATCAGACTTGGGCTTCTGAGGTCCTCGACCTCTGAAATATGGGAATTTCAAGTCTGGATGATCTCCTGCTACCTCCAGTACTGCAGCATGCTCAATCCTCAAGGGCGTGTATTTCTCAAACCTCCCGCGAGGGCCAGACCGGGGACCTCCGGAGGGATTACTGTCTCTTGTTGATCCGGAGGTCCGAGGGACCTCTGGACTGAGTCGTCTGGAGGGGCCCTCCCTTCTCCTCTCTCGATCTTGTGGCCTAATCTCCAGTCTCTTTGCTTTTCAAACCTCCTCCAGAGTGAGGTACTTCTCTGCTCTATGCAGCAATTCATCAAAGTTCTTAACCGGTTTCTTAGCTAAGGAGGAGAAAAAGTCTCCATCACGCAATCCGTTAGTGAGAGCGTTGATCTTCACCTCTGGAGAGGCTGTAGGGACTTCCAGAGCTGCTTGATTAAACCTCCGGAGAAAAGCTCTTAAGCTTTCGCCTTCCCCCTGTCTCAGATTGAAAAGGGTCAAAGTGGCCCTCGGCTGTCTTCGGGCACTTGCAAATTGATGAAGGAATAACACACTGAATTCCTCCCAGGATCGGATTGTATTGGGTTCCAATTGAGTGAACCATTGTTGTGCGGCTTTCGCTAGAGTGGTTAGGAATACCCTACATTTGATTCCTTCTCCATAGCGGTGTAATAATGCTGCATTCTCGAACCTTACTAGGTGCTCGTACGGGTCTGCCGTACCATCGTATTCGAAATTAAGGGGTTTGAAATTGAATGGTAGTTCGTCCTGTAATATGTTAGGGAAGAACTGACATCCAGAGACATGAGCGGATCTACTGTTTCGGTTACTCAGTTGCTTCCTCATATCCTTCATCTCCTTCTGTAGGGCCTGTAATTGGTCGCTGACTAGTCCCCCATAGGTATCATCAGTGCTTTCTTCTATTTCAGGGAGTTCTGTCTCTCGGGGTGCCAGATCTGCATTCCTTCTCGTACTCCGAAGGGGAATGCTTCTTTCCGCTCCGGAGGGCATCTTATCGTCTTCTTCCGCCCGCATCCCCATTTCCTTGGACAACACTTGGGAGGCTACAGGTGCCTCATCTTGGGGTCTCGGGGCAGGTACCTCCAAATTCCCTGGTGCAGCTCTGGGAACCCGATCTCTTTGATCCGCGAAGGCTCTCTCTACAGCTGGCTTGATGAGAGCGTTCAATTGATCAGGAGAGATCAGGAGTGGCCCCGAGTCTGGAATATCTTCCCGCTGAGGATCCGCTGTCTGGGACTTTGGGACTTCAAGGTTCCCTGTTATTCCCTCCCCGACCGGTAGGGGATGACTTTCGTCGCCTAAGCCCGAGGCAGGTGCCAATGGCTGATTTGATCCAGAAGGAATGTGGACTGGATCTTCCCCCGGCCTCCCCTTGGTGGGGGATCCGTTGGCAAAGGGGAATTTTCCCCTGGAAGATTTTTCTTTCCCGAAGTGGATGTTTTGTTTCCGCCACCCATTTGCTCGAACAGGTAAAAATTCGTGAGAAAATCTTTCAACTCTTTCCCACAGACGGCGCCAGTTGATGTGCCAAAATTTGCACGAGAGGATTGCGTGTCCTCTGGATTGGATGTCCCACTCTTCGAACACGTACAATCACTCCAAGTATGCTGCCTTCACTCGAAATCTTCAAGAACCTGCAAAGAACACGCCGGAGGGGGGTCCGGCGTGGACACTCCGATGCCTAAGTCAGTATAGGGCTTGTAAAAATCTCCCAAGGATCTCGAGATCCTTGATGTATCAAATCAGTTCTCAAAGAATATCAAAAAGGTGTTTTTCGTTTAGTATATATCAAGTTTGTAATATAAGAATGTCTAACCTAGAAATCTCCTTGGATTTACCTATTTATAGAGATCCTTCTTCGAGAGGAGGTCAAGTCTTCCTCTTCTTTCGGAGCTGCCCATAAGACTCGGCCCTGCTGAGTGGACGAAGTCTTCCCTTCTCTCCACTTCCTAAAGACTCGGCAACACTCCTTCTTAGTAGACTTTGTTCCCTAAGATAAAGGAGGATAAGGTCTTCCTTTTTTCAAGTCTAAACCGAAAATGGCGGAATCTCCCTACATTTAAGGCTCACGACCTTATATCAAAACTGATTCTTCCTGAAGCTTCTTTCCAGACGGAGCTCCCTCCAAAGGGATCTCCAGAGGGGATTCTTCATCGGAGAGTATTATATAATCTGATCCTTCCACTTTTATCTTATCCTCTATACACGTGTCGACTTCTTATTAGGTGACATTTTTAGGCCGCATCAATATATTTTTAACAATAATCAATAATATTAATTTTAAATAATAATAATAATATATTTTTAACACCACTCAATAAGAATAATTTAAAATAAATTTAACAATACTATATTTCATTCCCACATTCATTCCAGTATACCAATCATAGGAATGGTCATTCTTATGTAATTTCATTCAGACTTTCATTTCATTCTTAAGTTCATTCCATTCAGCCTCAAATTCATTCCATCATACCAATCATGCCCTAACTGTCTATGTGAATTGAATTTACATTACTAAGTAGCGTCCGTGTTTAATGTCTAGGTAGGCGGCGCCTAATATTTGTCGGACCGCATTTATTGTGTGCGTAGGCGGCGCCCAATATTTATCGGACCGTGTTTGTTATGATTGGGTAGGCGGCGCCCAGTGTTTGCTCTTATTTGTTTGAGCATGTATAATTGGATCTTGTTTAAGCAATTAAATACCTCGCTTTGAAATGTTCCTTAACTAAATATGGTTTTCATTTAGAATAAAAGATGTCTTTCATCATAATTAAAAGGGAACCGAAGATTTCATTCCAATGAGTATTTAAGACCCAAGTCTTTTGCTCGGAGTTACGTCTAACAGAACTTTTATAGGGACATGCAATGTCGCCATGTGATGGTTGTAAACCAATTGAGTTGTTTCACTAGCCCAAGCAAGGGAACAACGAGGGGACATCGATTGAACTAGGTTCAATCAACTAGGAATTGCAGAAAGTGCAATTGGCATTGAGACCTACCTGTTCTGCCATCACAGTATTCAGCCCAAGCAGTTGTTGTGATTGTAGGAATGTGGATCCTAGTCCATTATTATTTATATTTGATATAAATTCGTACTCTTCCGATGAGGTCGTTGAGTATGTGAAAATAATGGAGACAAAATAAATATAAAAGTCGTGTTTATTTTGATTGCTGAATATTGATCATAGGAATTATGTGTTTTAATTTCCGTTCTATTATTTCTCTAGGTTAGTTGAAATGAATAAATTGTTGTTGAGATTCGTACTGGAATCTACAAATTGGTTAGGCCAAATTTACTGGATTGGCACCGAAATATGTGTTTGGTGCTAAGGTAAGAAAAGATTGAATACGTGTTGGACACGCCAATCCCAAAAACCCCAAAACCTGGTTCTGCTGAGTTTGCTACGTTTGACGCTGCTGCTCAGAAGAAGCATCAAGATGATGTAGGACAGGCGCAGTGTGTGATATTGCTAGGCATGTCCCCTGAACTTCAGAGGCAACATGAGAACATGAGTCCCTTTGAGATGCTCAAACATCTGAAAAATCCATCTAACTCTGAATCTTGTTCTAAGAAATATGAGGTCATGAGAGATATGTTCAGGTGTAGAATGTCTGATGGAGGGAAAATCGTCACATCCCGATTTTAAGGCCTTGATGAAAACACCATACGTCTACTTTGAATGCTAATGTAAATCGAATTTATGAAATTATAAAAAGATTTGCAGCTAAAGTAAATATTAAAATACGGGAATGATATAATGCCCACCTAAGGCTGTTATTCGAACCGAGCCTTAACGAGACTCGGCTCGACTCGTTTAGCTTAATGAGTCGAGCTTGAGCTCGTTAAATACTCGATTTACTAACGAACCGGCTCGAGCTCGACTTGTTAGGCTCGATAACTAATTTTTTATAAGAAATTCCATTAGGCTCGTTAACGAGTCGAGCCGAGATCAATTTTTAACTCGGTAATTTTATCGAGTCGATCTCGAACCTCAAATACTCGACTCGACTAGGCTCGAATAACAGCTCTATGCCCACCGGTGGGCACAAATTTTATGTCCACCGCTTATGTGGCAATGCCACATCATATATTATTTATTCTATATTACTAGATTATTCCTATTTTATATCACAAATCTTATCTCTTCCATACAAATAGTATTCACCAAAAAAAAAAATCTTAAAAAATTAAGTTTTTTTTTTTAATTGAAAGTTGTTTTGGAAAATTAAAAACATTTAAAAAAAATGATATTTTCGATGATTAAAAAAACCATTCCAAAAATTCGATGTATAATCTTAAAATTATTTTGAAAAACTAAAAAACTAGGATCATTTTTTTTTATTAAAAGTTATTTTGAAAAACTAAAAAATATTTAAAAAATGATATAATTTTGATGATTAAAAAAAAAAGAAACATTCCAAAAATATTTACAAATTTATTTTAAAAAAACTTTAGATTTGAATATAAAATCTTTAAATGAATAAGTATAAAGTCATACGTAATATAAATTATTTTGAAAAATCTACCGTAAATAAATTATATATATATTGAAGTATTTAAACAAATTTTTTTCATAATAATTAAATAGGATCATTTTTTTTTATTAAAAGATATTTTGAAAAACTAAAAAATATTTAAAAAATGATATAATTTTGATGATTAAAAAAAAAACAATTCCAAAAATATTTACAAATTTATTTTAAAAAAACTTTAGATTTGAATATAAAATCTTTAAATGAATAAGTATAAAGTCATATGTAATATAAATTATTTTGAAAAATCTACCGTAAATAAATTATATATATATTGAAGTATTTAAAAAAAAATTCATAATAATTAAATAGGATCATTTTTTTTATTAAAATTTATTTTGAAAAACTAAAAAATATTTAAAAAATGATATAATTTTGATGATTAAAAAAAAACCATTCCAAAAATATTTACAAATTTATTTTAAAAAAACGTTAGATTTGAATATAAAATATTTAAATGAATTAGTATAAAGTCATACGTAATATAAATTATTTTGAAAAATCTACCGTAAATAAATTATATATATATTGAAGTATTTAAACAATTTTTTTTCATAATAATTAAATAGGATCATTTTTTTTATTAAAAGTTATTTTGGAAAACTAAAATATATTTAAAAAATGATATAATTTTGATGATTAAAAAAAAAAAAAACCATTCCAAAAATGTTTACAAATTTATTTTTAAAAAATTTTAGATTTGAATATAAAATCTTTAAATGAATAAGTATAAAGTAATACGTAATATAAATTATTTTTAAAAATCTACCGTAAATAAATTATATATATATTGAAGTATTTAAACAATTTTTTTTCATAATAATTAAATAGGATCATTTTTTTTATTAAAAGTTATTTTGAAAAACTAAAAAATATTTAAAAAATGATATAATTTTGAAGATTAAAAAAAAACATTCCAAAAATATTTACAAATTTATTTACAAATTTATTTTAAAAAAACTTTAGATTTGAATATAAAATATTTAAATGAATAAGTATAAAGTCATACATAATATAAATTATTTTGAAAAATCTACCGTAAATAAATTATATATATATTGAAGTATTTAAACAAATTTATTTCATAATAATTAAATAGGATCATTTTTTTTGTTAAAAGTTATTTTGAAAAAATAAAAAATATTTAAAAAATGATATAATTTTGATGATTAAAAAAAAACCATTCCAAAAATATTTACAAATTTATTTTAAAAAAACTTTAGATTTGAATATAAAATCTTTAAATGAATAAGTATAAAGTCATGCGTAATATAAATTATTTTGATAAATCTACCGTAAATAAATTATATATATATTGAAGTATTTAAACAAATGTTTTTCATAATAATTAAATAGGGTTATTTTTTTTTATTAAAAGTTATTTTGAAAAACTAAAAAATATTCAAAAAATGATATAATTTTGATGATTAAAAAAAAAACCATTCCAAAAATATTTACAAATTTATTTTAAAAAAAACTTTAGATTTGAATATAAAATCTTTAAATGAATAAGTATAAAGTCATACGTAATATAAATTATTTTGAAAAATCTACCGTAAATAAATTATATATATATATTGAAGTATTTAAACAAATTTTTTTCATAATAATTAAATAGGATCATTTTTTTTTATTAAAAGTTATTTTGAAAAACTAAAAAATATTTAAAAATGATATAATTTTGATGATTAAAAAAAAAACCATTCCAAAAATATTTACAAATTTATTTTAAAAAACGTTAGATTTGAATATAAAATATTTAAATGAATAAATATAAAGTCATACGTAATATAAATTATTTTGAAAAATCTACCGTAAATAAATTATATATATATTGAAGTATTTAAACAAATTTTTTTCATAATAATTAAATAGGATAATTTTTTTTTTATTTAAAGTTATTTTGAAAAACTAAAAAATATTTAAAAAATGATATAATTTTGATGATTAAAAATAAAAACCATTCCAAAAATATTTACAAATTTATTTCAAAAAAAATTTAGATTTGAATATAAAATCTTTAAATGAATAAGTATAAAGTCATACGTAATATAAATTATTTTGAAAAATCTACCGTAAATAAATTATATATATATTGAAGTATTTAAACAAATTTTTTTCATAATAATTAAATATATAGGATCATTTTTTTTTATTAAAAGTTATTTTGAAAAACTAAAAAATATTTAAAAAATGATATAATTTTGATGATTAAAAAAAAAAACCATTCCAAAAATATTTACAAATTTATTTCAAAAAAAATTTAGATTTGAATATAAAATCTTTAAATGAATAAGTATAAAGTCATACGTAATATAAATTATTTTTAAAAATTTACCGTAAATAAATTATATATATATTGAAGTATTTAAACAAATGTTTTTCATAAAAAAAAAATTTTTACGCATAGGAAAATAAATTTATTATGATAAAATGATTTATTTCATACATGTGAAAAAAACATATTTCATATATTAAAAATCATGTATTTAGGTCTAAAAACTCATTTTTTATTTATTAAACAATAATTGATCGATTAATTTTTTGTGAGAATTTTTTTTTTAATCCTATTTATATGGAAGAGATAAGATATGTGATATAAAATAGGAATAATCTAGAAATAAAGAATATATGATGTGGCATTGCCACATAAGCGTTGGGCATAAAATTTGTGCCCACCGGTGGACATTATATCATTCTCGTATTAAAATATTGACAATATTTAAAAACTAACATCAAACGCCCAAAAATAATTAATTTGCTTCAAAAGTACTACAATTTTTAATATAACCAAAGATGTGACTTTATATTAAAAGAAATGATTTAACTCGTAATCGTCAAATAACATATGAACTAATTAACTTGAAGTCTTAAAATAAGGGGGAGTTGTTATAAAAGCCATTTCACCTGTAGAAACTAGAAATAGAAACAAACAATTTGAAAGTTAGAAAAAATGACAATTTGGTGTAAAAATGTACAATTATACCCTTTTTTTAGAATTACATTCGAAAATTACTTTTACATTTAATATAATTTATATTATTCAAATTAAGATTTGATAAAATCACAAATCATCGGTAACCGCAGTCATAAATATAATCTTGAAATTCAAACTTTCCTAAAACTACCAATAGGGTTGGTCTGCTATGGACTCGAGTGCATGTTGTGCACCCTAGTCCATGTTGCACTTTTCAGTTTTACTGACTTACACTTTTTGGTAAATGGTGGTGCACTTTTCAATTATTAAACTGTATAATAATATTTTTAATAATAATTGAAAAGTGCAACACCATTTACCAAAAAGTGTAAGTTAGTAAAACTGAAAAGTGCAACATGGACTAGGGTGCACAACATGCACTCAAGTGCATACTAGACTTTACCCTACCAATATTAATAATAAATGATTGTCATGTTAATGATAATTATAACTTCTCCATTAAATTAGGAATAACTACCAATAAGCATTAATTTCGCGATTAATAATGACTTAATGTTATCATTAGGGGAAATAAAAAAACCCGTTTAAGAACAAGAATCGACAAGATTAACCAAGCTGGATGGAAAACCATATAAAATAAAAAATAAAGAAGAACATACGAATTAATTAATTAATTATCGAGTAACAGAATATATGTTTGACTACATGATAAAATAGTATGCACATTTTAATATATGCTTGACAACATGCTCAAAAAAAAATTCACGAGTTTTATCTTTATTTATGATTAATATAATCATAGTATTATTACATAAATCATGGTGTTATCACCTAAAAAATATATAATATAATATAAGAAAACTAAATATTCTACAACTATAAAATTGTTCCACATAATTTATATTTGTTTATAGTTTATATATATAAACAGATTTTTTTAGATAAAATCAACTTATAATATTATTCTATTAAACTAATTAACTTGTTATCAGTTGCGTAAAAGAATATATGCGTGGTGATATGCTAGAACGAAATGCACATTTGAAAATATGGATCATATATGCAAATAACATGATATTATTTTTACATATAATTAATATAATCATAGTATTATATAAAATATTAGGCATCAACATAAATGTTGGACATAATTTATCTATATTTATAATTAATATATATAAGAGATTTTAGATAAAAAATTTACTCATAATATTAAATATTTAAATAAATCGAAATATAAACATTGTTGTGTATTATATTGAGGTTAATTATTAATAAAAATAAATATTTAAAATCAAAATATAAAATATATAATGTAATATGTAAGAAAAGTAAACATTTTAAATAAATTAAGGATATCATTGAAAGCGTATAATATATTACATATAATAGTCAAAATATTATTATAACATGGATATCATTTAATGGGAAGCAAATAATATTCTGCATATGTACATTTTGCATCAGAATAAATGCAGATATAATATATATTAATTGGAGGGGGATAAGTGTATATAATACTAAACAAATTAAAAAAATATATATATTACAGATATTATGAACAATACTAAAAGATAAACATCTCAAATATATAATAAGAATACAAATGCCTAAAAAAAATGTATGTCAAACCAATAGAACTGGAAAATATAATAATATTGAATATGCTTCCTAATCAACGCATAACATATGATTAACACATCGATAGTGGAAAAATGACGAAAACAAAAAATCCATAACTAAATCAATAAATTTCAAAGTGATTAAACAACAATAAAAAAAAGTTAAAAATATTCTACTTGACAACATTAGTTTTATCAGTTCCAAAAACACCTAAACGTGTCAATGAATCATGCCTGCCCTTTACTTTGCGAAATTCTCCATATGACGTCATCCTCTTCTGCTTAGGTCTTCCAGGTGATTTCTGCAGAATCGGAGGAAGTATTTTTTCAACTTTGGCACCTTGTTGTGACTCAAATCGCTTTGTTTGAGGAATAGGGGACAGATCCTCCTTGTAACATTGCTTGTAAGTAGATGTAAAACAACAATTCTACGATTCAACGAAAGGTTGCATGCGACCGGTACAGCCACGGCGTGATGTAGGGCGGCCATGGTGGCCGGCGCACCAGGGCGGCCATCGATGGCTTCACTTCCCCATTTCCAAATCGACATCTACGATTCCCAAACGGAGTTTCGTCGCCCCTCGATCGATCTCTCCAACCGCGAAGGCTATGGCGGCTAGGGCTTGGTGTTCATCTTCTACAACAGCGACGACGATGGATTGGGTAAGGGAGATCGATGTATCTGACGACGATGACGATCGGTGTTCATCTTCTCTAACAACGGCCGTAGTGAGGGCGCAACCATGGTGGAGCGTTACAGTTTTGGAATAGGAGAAAATAAGAATTGAAAACTAGAATGAATGAAATGATAAATATAGAAATTAAATTTGAAAGGTGAGATTTATGGAATTTCTCGAAATTGTCAATTGGAAGACGAAAGGTAGTTATTCAATTAAGGAAATTTTGGTAGTGATTGAGTAATTATCGATTGCTAATTTTAATTTACATTGATTTAAATTTTAAAATCTAATTTTAATTTACATTATTAGTGTCGTATAAGAATAAGGGCATAATTTGTTATTTGGATATGAATTTGATCTTAATTCTAATACTATAATTTTTTGTCTCTATTTTTAGTTGTGTCTACAGGAATGTCCCTTATATTAGTTAAACTCTTAAAATAATAATAAATTTCCTAACGCGCATCCACCGTCCCTCCACCACAACTCCTTTAATCTTTTTTAATCTGTAAAATGTTAATATGATTGGGGTGAACAAAACAACTAGCTCAGTGGGATCCCCTTTGTCACAATTAAATATGGGGTAGTTAGTATATAGGACATTTCACCTATAGAAACTCAAAATAAAGACAAAAATTTTTAAAGTTAGGAAATAGGACAATTTGATTTATAAAAGTACAATTTTAACCTTCCTTTATAATTAAAACCGAAATTTGCATATTCAATTAAGATAAAATATTAAATTCAAAATAGGAGCTGATAAAATATTAAATTCTCGGAAATCTCGGTCATAATTGCGTTCGAAATTTCAAACCTTCCTAATAAGATAAAATATTAAATTCAAAATAGGAACTGATAAAATATTAAATTCTCGGAAATCTCGGTCATAATTGCGTTCGAAATTTCAAACCTTCCTAAAACGGAGCTGGAGTATTGGAGAAGCTTCTTTCAAAAAAAAAAAATACATATGATATAATTAATTCATTAACGTGGAACAGATCGTAATGGAATATATGCGCACGTATATGCCAAACAAATATGCACATTGTGATATGTGCAGTAAGAATGCAAAATACACAATTTTTATCTATATTTATGATTACTACGATAATCATAGTATTATTACGTGAATCATTTGTTTATAGATGTTATATATAAAAAGTATTATTATAATATTGACGTGTACATATTATGCAAACGTGGATATCAAAATAAACTATTCATTTTAGAAATTGTAATTATAATATTATTTATAGAAAAAAATTACCATTGAATATCAATGTGTTTGAAAATGTCAAAAATATATTGTTGGTTTGGATTACGTGAGATAATTGTGGGGAGTAGTGGATATATTTAAAATTAATAATATTATATTAATGATGATTGACTTAAAACTTGTGGACTGTAACTTTCCATGAAATGAAACTGGTAATAACTCCCCATATAATAATTGTCCATAATTATGATTGGTAAATTAGAATCTTTTAATATTAATTTTATATTTGTATGCATTATTTTAATATGAGATTCATTATTCTGGTAATGAAGACATATCTAATTAATGCATATATTGAAATATATGCTAAATATTTAGAGCATATGTGAACATATACGTTGCATATAAGCTAAGATTGTAAACCATATGCAAAAAAATATCATCTAAACAAAAAAAAAAAAAAAACATACGCAATGTCAACACGATTATCAGGTATATTTCACAATTGAGTCTGGGATGCAGAAGCATTAACACGATCATCACTGATTGCCAAACTAACGCCCAAACTTTGTGAATTATGCATATCAAGTACTAAATTCTTAGACTGTGTAGAACAAACATAAACTTCAACTAATTTTTCCGATGAAATCTGACAAAATTCAACTAAACTAACCAAATCAGAATCAGATGATAAAGAACAATTCTTTATGCAACCAACAGAATAACACATGCCTATCTTAGAATTCGATAATATGGGCCACATACCGATTATTTCATTAACAATGTCTTCGAACTTTGAAGATTGTTGAACACGGATCAACTTGATTTTATCCTCGAATTCGAACTTTAAAATCACATCATATTCCATCTCTGATTCTGTAAATTAGCTTCTCCAATTAACTCCTTCAATAAAGCCCTAAATCGCATAATATAAAATAGTGACGATGCAGAAAATATCGAAGATCAGACTTTATGAATTTGGAAGAACCATGAACTAAACGAATTATTGATTATTGCATTAAGACAACGCCGAATAAAATTGCATACCTTGATAATGGAATGATTATCGGATGAGATATTGCAAATCAAACTTTCTGTATTTTGGAAATTTCGGTCATGATCGCCAGATTTTATGTATTTTGGGGCAGTGATCGCGTATATCATATGGAATTTGGGTATCGAATTATTGCGTATAGCATATGGAATTTGGGTATCGAATTATTGCGTATAGCACATGAGATTTGGGTATCGAATTATTGTGTATAGCATATGGGATTTGGGTATTGAATTATTGATTAGGTATGAGATATCGAAAATTGGATAGTTGACCATGGAATGATTTTGTTATGAGATATATTATGATTTAAAATTTAAAATCTAATTTTATATTAAATTGATTTAAAATTTAAAATCTAATTTTAATTTTCATTATTAGTGTCTTATAAGCATAAAGGGCATAATTGTCCCTTATCTTAGTTAAACTCATTAAATATCAATGCAAACGTAACCATCAACTCACAAACATGCGTAAATAATTCTTCCATATATTGACCAATTAAATTGGTCAATTTGTATACGGTGGCGCTAGTTACAACGACCTTTCCGTCGAAATAACCCATAATATCGTAAACATAGGTTCATGTAGCTAAGAAACAATTAAATTCACATAACATTTAAATGTGACAAAGTGAATACGTAAGTAAGAAAATTCCACCTCGAATTTATGTCATGGATGTAGTTGATGTAATGAAAATAACTTTGATTATAATTTTTCCATGAATTTAGAGTAGAATAAATAAATCTAGAGTTTTTGTGTGAAATTATTTTATGTGTGCTTTTAATTTGTGAATAGAGTCCTCTATTTATAGGAGTGAAAATATATTTTCTTGTGAGAAAGAAAATCTCAAGATTTTATTTAATTAAAATATCTCTTAGTGGAAATTTTATAGATATCTCTTACGTAGTAAGGGAAACGTGAGGGCATAATTTGAAAGAAAGTATGTGATTGATTAGTAAATTATATGGGCTTGTGAGAGAAAATTTGGAATTCGTATCTATTCTATAATATATAATTTAAAACTTACGTGAATAAGAGTGATCAAGATTTGAGAATGATACCAAAAATATGGAAAGCAAATAATTAAATAGATTTTGACTAATTGATTGATTTTTTTAACATTTTTTAATGAAAAATAAGAAAAGATTGCTCATATATTCGTATCGTAAATAATATCATGTATACATAATTAATTTATGTGTATATATTAATTTATTTTAAATAATCATTTATAAAAAATTTATGAGATAAGAATAATAATATATTTTTAAAATTCAATGAAATCTTTTATTAAAATAATTGAAAGCTTAAATGCATATATATCCTTTTTCCTATAAAATATTTTCGTCCTCGAAAATCAAAATTTGTTCGATAAAATATGCATGCGCGTGTTGAAATTTAAATAGTCGTATAGTGAATGTACTTACTATCATAATTTCATAATATCATTTTGAAATTTAAATAGTCGTATAGTGAATGTACTTACTATCATAATATCACTTTGAACTTGTAACTTGTAACGTACATAGCATGTGATGCATGTATCACGTATCATGTGATCATCTTTTCATGATCAATAGCAAATAAGTCTAATTAAATATCATAACATACCTTATTGGAGTCGAAGCGGTGGACGGTGGTTGATGCCATAAGTTATATTCAACAGTGCATGATTTAAATTATTTCGAATAAAAAAAATATGTACATGAATCGAAAAATAAGATATTAATTTTTTTTTTACTACAAGGCTACAAACCAAACGTATTTTGAAGACTTAAATTTTTTTTTTGCTCTGATACCACTTTGTCACATCCCCATTTTAGGGCCTAGATGAAAACACCATACGTCTACTTTGAATATTAATGTAAATCGAATTTATGAAATTAAAAAAAGATTTACAGCGGAAGTAAATATTAAAATATTGACAATATTGAAAAACTAACATCAATCGCTCAAAAATAATTAATTTGCTTCAAAAGTACTACAATTTTTAATAAAACCAAAGATGTGACTTTATATTAAAAGAAATGCTTTAACTTTTAAAATTCATAATCGTCAAATAACATATGAACTAATTAACTTAAAGTCTTAAAATAATAATAAATTTCTTAACGCGCATCCACCGTCCCTCCACCGCAACTCCTTTAATCTTTTTTAATCTGTAAAATGTTAATATGATTGGGGTGAACAAAACAAAATATCAATGCAAACGTAACCATCAACTCACAAACATGCGTAAATAATTCTTCCATATATTGACTAATTAAATTGGTCAATCTGTATACGGTGGAGTTGCCCCCAAGGATCTTACCATCCCGGACCGTAGTCCCCGCTAGTTACAACGACCTTTCCGTCGAAATAACTCAATAACCCATAATATCGTAAACATAGGTTCATGTAGCTAATCAACAATTAAATTCACATAACATTTAAAGGTGACAAAGTGAATACGTAAGTAAGAAAATTTCACCTCGAATTTATGTCGTGGATGTAGTTGATGCAATGAAAATAACTTTGATCCTTGATGTTATAGTTTTTTTATGAATCGAGAGTAGAATAAATAAATCTAAAGTTTTTGTGTGAAATTATTTTATGTGTGATTTTACTTTGTGAATAGAGTCCTCTATTTATATAGGGGAGAAAATATATTTTCTTGTGAGAAAGAAAATCTCAAGATTTTATTTAATTAAAATATCTTTTAGTGAAAAATTTATAAATTTTATAGATATCTCTTATGTAGTAAGGGAAAAGTGACGGCATAATTTGAAAGTAAGTATGTGATTGATTTTTAAATTGATTTTCATATGAAAATGGTTTATTAAAAAATTATATGGGCTTGTGAGAGAAAATTTGGAATTCGTATCTATTCTATAATATATATATATATATATATATTAAGATTGAGAGATAAATAATTTAAAACTTACGTGAATAAGAGTGATCAAGAGAATGATACTGAAAAATATGGAAAGCAAATAATTAAATAGATTTTGACTAATTAATTGATTTTTTAAAACATTTTTTAATGAAAAATAAGAAAATATTACTCACATGTTCGTATCTTAAATAATATCATGTATACATAATTAATTCTTGTGTATATATTAATTTATTTTAAATAATCATTTATAAAAAATATTACTCCCTCCGTCCCGGTATAAGTTTCCCCTTTCTTTTGGTTGTTTTGATTAAGAAATATAATTAAATAATAGATGTAGTACAGGTGATGTGATGGTGAGAGAGAAAATAATAGATGAGTGTGAGATGAATTATGATAAAATAATAGATAAAGTGTAAGTGATGTGATTGAGAAAGAGAAAATCATATGCCAAAAATGGACAAATATGAAATGGGAAACTTATTGTGGGACATCCATAAAAGGAAAGTGGGAAACTTATAGGGGGACGGAGGGAGTATAAGATAAGAATAATAGTATATTTTTAAAATCCGATGAAATCTTTTATTAAAATAATTGAAAGCTTAAATGCATATATAAAATAACTAATTTGAGATTTTTAGGGGTGTTACATCTCACCTCATGTTTTGAAAATGATAGGGCTAATTGAGAAACTAGGAACCCGAGGCATTAGTGTAGGGGACGATGTCTCCATTTATGCCATTTTTCAATCACTTCCGAATTCTTTTTCTAGCTTCATAGTGAACTATAATATGAATCAGACGGAAGCAACGATGCCTGAGCTGCACAACATGCTCAAGACTTTTGAAGTAACTACTTCTAAGGAAAGGAATGTGCTCATGGTGAGCTCATCTGCTAGATTTGGCCCTAAGGAGAAGAATAAGCAATTGAACAAGGCAAAGAAAAAACGCCAAGTCCAATTCCTTGAAACCTAAGGGCGGTGTTCAAAAGAAAGAGAAAAGGGTAGATAAGGATGTATGCCTCTACTGTAAGGAGAAGGGGCACTAGAAGAAGGATTGCAAGGTTCTGGCTGCCGAGAAGAATGCACAAGGTGCTTCTGGCAGTGGAACATGTATGTTTGTTATTGAAATAAAAATATCTACTAACAATACTAACTGCTGGGTATTAGATACCGGATGTGGCTCACACATTTGTACGAATGTGCAGGGTCTCAGGGAAAGCTGAGCGGTTAGACCGGGTAAAGTCGCCTTATGCGTGGGAAATAGAGCACGAGTTGCTGCTGAGCGCGTAGGGATATATAGTATAGACTTAACTAGTGGTTTTAGACTAGAACTTAATAATTGTTATTTTGTTCCGTCTATGACTAGAAACATTATTTCCATTCCGATGTTAGACATTGAAGGTTTTTCATTCCATTTTTCTAATAGTAGTTGTTATTTTACGTTAAATGGTGTTACTTGTGGAAACGTTTCTCTTGTGAATGGTTTATATTTGTTGAATTGTGGGCATGGTAATTTTAATATACAAAATAAGAGATTTAAACTTACTAATCAGGAAAACACTACTTTCTTGTGGCACTGTATACTTGGTCATGCAAATGAGAATAAAATTGCAAAGTTAAGAAAGTTTGACTACTTAACCCCGCTTGACTTGGAGTCATACGGTAATTGCGAATCTTGTATCAAAGAAAAGATGACTAATAAACATTTTTCTGGGAAAGGGATACGAGCCAAATAAATGTTAGAGTTGATTCACAGTGATGTATGTGGACCGCTACCGACTCTAGCAAGGGGTGGTTTCAGATACTTTATAACTTTTACTGACGACATTTCTAGGTATGGATACGTGTATCCACGAAACACAAATCTGAGGCCTTTGAAAAGTTTAAGGAGTATAAAGTGCAAGTAGAGAAACAACTTGGTAAGAGTATTAAAACTCTTCGATCAGATCGAGGAGGTGAATACCTTAGCCATGAGTTCCTAGATTATTTAAAGTCACGTGGAGTCTAATCACAATAGACACCTCCCGGAACACCACATATGATTGGTGTGTCTGAAAGGAGGAACCAAGCCCTGTTAGACATGGTGAGGTCCATGATAAGTTTCTCCTCTCTTCCAACATTCATTGGAATCACGTACTCCAAGCTTCAATCTACATTCTGAATAGGATTCCATCTAAATCGGTTGATCGGACACCATACGAGTTGTGGTATGGCAAAAGGCCATCATTCTCACATATCAAGACGTGGGGTTGCCCTGCGTATGTGAGGAAGATGATCACTGATAAGTTGGAATCAAAAGGTGAAAAGTGTTATTTGTGGGATATCCTAAAGAAACGAGAGGATATTATCTCTATCTCCCTGACAAACATAAGGTTATTGTTTCTAGACAGGCGACGTTCCTTGAAAGTGACTATGTCTTTAAGGAACAAGGTCGTAAAAAGATAGAATTTGAAGAAATTCAAGAACCACAAAGTAATACTAAGGCTGAGTACCTGTCAGAGAACCACGATAAGGAATCAGTGGGAGCATTCAGTGACTCTCATGGTGGGAGCCTATTACTAGGTGATCGTCTTCCAGCCAGTGGGAGCGCAATTAGGGATATCTCGCATACGCAAGAAACCTCAGATAGGTTGAATGAGAACGATCCAGACATCGTTCATTCACCTGCTCAGGAGACGTAAGAAAGCGTAGCTCCTGAGAATTCTCCAAGCGTTGATCAAATTATCGTTGAAGAACCTTCTCACGATCAGAATGTACAGCCTGCACAAACGCAACTTCGTAAGTCTACTAGGAATCGTCGTCCACCCGTCAAATTTAGTTTCCTCTTGGAGGAGCATGATGACGTGGAAATCCCGGACAAAGATTATCCTACGACTTATTCTGAAGTGATATTAGATATCAATTCAGAGAGGCAGACTAAAGCAAGCCTCTAGGAGTTGGAATATTTGTTTTAACGAAGTTGTCAAATTGATTGACTTCGTCAGAAACTAGGAAGATCCTTGCGTTCATCGAAAACGCAGCGCAACGAGAATGACATTATTTTCATTATCATATATGTATGACATATTGATTTTGGGAAGCAACATCTCGCTAATGCAATCCGTAAAAGATTGGTTGTCCAAGATCTTCATGGTGAAGGATTTGGGTGAAGCCTGCTACATCCTTGGCATAAAGATTTATTGATATAAATCTAGCAAGATGTTGGGACTCTCACAACCCACCTACATAAATAAGGTGTTAAGGTGTTTTTCAATGGAAAACCTTGAGAAAGGTTCTCTGGTTGTGATTCATGGGATTAAACTTTTAAGGAAGGATTGTCCTTCTAAGAAAGCCAAAATTGAGCGCATGAAAAGTGTCCCATATGCATCGGTTAATGGGTCAATCGTGTATGCCATGACTAGCACAAGGCTCAACGTGGCCTACGCTATTAGTATTGCTGGTAGATACCACCAAAATCCAAGTGAATCTCACTGGATTCCCGTTAAAAACATCCTTTAGTATCTTAGACGAACTAAGGAATGTTTCATATTCTATGGTGGACAACCACAACTAGTAGTGACTAGATTCACTAACGCTAGTTTCCAGTCTGACTGCGATGACTATAAGTCACAGTCAGGATATGCATTTATGTTCAATGGCGGAACAGTGAGCTGAAATAGTTCCAAGCAAGAAACCATTGCATATTCAACAACTAAAGCTAAGTGCATTGTTGTATTAGAAGCCACGAAAGGGATTGTCTGGATTTTAGAAGTTCTTGAAAGAACTAGGGGCAGTTCCGAGTGCCAGTCATCCAATAAAGTTGTATTGTGACAATACTGGTGCGGTTGCACAAGCAAAGGAACCAAGATCCAATAACAGAAATAAGCATGTACCTAGGCATAAGTGTTTGATCTAAGAGATCATGACAATATGAGAAATAGAATTTGAACAAATTCTCACCGAGAATAAATTGGAAGATCTTTCACCAAACACTTGGTGTTCATGTAAACATGATAAACTTTAACAGTCTTAAGGTTTGGACATGTGAGTGATTGACTCTAGGCCAAGTGGGAGATTGTTAGTATATATGTCCTAGAGACAATCATTATAAGGATATTGTACTTGATCATATTCAATTATTTAAGTATTATTGAGTTTATTAATAATATTCGGTGATACACTTATAGAATGTTATATTTGATTGTTTGCATTTATTCTTACATGTGTTCCCATGAACTAATGATGTCATTGAGCTGTGAGATCTCGATTGACTATATTATGGTTCTTAAAGTAGCCCCAAACAAGGATCATCGAGAATGGGATATCGATGATGCGATTGAGATTGGTGTGCGATTTGCATCATATTCTTAGAGGATGTAGTCGTTCTCACAACTACGACATACTAGGTATCTAATGATGGATGCATAATTACCTTAAGAGAATTGGCTTTCCCAATCGAGAAACCGTTTGGTGTATTCTATTTACGTGTCTACGAGAATATCGATTTGTGGAGCAATGTAATGTCCTTCGACTTGAGGTCAATACACGCGACATGTGCGGAGTGATGTGCTTTGACCATGACCGACGCTTGCACTCCTAACGAGGTATATTAGGCATGTGTTGGGCACACCATAAAGTACATGTGCACGGTAGTTGGGCTAAGAATATGATTCATTCCTCAAATAGATTTGGAGATGATACTCTTCTCATAACTAATTGGATCGTTAGTCATTGGCCAATGCACGTCACATTTGGAATGGTGTTCAAATGCGACAATGTGATCAATTAGTAGAATGAGATAACATGATTAAATTGTTTGAATAGACACATTATCATGTTCTAGATTTAATCGGAGTATTCGTGAATGAAAGGATAATATTATTGTGAGCTTCACATTACAGGTTGTTGATGTATCCTCGCAACGTACCTCACATATTGAGATTGTTTGGTTCATTGTCTAGGGTTCTACTAAGACCGTTAGTTTGACTAATCGCTTGATATGTGAGGGCTTATGGGTCACACAACAAGTAGTCTTAATTTACGAATTAAAGTTGAATGAATTAATTATTTGATTTGACAAGATATTTAATTTATGGAAAAATATATAATAATTCTATTAGATAGAATTATAACTTATTAAATTAAATTAGATTTAATTAATAAGATGATATATTAGATATATGGTAATTACTTAATATATTATGTGATAAATATGGTAAGAGATATTTTATTATATATTGGATTTACCAATAAAATAAAATAAAATATATATGTGGGCTCAGGCCCACGTCTGTTTCACTATATAAAGACTTCTAGGGTTAGAGTTTTAGGTCACAAATTTATCACTCATAATATTTTTCCGGTTCTCTATATAGAATTTTCTTAGCGTTCGTAGACGAGGATTACGTGGATACCGTAGTAGAGGATCAGGATCTCGCATACGAATTACTGTAAGGATTATTAATTTATGTTACAATCATATCGAAAACTATGTGTTGGTAAACAAAAATTTAAATTTCCGTTGCTATAAACATGGTGTTCGTATCTCGAAAACCCAACACATAGGACCTTGGTATTTGTGGATTTTTGTCTCTTTATTTGTCTATTGTTTATTGACATGAGAATACCTTAGATTTTTGTCTCTTTAATGTGTGATTTTTTCGTATTGAGATTGAAGATTTGAACTTTATTATAGAATAAAAGGTACACTTGTTTTTTCTCTATCTCACTATTGGAGGCATCTTAATTTAAAAATCATGAGTTTGAACGTAAATTTGTATTAAAAAAAATTAATGTTTTGGTGGAATCTTCCGACAACATTTTGGAATAAAGTCAATTGTTTTTAATTGATAGAAGACAAATCCGTATGTACGTCAGAATTAAATCTTAGATGGAAAGGTATTTAAGTTTGAGAAGCTATCCAAGTTAGATTAGTCCATGTATGTATTCACTATTCTGGATGTGACCCAAAATTGGTCCATGTCGACGGTCGACACCACAACACTTTGCCTTCTTATTATCTTAATTTGGGGGTTTATGAAAAATTGATAAAAGAAGAGTAAGGTGTGTTTGTTTTGAATTTTGAAACTAAGTGTAAATGAAGTTGTATTATTATATATTTATTTTAATGTGATGAAATTATTTAATGATGTATATATACCTACTTTGTTCGGTGACTCAAGGAATAATGTGAGTTCATAATGATATTGTCAATTTAAAAATAAAATGATATTGTGAAATTATTAATTTTATGGGTAGGAGGGATAGAGTAATAAATATATTAAATTGTAAGGTTGGATGATTGATTTAATTGGAAGGAGGGGATAGTGGTGGTTTTTCAAAATAAAATAGAGTCGACTATAAATTTCAAAACATAAACATCACCTAAAAACCTAAAAGACTAGAGCAGTCAATGAAATCTTGAGATCATTTTGTGTGTGTTTATGGATTTGAAGCATTTGAATTAGGTGTTGTATAACACTATTATATACTCCCTCCATCCACCAAAAGTAGTCCCATGGAGGGTGGACACAAGTTTTAAGAAAAAAGGTAGATAAAGTAGATAAAGCAAGGGTATTATAGGGTATTGTGGGCCGGGTCCATTGTGAATAAAGTGATTGTTTGTGAATAAAGTTGATGGCAAATTGAGTAATTAAGTGATGGTTGAAGGGTGATAGTTTTCATAAAGTGTATGGGACTACATTTGGTGGACAAAGAATATAAGCCTAATGGGACTACTTTTCATGGACGGAGGGAGTAATTTATATGCAATATAATTGTATGAGTATAATATTGAATTTTTAACTTAACAACAGCATTAGATCATATAACTGAGTTATATAATGGCCGAATTCAAATTCGTGTTTATAACAAAAGTTAATGAACAAATTCGGAATTCCTTTGTTAAAAGCTTATTGTTTAGTGTTTATTAAGTGTGTTGTTGTTATATAATTACACTATTATTTTATTATTACTACTATTTAACAACTAAAATATGTTGTTAATTTATTTTTTAGTTAATTTTTAAAAAAAAAAAATATTTAAAAACTATAGGTTAGTACATAATTTGTTAATTAAATTAACACGAAAGTGAAGTAGTGGGCATGAACCCCACAGTTTTTGCCGATTAGATAGCTTGGCCAACAACTATACCCGCCACAATTCTGAATCATCAATGTTTTTGAATCAAATCAACTCAACATTAACATCTGAATTTTGATCCCCATCAATCTAACGTTGTTTTCATGATAACTTGCTTTGCGATTAAACAATTGAGTTAGGCCAACTCACTTGGAATCAAAGCAAAGCCGTTGGGTTCTTGGTCGCCATCTGAATCCGAATTTCACCTTGCGCACTTTTGTTTATTCATACGCTGCTGCTGCTTTTTATTCTGGATTTCTATTTTTTAATTATGAAGCCAAACTGTTTGTGTTAGGGCCTCTGAGACCAGCTAATTGGTTGATTACAATGAATCCAAGATTTTTTATAACAACGGATTCGCTTTGCAATTCTGCAACTGGTGTTTCCGCGGATGAGAGGATTCCTTTGAATTCCCAAGCTAGGCCTTCTTGGAATCCGCCCCCTTTCTTGATAAGGTTAGCCATGAAAGTATCGCGCTCAAGGAGGTACAGTTTGTTGAGAAGAATTTTCCATTACCAGAATGGTTCCGGGTCGGATCTTGGCCCCAACCCGCTCGATTCCTGGAAATGGATGCTCATGGAATTCATAGCTTTGGTAGTTCAAATCAGTTCCACTGTATGTACTCTGGTCATTTCCAAAGGGGAGAGACCCGTTTGGCCAATGAGATTTTGGGCTTCTAGTTATGCTTTTGGATGTTTCCTTAGTCTTATACTGCTTATTTGTCGCTTTTTTTCAAATCAAGAAGATGCTAGTTCTGATGATGTTGAGCAGCAAAGAATCCATGAAGAACCAAGGTACAAATGACATTACAGGCCTATCATCAATTCATATTCTATTTCAATATTAGGAGTAACCATTTTACATAATGACAGGCCTAAGATCGGAAAGTTGCAGAGATGCAAGACTACACTTTACCTGATATTTGCAATATGGTTTGTGATTGGAAATGCGTGGATGTTTGGTGCTGGTTTTCGTTCGTATCATCGAGCTCCCAAACTCCATGTCCTCTGCATCTCCCTGATAGTTTGGAATGTTGTGACTTACGCTTTTCCATTTATTCTGTTTGTGTTGTTCTGCTGTTGTGTGCCATTGCTCAGTACTCTCCTTGGGTACAACATGAACTTGAACTCAGCGTCCATTGGCCGAGGAGCAACTGAAGAACAGCTGTCCAATCTACCAAGCTGGAGGTACAAGGATGTTGCCACCCCTTTAGAGCATTCTGAAATTCCAGTAAGTCATATGGCATCTACAAATTTCATTCACTTTTTCATACATGATAATATGATATGATTGAATTGTCCAAATTAATATTTGTCCTCAAATACAAGGTTGCTTATGAATTTGAATCAATCTTGACAAGGCAAAAAATTGATGAAATTTCATTTCACCTATGTTTGTTACAGGAGTGCTGTATATGTTTGGCCAAGTATAGGGACAAGGAAGAAATTAGGCAGCTGCCATGCACTCATATTTTTCACCTCAAGTGTGTGGACCAGTGGCTCAAGATGATATCGTGCTGTCCACTTTGTAAGCAGGGGATAGAGAAGTAAAAAACTTATAATTATTTAGGATTTGGATTTACATATATTTTCCCTATTGTTTCTTTTCCACTTTGTAAGCAGCCGGGGATAGAGAAGTAAAAAACTTATAATATTTAGGATTTGGATTTACATATATTTTCCCTATTGTTTCTTTTCCACTTTGTAAGCAGCAGGGGATAGGGATAGAGAAGTAAAAAACTTATAATATTTAGGATTTGGATTTACATATATTTTCCCTATTGTTTCTTTTCCACTTTGTAAGCAGCCGGGGATAGGGATAGAGAAGTAAAAAATTTATAATATTTAGGATTTGGATTTACATATATTTTCCCTATTGTTTCTTTTCAGAGAGAAAAAAAGAGACCCACGTTTGTAAGTTGTACAAAATTACAAATTACTAGAGTCTATATTTAAGCTCACCTGTAATTAGGTATGAATATACAAAATTATGTTTTGTTAGAAAATAAATGTGTGTATGTGTAGACGAAGATTAAATGTTGACACAGACTTAAATACGAAAGTTGAGGCTAGAGTTTGACTCTATCTCCGTAAGACGTTATTGCCCCGTACACAGGTGCAATACGGATCACTGGCAACCGTCCCCAAGATACAACGACTTAAAACTTCACGACTGTTGCACTACAAATCGGAAGCTATCGGCGAATCGCAAAATGGATATTCGGAACTTTCGACTCGACTCTAATGTAGCAACTACAATTCTAAAATGCCAAGTATGCATATGTAGTTTTAACTCAAATTCTCACTTCTTGACTATGAATCAATGGAAATGAATTTTCGAATGAATGAATGAAATGACCAATGTAGGGGAATCTATTTATAGACTTCCAATAGTCTTTAGGTAATAGGTGTGACTCTTCACAATAAGCTTATTTTCCCAAAAGTTGCAACCTGTAGAAATACGCAATTGTAAACACAAATTCGTGAATTAAATATAAAAACTCGAAAATGCGAAACAATTTTATTTAATTTCGGATTAAAACCGAGTATTTGTGGGTTACAATCTCTAATTTTCTCCTCTGATTCTCTCTTCTTGAACTTCTTGAATTTCTTGAGCTTTTTGGGGTCGAATCCGCTCCGATCTTGGATTTGGGGCTTTATAACGTTAATCCAAAGGTTTAGCACCGTATTTTTGGATTAAACGTTGAATTTAGGGACTTTTTGGATGAACGTCGTTGAAGATCGTTCTTGAATTTGGGACTTTGTAATGTTAATCCAAGGGCTTGACACCGTATTTTGGATTAAACGTTGATTTTCGGGGCTTTTCGGGACCTTCGAGACTTTTTCGGGACTTTTCGGGATTTATTCGGGACTTTTTCGAGACGAACGCCGTTGAAGATCCACGAAGCATCTCCTCCTTGAAGAAACGCCGAATCGAAGAGGCTTAGCACCTTGATTTCCGCTCGAACACTGCTTCTCGCCGCTTTGTACGAAGAACGCCTTTGAAGGAACGCTGAATCGAAGAGGCTTAGCACCTTGATCTCCACCCTTAGGATATAGGAATCATTAAAAGCTGTTAAGCTTAAACTCACCACACGTCAGCAGGTTTTCTACACCGGAAGGTGTAAGGTTGCACTTGAAGGGAACCGAGAATGGGTTTCTTTAGTTTTCTCAAGTGCACATCTGAGTGCTTCATAACTTAGTTGTCTCGTTGAACCAAGTTCTTGGGATCCTCCAGTCAGCATGGACGAGTTACCGCTATGAACACCCTTTAATGTGTGGGTTTTAACCCCATTCCCCTTACCGCACTATACATTTGATCTCGGTTAATGCCTTTTGTAAGCGGATCCGCAATATTTTCTTTTGACTTCACATAGTCAATGGAGATTACTCAACTTGAGATCAAATGTCTAACGGTGTTGTGTCTCCGACGAATGTGTCGAGATTTACCGTTATACATATTACTTTGTGCCCTCCCAATAGCCGACATGCTATCACAGTGTATCATCACTGGAGGCACTGGTTTGTTCCAACCGGGAATATCCTCTAAGAAGTTTCGAAGCCATTCTGCTTCTTCACCAGCCTTGTCCAATGCAATGAACTCCGATTCCATTGTGGAACGAGCTATGCAAGTTTGCTTGAAGGATTTCCATGACACTGCTCCCCCACATTTCCAATGATGGGCTCAGAGTTTGTGTCCAAATATCTAGTTTTCACAACTAGATAAAATTCCACCTCAGGAATTTTCGATTTGTTCATTTCAAATCGATGAGCATTACCACATGCTTCATTAGTCTTTACTAGTCACTCACACACTTCTAGATAATCATGGAATCACTTTATCCCTTTTCATAGTTCACATGATTTTATCTTCTTGTGTGATGACTTTACTCGAATGTGATTTTTCAAAATGAACAAATCCATATAACTTGTGTATATATTAATTTACGTGAATAAGAGTGATCAAGAGAATGATACTGAAAAATATGGAAAGCAAATAATTAAATAGATTTTGACTAATTAATTGATTTTTTTAAACATTTTTTAATGAAAAATAAGAAAATATTACTCACATATTCGTATCTTAAATAATATCATGTATACATAATTAATTCTTGTGTATATATTAATTTATTTTAAACAATCATTTATAAAAAAATTATGAGATAAGAATAATAGTATATTGGGTCTTTTTCTACGGTAAGACAGGTTTCGCCTTGTTTTACAAAAGGCAATACTTCAAATACCGTTAGATCGTTGATCTGACGCATGACATTTATTTTATATGATTGCGCTTCAATTAAATTAATATATATAAAATGACAAAAATATCCTTTTAATTTAAAAAAATAAAAATATTTAATTATAAAATTACATAAATATCTTTATTATTAAAATAAACATCATTAAATAATATATTATCTAAATCAATTACTATTATTTTACAACATTAATCAAATTAAATATGTTAAATCAAATTAATCTCACAATCCAGTTCATCTTCCTCATTCAACAAACCAGAACGACCTACACGGCTACACCTACCCCTTTTATGTAAATCCTCTCTTTCATTTTTATCTTAAAATTGTGTCTCAATTAAAGTTTCGTGAAATTGATTCCGCTCTTCCTCTCTTAGATAATTCTCAAATTCTTTGGCGGAGAATTTTCTTTCCGGCAATATAGCTTCGAAATTTGCAGCGATTGATTATGTCGACGACACACACTGTATATTCATCCACAAACTCCCCTAGCATCAGACCCATTACTTCCATTGGCACCCCAACTCTACCTGAAAATTGCAATGAATACACAGTAAAACCCTAATTCATAAAAAAATTATAGAAGATTTCAAATAAATTAGGTTAATCACGAAGGTTGAGAAAGGGCAAGAGATGAGGTGTAGATTTGCTCGGAAGAATCAAGCGGTCTCCGGCGGCGAGTGATCAAGGGCGGCGCCGGTGAACATTCTTTGTACGTAGTGCCATTTTTTTCACGCTACTTTTCTATTTTCTTTTCTTTTTAATTGAATTGAATTATTATGAAAAAGAAATTTGGCTGAGATTATTGAAAATAAAAAAAGGTTAAGTTTATAAATTTATATGTATTTTAAAAATAATATTATAAGAACGTTTTTGTAATTTTATAATTTTTTTAATAAAAATTTAATATTTTACATCATTGCGAAGAGCGATTGCTCATAACAAAGTAAAATGATGTGTCAACATATCATTGGATGCCTTTTGTAAGACAGGGCGAACCCCCTGCCTTACGGTAGAAAAGCCCTAGTATTAGTAGTATATTTTTAAAATCCGATGAAATCTTTTATTAAAATAATTGAAAGCTTAAATGCATATATAAAATAACTAACTTGAGATTTTTAGGGGTGTTACATCTCACCTCATGTTTTGAAGATGATAGGGCTAATTGAGAAACTAGGAACCCGAGGCATTAGTCTAGGGGACAATGTCTCCATTTATGTCATTCTTCAATCACTTCCGAATTCTTTTTCTAGCTTCATAGTGAACTATAATATGAATCAGACGGAAGCAACGATGTCTGAGCTGCACAACATGCTCAAGACTTTTGAAGTAACTACTTCTAAGGAAAGGAATGTGCTCATGGTGAGCTCATCTCCTAGATTTGGCCCTAAGGAGAAGAATAAGCAATTGAACAAGACAAAGAAAAAACGCCAAGTCCAATTCGTTGAAACCTAAGGGCGGTGTTCAAAAGAAAGAGAAAAGGGTAGATAAGGATGTATGCCTCTACTGTAAGGAGAAGGGGCACTAGAAGAAGGATTGCAAGGTTCTGGCTGCCGAGAAGAATGCACAAGGTGCTTCTGGAAGTGGAACAGGTATGTTTGTTATTGAAATAAACATATCTACTAACAATACTAACTGCTGGGTATTAGATACCGGATGTGGCTCACACATTTGTACGAATGTGCAGGGTCTCAGGGAAAGCTGAGCGGTTAGACCAGGTAAAGTCGCCTTATGCGTGGGAAATAGAGCACGAGTTGCTGCTGAGCGCGTATGGATATATAGTATAGACTTAACTAGTGGTTTTAGACTAGAACTTAATAATTGTTATTTTGTTCCGTCTATGACTAGAAACATTATTTCCATTCCGATGTTAGACATTGAAGGTTTTTCATTCCATTTTTCTAATAGTAGTTGTTATTTTACGTTAAATGGTGTTACTTGTGGAAACGTTTCTCTTGTGAATGGTTTATATTTGTTGAATTGTGGGCATGATAATTTTAATATACAAAATAAGAGATTTAAACTTACTAATCAGGAAAACACTACTTTCTTGTGGCACTGTATACTTGGTCATGCAAATGAGAATAAAATTGCAAAGTTAAGGAAGTTTGACTACTTAACCCCGCTTGACTTGGAGTCATACGGTAATTGCGAATCTTGTATCAAAGAAAAGATGACTAATAAACCTTTTTCTGGGAAAGGGATACGAGCCAAATAAATGTTAGAGTTGATTCACAGTGATGTATGTGGAATGCTACCGACTCTAGCAAGGGGTGGTTTCAGATACTTTATAACTTTTACTGACGACATTTCTAGGTATGGATACGTGTATCCACGAAACACAAATTTGAAAGTCTACAAATCTGAAACACACATTTCTAGGTATGGATACGTGTATCCACTGAAGGGAGAACTGATCTGATTACAGATTTGAAAGTCTACAAATCTGATCTGATTATAGGCTATATTAGTCTACTGATCTGTTCTGATTAATAAATTGATTTGTCTACAGAACTGATCTGATTACAAAGTTTCTTTGTCTACAGAACTAATCTGACTACAAATTCAACTATTCTACTGAACTGATCTGACTACTAATCTGTCTACAGAAAGATTTGATTACTAATAATCTGTCTACAGAATTCTACTAATCTGACACAGTACTGATCTGAGGATTACTGTGCTGATAGCAAAAAGGTGAAATCAGGAAAATTGGGTACTGATCTGAAAAACTACTGTGCTGACCCAGCTACTGATCTGATGTCTGAAGAAGTTTACTCAGCTGATCACAGTACTCAGCTGATCAAGATAAGTATATTCTAATATTGTTAAATGTACTGATGAAAGAAGTTTACTCAGCTGATCACAGTACTCAGCAGAATCAGAAGAGTTGCCTTCATAGCAGATGATGGACTGGCAATGATGGCCAAAATAAATGATGATGTATCACCTGCTAACACTTTTCAATCTTCCAAAAATCCTGACACTGATGAAAGTGATGCTACTGATTGCAGTGTAGGAAGTAGTCTTCATCATTCCAATGGAGTGACTGAAGAAGACCTTCTACAAGCTAATAAAGCATTCATTGAAATCAGTGATGAGAATATATCTTTAAAACAAGAAATCATTAATCTGAAAGAAGCTCAGTTAAAGGTGGATCCTAATATAGTTGTTAAAAATGCAAGACTATCAGAAGAGTTGTCTCAACTCCAAGAAAAGTTTGCATCCATTGACAAACTATATCAGGGTATGCTCAAAACTCAAGCCAAAGAGACTAATGAATTCAATGATTTAAAGATCAAATGTGAAAAACTAGAAGAGCGCAATAGATTCTTAGAATCTGAAGTAGTGAGCCTAGATCGAAAGCTATCTTGAATGATTAACTCTACCAAGATTAATCAAACAATTTCAGACAGATATAGAGCTCCAAATGACAAAAGTGGAATAGGTACTGATCTGCCTAGTTCCTCTACTTCAGAATTTAAGAACACTAATGGAGCTAGTTCAAGTTCTTTGCAACTAGATAAAGGGAAAGAACCTATGATTTATGATGATGATCCAAAACTCAAAGTACAGTCTAAATACATACCTCCTCCTACCAAAAATGGTAAAATGAAGAATGTATTAAGACCAGTACAGTCAAGACCATACCAGAAGAGTTATACTCCTCTGACCAGATCAGATCAGTACTGGTATCAGAAGAGACAAACTCAGAACAGTAGGTCAAGACAAACACAGGCAAGTTGGGAACAGCCTAGACCTCCTTTTATAAGGTAGTCTCAGCTGTATTCAAATAAACCTAGGAGATTTGTGCCTCATTATCATAACAAACTTGTTATTTATCCTCCACCTTTATCTTATGATATCTATGGAGAGGAAAGACCAATGCGCATATATAAGCCATATGGTCCACATGCTTTCAAACCTTATTCAAACTATTACAGGCATACTGATCTTACTGAAAAAGGGATAGAACCAAGGAAAGGTTATCTCAGAAAAATAGATCCTAAGTCTGCTGATAATTCTGAATTGGTTAACAAAGTACTGTTTTGTGATAAATTTGGAAGGAAACTGAAGAGGTCCCATCTATTCAAATCTTCAATGTTTATTTGGGTACCTCTCACCACTAACCCCCAAGGACCCCAATAAACAAGGGTACCTAAATTATTAAGATCACTACCTTGCAGGATCGACAGGACTTATACAAGAAAGGTGGTTCAGTTGGTGAGACCTGGTACATAGACAGTGGGTGTTCTCACCACATGGCTGGTACCAAGGCCTTGCTTACAGACTACCATGAGAAGGAAGGACCAAAAGTCATCTTTGGTGATAGCTCAATGGCAATCACAAAAGGATTTGGATTCATCAAGAATGGAGATGTTGAAATCCAAGATGTCTCCTATGTTGAAGGTTTGAAATATAACTTATTATCTGTATCTCAATTCTGTGACAGGGGATACAAAGTTCAGTTCAAAACCAGAAGATGTGAAATAATAGACAAAAGGACTCAGCAGAGTAAAAATCAGAAGAGTAAAAATCAAAACAGTAAGTTACTGTGCTGATTTGGTGAAATTGAAGAATAAGTTTGGAAAAATTATTTAAGGTGTAACTGAATATATTTGAAGAGATGCTGACTTGGAAGGAAGTTACAAAGTCGGTTACAAGAAGAAGTTACAAAAACAGTTTTAGAGTTAGTTGAGAGTTAGTTCACAAACTACTAACTGTCATACTAAGTTCTATAAATACTGTATGATCTCCTACTTAAAGAGACTACTGCTACTATTGAACAATTACTGATCTAAGAGCAATTGAAGAGCAAGTCTACAGAGCACAAGAAGAACTCACAGAGTTGAAGGAGATTAAAGAGGAGAAGCCACTGAATTGAAGAGAAGAATCAAAGGCTAACACAGAGAAGTTTTACTTTTCATTTTAAAGTTTGTGTTGTTGTAAACAAGTGTGATAGTTACTTGTAGAATTACTAGTCGATCGAAGATACACTTGGGAGTGTAATCGATAAGATCACAGTCTTAGTCTTGGGACTTTAAGCCACAAGAAACTCAAGGAGGAGTTAATAAAACATCACAACTGGGATTGTGAGAGTGGATGTAGACATTTGTCGAACCACTATAAATTATGTGTTCTTTACTTTCTGTTTGGTATTTTCTGTTTGATATTGTTTAACCAAGAACAGTAGAATTTACAAAGTTAAAGATCTGACTAAAAGTTGAGTATACAAAGTTAAAGATCTGATTAAAAGTTGAGTATAAACTAGTAAGGCCCATACTGTTTTGAAAGTACTGATCTGAGCTAAGTAAGCACAGTACAGTACATAAGAAAACTAAATTCCGCATTGTATATTCTGATATTTTGAAAGAATTTTAAAAGTCTATTCACCCCTCCCCTCTAGACTTTTACTAGCTTAATCAATCTTAACTCAACTTGGGACCAACAAGTATAAAGTGAAAGTAGAGAAACAACTTGGTAAGAGTATTAAAACTCTTCGATCAGATCGAGGAGGTGAATACCTTAGCCATGAGTTCCTGGATTATTTAAAGTCACATGGAGTCTAATCACAATAGACATGTCCCGGAACACCACAGATGATTGGTGTGTCTGAAAGGAGGAACCAAGCTATGTTAGACATGGTGAGGTCCATGATAAGTTTCTCATCTCTTCCAACATTCATTGGAATCACGTACTCCAAACTTCAATCTACATTCTGAATAGGATTCCATCTAAATCGGTTGATCGGACACCATGCGAGTTGTGGTATGGCAAAAAGCCATCATTCTCACATATCAAGACGTGGGGTTTCCCTGCGTATGTGAGGAAGATGATCACTGATAAATTGGAATCAAAAGGTGAAAAGTGTTATTTATGGGATATCCTAAAGAAACGAGAGGATATTATCTCTATCTCCTGACAAACATAAGGTTGTTGTTTCTAGACAGGCGACGTTCCTTGAAAGTGACTATGTCTTTAAGGAACAAGGTCGTAAAAAGATAGAATTTGAAGAAATTCAAGAACCACAAAGTAATACTAAGGCTGAGTACCTGTCAGAGAACCACGATAAGGAATCAGTGGGAGCATTCAGTGACTCTCATGGTGGGAGCCTATTACTAGGTGATCGTCCTCCAACCAGTGGGAGTGCAATTAGGGATATCTCGCATACGCAAGAAACCTCGAAGACGTTGAATGAGAACGATTCATACATCGTTCATTCTCCTGCTCGGGAGACGTAAGAAAGCGTAGCTCCTGAGAATTCTCCAAGCGTTGATCAGATTATCGTTGAAGAACCTCCTCACGATCAGAATGTACAGCCTGCACAAACGCAACTCCGTAAGTCTACTAGGAATCGTCGTCCACCCGTTAGATTTAGTTTCCTCTTGGAGGAGCATGATGACGTGGAAATCCCTGACAAAGATTATCCTACGACTTATTCTGAAGTGATATTAGATATCAATTCAGAGAGGCAGACTAAAGCAAGCCTCTAGGAGTTGGAATATCTATTTTAACGAAGCTGTCAAATTGATTGACTTCGTCAGAAACAAGGAAGATCCTTGCGTTCATCGAAAACGCAGCGCAACGAGAATGACATTATTTTCATTATCATATATGTATGACATATTGATTTTGGGAAGCAACATCTCGCTAATGCAATCCGTAAAAGATTGGTTGTCCAAGATCTTCATGGTGAAGGATTTGGGTGAAGCTTGCTACATCCTTGGCATAAAGATTTATTGAGATAAATCTAGCAAGATGTTGGGGCTCTCATAACCCACCTACATAAATAAGGTGCTAAGGTGTTTTTCAATGGAAAACTCTGAGAAAGGTTCTCTGGTTGTGATTCATGGGATTAAAATTTTAAGGAAGGATTGTCCTTCTGAGAAAGCCAAAATTGAGCGCATGAAAAGTGTCCCATATGCATCGGTTAATGGGTCAATCATGTATGCCATGACTAGCACAAGGCTCAATGTGGCCTACGCTATTAGTATTACTGGTAGATACCACCAAAATCCAAGTGAATCTCACTGGATTCCCGTTAAAAACATCCTTTAGTATCTTAGACGAACTAAGGAATGTTTCATATTCTATGGTGGACAACCACAACTAGTAGTGACTAGATTCACTAACGCTAGTTTCCAGTCTGACTGCAATGACTATAAGTCACAGTCAGGATATGCATTTATGCTCAATGGCGGAACGGTGAGCTGGAATAGTTCCAAGCAAGAAACCATTGCATATTCAACAACTAAAGCTAAGTGCATTGTTGTATTAGAAGCCATGAAAGGGACTGTCTGGATTTTAGAAGTTCTTGAAAGAACTATGGGCAGTTCTGAGTGTTAGTCATCCAATAAAGTTGTATTGTGACAATACTGGTGCGGTTGCACAAGCAAAGGAACCAAGATCCAATAACAGAAATAAGCATGTACCTAGGCATAAGTATTTGATCTAAGAGATCATGACAATATGAGAAATAGAATTTGAACAAATTCTCACCGAGAATAAATTGGAAGATCTTTCACCAAACATTTGGTGTTCATGTAAACATGATAAACTTTAACAGTTTTAAGGTTTGGACATGTGAGTGATTGACTATAAGCCAAGTGGGAGATTGTTAGTATATATGTCCTAGAGACAATCATTATAAGGATATTGTACTTGATCATATTCAGTTATTTAAGTATTATTGAGTTTATTAATAATATTCGGTGATACACTTATAGAATGTTATATTTGATTGTTTGCATTTATTCTTACATGTGTTCCCATGAACTAATGATGTCATTGAGCTGTGAGATCTCGATTGACTATATTATGGTTCTTAAAGTAGCCCCAATCAAGGATCATCGAGAATGGGATATCGATGATGCGATTGAGATTGGTGTGCGATTTGCATCATATTCATAGAGGATGTAGTCGTTCTCACAACTACGACATACTAGGTATCTAATGATGGATGCATAAATACTTTGAGAGAATTGGCTTGCCCAATCGAGAAATCGTTTGGTGTATTCTATTTACGTGTCTACGAGAATATCGATTTGTGGAGCAATGTAATGTCCTTCGACTTGAGGTCAATACACGCGACATGTGCGGAGTGATGTGTTTTGACCATGACCGACGCTTGCACTCCTAACGGGGTATATTAGGCATGTGTTGGGCACACCATAAAGTACATGTGCACGGTAGTTGGGCTAAGAATATGATTCATTCCTCAAATAGATTTGGAGAGGATACTCTTCTCATAACTAATTTGATCGTTAGTCATTGGCCAATGCACGTCACATTTGGAATGGTGTTCAAATGCGACAATGTGATCAATTAGTAGAATGAGATAACGTGATTAAATTGTTTGAATAGACACATTATCATGTTCTAGATTTAATCAGAGTATTCGTGAATGAAAGGATAATATTATTGTGAGCTTCACATTACAGGTTGTTGATGTATCCTCGCAACGTACCTCACATATTGAGATTGTTTGGTTCATTGTCTAGGGTTCTACTAAGACCGTTAGTTTGACTAATCGCTTGATATGTGAGGACCTATGGGTCACACAACAAGTAGTCTTAATTTACGAATTAAAGTTGAATGAATTAATTATTTGATTTGATCAAGATATTTAATTTATGGAAAAATATATAATAATTCTATTAGATAGAATTATAACTTATTAAATTAAATTAGATTTAATTAATAAGATGATATATTAGATATATGGTAATTACTTAATATATTATGTGATAAATATGGTAAGAGATATTTTATTATATATTGGATTTACCAATAAAATAAAATAAAATATATATGTGGGCTCAGGCCCACGTCTGTTTCACTATATAAAGACTTCTAGGGTTAGAGTTTTAGGTCACAAATTTATCACTCATAATATTTTTCCGGTTCTCTATATAGAATTTTCTTAGCGTTCGTAGACGAGGATTACGTGGATACCGTAGTAGAGGATCAGGATCTCGCATACGAATTACTGTAAGGATTATTAATTTATGTTACAATCATATCGAAAACTATGTGTTGGTAAACAAAAATTTAAATTTCCGTTGCTATAAACATGGTGTTCATATCTCGAAAACCCAACACATAGGACCTTGGTATTTGTGGATTTTTGTCTCTTTATTTGTCTATTGTTTATTGACATGAGAATACCTTAGATTTTTGTCTCTTTAATGTGTGATTTTTTCGTATTGAGATTGAAGATTTGAACTTTATTATAGAATAAAAGGTACACTTGTTTTTTCTCTATCTCACTATTGGAGGCATCTTAATTTAAAAATCATGAGTTTGAACGTAAATTTGTATTAAAAAAAATTAATGTTTTGGTGGAATCTTCCGACAACATTTTGGAATAAAGTCAATTGTTTTTAATTGATAGAAGACAAATCCGTATGTACGTCAGAATTAAATCTTAGATGGAAAGGTATTTAAGTTTGAGAAGCTATCCAAGTTAGATTAGTCCATGTATGTATTCACTATTCTGGATGTGACCCAAAATTGGTCCATGTCGACGGTCGACACCACAACACTTTGCCTTCTTATTATCTTAATTTGGGGGTTTATGAAAAATTGATAAAAGAAGAGTAAGGTGTGTTTGTTTTGAATTTTGAAACTAAGTGTAAATGAAGTTGTATTATTATATATTTATTTTAATGTGATGAAATTATTTAATGATGTATATATACCTACTTTGTTCGGTGACTCAAGGAATAATGTGAGTTCATAATGATATTGTCAATTTAAAAATAAAATGATATTGTGAAATTATTAATTTTATGGGTAGGAGGGATAGAGTAATAAATATATTAAATTGTAAGGTTGGATGATTGATTTAATTGGAAGGAGGGGATAGTGGTGGTTTTTCAAAATAAAATAGAGTCGACTATAAATTTCAAAACATAAACATCACCTAAAAACCTAAAAGACTAGAGCAGTCAATGAAATCTTGAGATCATTTTGTGTGTGTTTATGGATTTGAAGCATTTGAATTAGGTTTTGTATAACACTATTATATACTCCCTCCATCCACCAAAAGTAGTCCCATGGAGGGTGGACACAAGTTTTAAGAAAAAAGGTAGATAAAGTAGATAAAGCAAGGGTATTATAGGGTATTGTGGGCCGGGTCCATTGTGAATAAAGTGATTGTTTGTGAATAAAGTTGATGGCAAATTGAGTAATTAAGTGATGGTTGAAGGGTGATAGTTTTCATAAAGTGTATGGGACTACATTTGGTGGACAAAGAATATAAGCCTAATGGGACTACTTTTCATGGACGGATGGAGTAATTTATATGCAATATAATTGTATGAGTATAATATTGAATTTTTAACTTAACAACAGCATTAGATCATATAACTGAGTTATATAATGGCCGAATTCAAATTCGTGTTTATAACAAAAGTTAATGAACAAATTCGGAATTCCTTTGTTAAAAGCTTATTGTTTAGTGTTTATTAAGTGTGTTGTTGTTATATAATTACACTATTATTTTATTATTACTACTATTTAACAACTAAAATATGTTGTTAATTTATTTTTTAGTTAATTTTTAAAAAAAAAAAATATTTAAAAACTATAGGTTAGTACATAATTTGTTAATTAAATTAACACGAAAGTGAAGTAGTGGGCATGAACCCCACAGTTTTTGCCGATTAGATAGCTTGGCCAACAACTATACCCGCCACAATTCTGAATCATCAATGTTTTTGAATCAAATCAACTCAACATTAACATCTGAATTTTGATCCCCATCAATCTAACGTTGTTTTCATGATAACTTGCTTTGCGATTAAACAATTGAGTTAGGCCAACTCACTTGGAATCAAAGCAAAGCCGTTGGGTTCTTGGTCGCCATCTGAATCCGAATTTCACCTTGCGCACTTTTGTTTATTCATACGCTGCTGCTGCTTTTTATTCTGGATTTCTATTTTTTAATTATGAAGCCAAACTGTTTGTGTTAGGGCCTCTGAGACCAGCTAATTGGTTGATTACAATGAATCCAAGATTTTTTATAACAACGGATTCGCTTTGCAATTCTGCAACTGGTGTTTCCGCGGATGAGAGGATTCCTTTGAATTCCCAAGCTAGGCCTTCTTGGAATCCGCCCCCTTTCTTGATAAGGTTAGCCATGAAAGTATCGCGCTCAAGGAGGTACAGTTTGTTGAGAAGAATTTTCCATTACCAGAATGGTTCCGGGTCGGATCTTGGCCCCAACCCGCTCGATTCCTGGAAATGGATGCTCATGGAATTCATAGCTTTGGTAGTTCAAATCAGTTCCACTGTATGTACTCTGGTCATTTCCAAAGGGGAGAGACCCGTTTGGCCAATGAGATTTTGGGCTTCTAGTTATGCTTTTGGATGTTTCCTTAGTCTTATACTGCTTATTTGTCGCTTTTTTTCAAATCAAGAAGATGCTAGTTCTGATGATGTTGAGCAGCAAAGAATCCATGAAGAACCAAGGTACAAATGACATTACAGGCCTATCATCAATTCATATTCTATTTCAATATTAGGAGTAACCATTTTACATAATGACAGGCCTAAGATCGGAAAGTTGCAGAGATGCAAGACTACACTTTACCTGATATTTGCAATATGGTTTGTGATTGGAAATGCGTGGATGTTTGGTGCTGGTTTTCGTTCGTATCATCGAGCTCCCAAACTCCATGTCCTCTGCATCTCCCTGATAGTTTGGAATGTTGTGACTTACGCTTTTCCATTTATTCTGTTTGTGTTGTTCTGCTGTTGTGTGCCATTGCTCAGTACTCTCCTTGGGTACAACATGAACTTGAACTCAGCGTCCATTGGCCGAGGAGCAACTGAAGAACAGCTGTCCAATCTACCAAGCTGGAGGTACAAGGATGTTGCCACCCCTTTAGAGCATTCTGAAATTCCAGTAAGTCATATGGCATCTACAAATTTCATTCACTTTTTCATACATGATAATATGATATGATTGAATTGTCCAAATTAATATTTGTCCTCAAATACAAGGTTGCTTATGAATTTGAATCAATCTTGACAAGGCAAAAAATTGATGAAATTTCATTTCACCTATGTTTGTTACAGGAGTGCTGTATATGTTTGGCCAAGTATAGGGACAAGGAAGAAATTAGGCAGCTGCCATGCACTCATATTTTTCACCTCAAGTGTGTGGACCAGTGGCTCAAGATGATATCGTGCTGTCCACTTTGTAAGCAGGGGATAGAGAAGTAAAAAACTTATAATTATTTAGGATTTGGATTTACATATATTTTCCCTATTGTTTCTTTTCCACTTTGTAAGCAGCCGGGGATAGAGAAGTAAAAAACTTATAATATTTAGGATTTGGATTTACATATATTTTCCCTATTGTTTCTTTTCCACTTTGTAAGCAGCAGGGGATAGGGATAGAGAAGTAAAAAACTTATAATATTTAGGATTTGGATTTACATATATTTTCCCTATTGTTTCTTTTCCACTTTGTAAGCAGCCGGGGATAGGGATAGAGAAGTAAAAAATTTATAATATTTAGGATTTGGATTTACATATATTTTCCCTATTGTTTCTTTTCAGAGAGAAAAAAAGAGACCCACGTTTGTAAGTTGTACAAAATTACAAATTACTAGAGTCTATATTTAAGCTCACCTGTAATTAGGTATGAATATACAAAATTATGTTTTGTTAGAAAATAAATGTGTGTATGTGTAGACGAAGATTAAATGTTGACACAGACTTAAATACGAAAGTTGAGGCTAGAGTTTGACTCTATCTCCGTAAGACGTTATTGCCCCGTACACAGGTGCAATACGGATCACTGGCAACCGTCCCCAAGATACAACGACTTAAAACTTCACGACTGTTGCACTACAAATCGGAAGCTATCGGCGAATCGCAAAATGGATATTCGGAACTTTCGACTCGACTCTAATGTAGCAACTACAATTCTAAAATGCCAAGTATGCATATGTAGTTTTAACTCAAATTCTCACTTCTTGACTATGAATCAATGGAAATGAATTTTCGAATGAATGAATGAAATGACCAATGTAGGGGAATCTATTTATAGACTTCCAATAGTCTTTAGGTAATAGGTGTGACTCTTCACAATAAGCTTATTTTCCCAAAAGTTGCAACCTGTAGAAATACGCAATTGTAAACACAAATTCGTGAATTAAATATAAAAACTCGAAAATGCGAAACAATTTTATTTAATTTCGGATTAAAACCGAGTATTTGTGGGTTACAATCTCTAATTTTCTCCTCTGATTCTCTCTTCTTGAACTTCTTGAATTTCTTGAGCTTTTTGGGGTCGAATCCGCTCCGATCTTGGATTTGGGGCTTTATAACGTTAATCCAAAGGTTTAGCACCGTATTTTTGGATTAAACGTTGAATTTAGGGACTTTTTGGATGAACGTCGTTGAAGATCGTTCTTGAATTTGGGACTTTGTAATGTTAATCCAAGGGCTTGACACCGTATTTTGGATTAAACGTTGATTTTCGGGGCTTTTCGGGACCTTCGAGACTTTTTCGGGACTTTTCGGGATTTATTCGGGACTTTTTCGAGACGAACGCCGTTGAAGATCCACGAAGCATCTCCTCCTTGAAGAAACGCCGAATCGAAGAGGCTTAGCACCTTGATTTCCGCTCGAACACTGCTTCTCGCCGCTTTGTACGAAGAACGCCTTTGAAGGAACGCTGAATCGAAGAGGCTTAGCACCTTGATCTCCACCCTTAGGATATAGGAATCATTAAAAGCTGTTAAGCTTAAACTCACCACACGTCAGCAGGTTTTCTACACCGGAAGGTGTAAGGTTGCACTTGAAGGGAACCGAGAATGGGTTTCTTTAGTTTTCTCAAGTGCACATCTGAGTGCTTCATAACTTAGTTGTCTCGTTGAACCAAGTTCTTGGGATCCTCCAGTCAGCATGGACGAGTTACCGCTATGAACACCCTTTAATGTGTGGGTTTTAACCCCATTCCCCTTACCGCACTATACATTTGATCTCGGTTAATGCCTTTTGTAAGCGGATCCGCAATATTTTCTTTTGACTTCACATAGTCAATGGAGATTACTCAACTTGAGATCAAATGTCTAACGGTGTTGTGTCTCCGACGAATGTGTCGAGATTTACCGTTATACATATTACTTTGTGCCCTCCCAATAGCCGACATGCTATCACAGTGTATCATCACTGGAGGCACTGGTTTGTTCCAACCGGGAATATCCTCTAAGAAGTTTCGAAGCCATTCTGCTTCTTCACCAGCCTTGTCCAATGCAATGAACTCCGAGTCCATTGTGGAACGAGCTATGCAAGTTTGCTTGAAGGATTTCCATGACACTGCTCCCCCACATTTCCAATGATGGGCTCAGAGTTTGTGTCCAAATATCTAGTTTTCACAACTAGATAAAATTCCACCTCAGGAATTTTCGATTTGTTCATTTCAAATCGATGAGCATTACCACATGCTTCATTAGTCTTTACTAGTCACTCACACACTTCTAGATAATCATGGAATCACTTTATCCCTTTTCATAGTTCACATGATTTTATCTTCTTGTGTGATGACTTTACTCGAATGTGATTTTTCAAAATGAACAAATCCATATAACTTGTGTATATATTAATTTACGTGAATAAGAGTGATCAAGAGAATGATACTGAAAAATATGGAAAGCAAATAATTAAATAGATTTTGACTAATTAATTGATTTTTTTAAACATTTTTTAATGAAAAATAAGAAAATATTACTCACATATTCGTATCTTAAATAATATCATGTATACATAATTAATTCTTGTGTATATATTAATTTATTTTAAACAATCATTTATAAAAAAATTATGAGATAAGAATAATAGTATATTGGGTCTTTTTCTACGGTAAGACAGGTTTCGCCTTGTTTTACAAAAGGCAATACTTCAAATACCGTTAGATCGTTGATCTGACGCATGACATTTATTTTATATGATTGCGCTTCAATTAAATTAATATATATAAAATGACAAAAATATCCTTTTAATTTAAAAAAATAAAAATATTTAATTATAAAATTACATAAATATCTTTATTATTAAAATAAACATCATTAAATAATATATTATCTAAATCAATTACTATTATTTTACAACATTAATCAAATTAAATATGTTAAATCAAATTAATCTCACAATCCAGTTCATCTTCCTCATTCAACAAACCAGAACGACCTACACGGCTACACCTACCCCTTTTATGTAAATCCTCTCTTTCATTTTTATCTTAAAATTGTGTCTCAATTAAAGTTTCGTGAAATTGATTCCGCTCTTCCTCTCTTAGATAATTCTCAAATTCTTTGGCGGAGAATTTTCTTTCCGGCAATATAGCTTCGAAATTTGCAGCGATTGATTATGTCGACGACACACACTGTATATTCATCCACAAACTCCCCTAGCATCAGACCCATTACTTCCATTGGCACCCCAACTCTACCTGAAAATTGCAATGAATACACAGTAAAACCCTAATTCATAAAAAAATTATAGAAGATTTCAAATAAATTAGGTTAATCACGAAGGTTGAGAAAGGGCAAGAGATGAGGTGTAGATTTGCTCGGAAGAATCAAGCGGTCTCCGGCGGCGAGTGATCAAGGGCGGCGCCGGTGAACATTCTTTGTACGTAGTGCCATTTTTTTCACGCTACTTTTCTATTTTCTTTTCTTTTTAATTGAATTGAATTATTATGAAAAAGAAATTTGGCTGAGATTATTGAAAATAAAAAAAGGTTAAGTTTATAAATTTATATGTATTTTAAAAATAATATTATAAGAACGTTTTTGTAATTTTATAATTTTTTTAATAAAAATTTAATATTTTACATCATTGCGAAGAGCGATTGCTCATAACAAAGTAAAATGATGTGTCAACATATCATTGGATGCCTTTTGTAAGACAGGGCGAACCCCCTGCCTTACGGTAGAAAAGCCCTAGTATTAGTAGTATATTTTTAAAATCCGATGAAATCTTTTATTAAAATAATTGAAAGCTTAAATGCATATATAAAATAACTAACTTGAGATTTTTAGGGGTGTTACATCTCACCTCATGTTTTGAAGATGATAGGGCTAATTGAGAAACTAGAAACCCGAGGCATTAGTCTAGGGGACAATGTCTCCATTTATGTCATTCTTCAATCACTTCCGAATTCTTTTTCTAGCTTCATAGTGAACTATAATATGAATCAGACGGAAGCAACGATGTCTGAGCTGCACAACATGCTCAAGACTTTTGAAGTAACTACTTCTAAGGAAAGGAATGTGCTCATGGTGAGCTCATCTCCTAGATTTGGCCCTAAGGAGAAGAATAAGCAATTGAACAAGACAAAGAAAAAACGCCAAGTCCAATTCGTTGAAACCTAAGGGCGGTGTTCAAAAGAAAGAGAAAAGGGTAGATAAGGATGTATGCCTCTACTGTAAGGAGAAGGGGCACTAGAAGAAGGATTGCAAGGTTCTGGCTGCCGAGAAGAATGCACAAGGTGCTTCTGGAAGTGGAACAGGTATGTTTGTTATTGAAATAAACATATCTACTAACAATACTAACTGCTGGGTATTAGATACCAGATGTGGCTCACACATTTGTACGAATGTGCAGGGTCTCAGGGAAAGCTGAGCGGTTAGACCAGGTAAAGTCGCCTTATGCGTGGGAAATAGAGCACGAGTTGCTGCTGAGCGCGTATGGATATATAGTATAGACTTAACTAGTGGTTTTAGACTAGAACTTAATAATTGTTATTTTGTTCCGTCTATGACTAGAAACATTATTTCCATTCCGATGTTAGACATTGAAGGTTTTTCATTCCATTTTTCTAATAGTAGTTGTTATTTTACGTTAAATGGTGTTACTTGTGGAAACGTTTCTCTTGTGAATGGTTTATATTTGTTGAATTGTGGGCATGATAATTTTAATATACAAAATAAGAGATTTAAACTTACTAATCAGGAAAACACTACTTTCTTGTGGCACTGTATACTTGGTCATGCAAATGAGAATAAAATTGCAAAGTTAAGGAAGTTTGACTACTTAACCCCGCTTGACTTGGAGTCATACGGTAATTGCGAATCTTGTATCAAAGAAAAGATGACTAATAAACCTTTTTCTGGGAAAGGGATACGAGCCAAATAAATGTTAGAGTTGATTCACAGTGATGTATGTGGACTGCTACCGACTCTAGCAAGGGGTGGTTTCAGATACTTTATAACTTTTACTGACGACATTTCTAGGTATGGATACGTGTATCCACGAAACACAAATTTGAAAGTCTACAAATCTGAAACACACATTTCTAGGTATGGATACGTGTATCCACTGAAGGGAGAACTGATCTGATTACAGATTTGAAAGTCTACAAATCTGATCTGATTATAGGCTATATTAGTCTACTGATCTGTTCTGATTAATAAATTGATTTGTCTACAGAACTGATCTGATTACAAAGTTTCTTTGTCTACAGAACTAATCTGACTACAAATTCAACTATTCTACTGAACTGATCTGACTACTAATCTGTCTACAGAAAGATTTGATTACTAATAATCTGTCTACAGAATTCTACTAATTTGACACAGTACTGATCTGAGGATTACTGTGCTGATAGCAAAAAGGTGAAATCAGGAAAATTGGGTACTGATCTGAAAAACTACTGTGCTGACCCAGCTACTGATCTGATGTCTGAAGAAGTTTACTCAGCTGATCACAGTACTCAGCTGATCAAGATAAGTATATTCTAATATTGTTAAATGTACTGATGAAAGAAGTTTACTCAGCTGATCACAGTACTCAGCAGAATCAGAAGAGTTGCCTTCATAGCAGATGATGGACTGGCAATGATGGCCAAAATAAATGATGATGTATCACCTGCTAACACTTTTCAATCTTCCAAAAATCCTGACACTGATGAAAGTGATGCTACTGATAGCAGTGTAGGAAGTAGTCTTCATCATTCCAATGGAGTGACTGAAGAAGACCTTCTACAAGCTAATAAAGCATTCATTGAAATCAGTGATGAGAATATATCTTTAAAACAAGAAATCATTAATCTGAAAGAAGCTCAGTTAAAGGTGGATCCTAATATAGTTGTTAAAAATGCAAGACTATCAGAAGAGTTGTCTCAACTCCAAGAAAAGTTTGCATCCATTGACAAACTATATCAGGGTATGCTCAAAACTCAAGCCAAAGAGACTAATGAATTCAATGATTTAAAGATCAAATGTGAAAAACTAGAAGAGCGCAATAGATTCTTAGAATCTGAAGTAGTGAGCCTAGATCGAAAGCTATCTTGAATGATTAACTCTACCAAGATTAATCAAACAATTTCAGACAGATATAGAGCTCCAAATGACAAAAGTGGAATAGGTACTGATCTGCCTAGTTCCTCTACTTCAGAATTTAAGAACACTAATGGAGCTAGTTCAAGTTCTTTGCAACTAGATAAAGGGAAAGAACCTATGATTTATGATGATGATCCAAAACTCAAAGTACAGTCTAAATACATACCTCCTCCTACCAAAAATGGTAAAATGAAGAATGTATTAAGACCAGTACAGTCAAGACCATACCAGAAGAGTTATACTCCTCTGACCAGATCAGATCAGTACTGGTATCAGAAGAGACAAACTCAGAACAGTAGGTCAAGACAAACACAGGCAAGTTGGGAACAGCCTAGACCTCCTTTTATAAGGTAGTCTCAGCTGTATTCAAATAAACCTAGGAGATTTGTGCCTCATTATCATAACAAACTTGTTATTTATCCTCCACCTTTATCTTATGATATCTATGGAGAGGAAAGACCAATGCGCATATATAAGCCATATGGTCCACATGCTTTCAAACCTTATTCAAACTATTACAGGCATACTGATCTTACTGAAAAAGGGATAGAACCAAGGAAAGGCTATCTCAGAAAAATAGATCCTAAGTCTGCTGATAATTCTGAATTGGTTAACAAAGTACTGTTTTGTGATAAATTTGGAAGGAAACTGAAGAGGTCCCATCTATTCAAATCTTCAATGTTTATTTGGGTACCTCTCACCACTAACCCCCAAGGACCCCAATAAACAAGGGTACCTAAATTATTAAGATCACTACCTTGCAGGATCGACAGGACTTATACAAGAAAGGTGGTTCAGTTGGTGAGACCTGGTACATAGACAGTGGGTGTTCTCACCACATGGCTGGTACCAAGGCCTTGCTTACAGACTACCATGAGAAGAAAGGACCAAAAGTCATCTTTGGTGATAGCTCAATGGCAATCACAAAAGGATTTGGATTCATCAAGAATGGAGATGTTGAAATCCAAGATGTCTCCTATGTTGAAGGTTTGAAATATAACTTATTATCTGTATCTCAATTCTGTGACAGGGGATACAAAGTTCAGTTCAAAACCAGAAGATGTGAAATAATAGACAAAAGGACTCAGCAGAGTAAAAATCAGAAGAGTAAAAAATCAAAACAGTAAGTTACTGTGCTGATTTGGTGAAATTGAAGAATAAGTTTGGAAAAATTATTTAAGGTGTAACTGAATATATTTGAAGAGATGCTGACTTGGAAGGAAGTTACAAAGTCGGTTACAAGAAGAAGTTACAAAAACAGTTTTAGAGTTAGTTGAGAGTTAGTTCACAAACTACTAACTGTCATACTAAGTTCTATAAATACTGTATGATCTCCTACTTAAAGAGACTACTGCTACTATTGAACAATTACTGATCTAAGAGCAATTGAAGAGCAAGTGTACAGAGCACAAGAAGAACTCACAGAGTTGAAGGAGATTAAAGAGGAGAAGCCACTGAATTGAAGAGAAGAATCAAAGGCTAACACAGAGAAGTTTTACTTTTCATTTTAAAGTTTGTGTTGTTGTAAACAAGTGTGCTAGTTACTTGTAGAATTACTAGTCGATCGAAGATACACTTGGGAGTGTAATCGATAAGATCACAGTCTTAGTCTTGGGACTTTAAGCCACAAGAAACTCAAGGAGGAGTTAATAAAACATCACAACTGGGATTGTGAGAGTGGATGTAGACATTTGTCGAACCACTATAAATTATGTGTTCTTTACTTTCTGTTTGGTATTTTCTGTTTGATATTGTTTAACCAAGAACAGTAGAATTTACAAAGTTAAAGATCTGACTAAAAGTTGAGTATACAAAGTTAAAGATCTGATTAAAAGTTGAGTATAAACTAGTAAGGCCCATACTGTTTTGAAAGTACTGATCTGAGCTAAGTAAGCACAGTACAGTACATAAGAAAACTAAATTCCGCATTGTATATTCTGATATTTTGAAAGAATTTTAAAAGTCTATTCACCCCTCCCCTCTAGACTTTTACTAGCTTAATCAATCTTAACTCAACTTGGGACCAACAAGTATAAAGTGAAAGTAGAGAAACAACTTGGTAAGAGTATTAAAACTCTTCGATCAGATCGAGGAGGTGAATACCTTAGCCATGAGTTCCTGGATTATTTAAAGTCACATGGAGTCTAATCACAATAGACATGTCCCGGAACACCACAGATGATTGGTGTGTCTGAAAGGAGGAACCAAGCTATGTTAGACATGGTGAGGTCCATGATAAGTTTCTCATCTCTTCCAACATTCATTGGAATCACGTACTCCAAACTTCAATCTACATTCTGAATAGGATTCCATCTAAATCGGTTGATCGGACACCATGCGAGTTGTGGTATGGCAAAAAGCCATCATTCTCACATATCAAGACGTGGGGTTTCCCTGCGTATGTGAGGAAGATGATCACTGATAAATTGGAATCAAAAGGTGAAAAGTGTTATTTATGGGATATCCTAAAGAAACGAGAGGATATTATCTCTATCTCCTGACAAACATAAGGTTGTTGTTTCTAGACAGGCGACGTTCCTTGAAAGTGACTATGTCTTTAAGGAACAAGGTCGTAAAAAGATAGAATTTGAAGAAATTCAAGAACCACAAAGTAATACTAAGGCTGAGTACCTGTCAGAGAACCACGATAAGGAATCAGTGGGAGCATTCAGTGACTCTCATGGTGGGAGCCTATTACTAGGTGATCGTCCTCCAACCAGTGGGAGTGCAATTAGGGATATCTCGCATACGCAAGAAACCTCGAAGACGTTGAATGAGAACGATTCATACATCGTTCATTCTCCTGCTCGGGAGACGTAAGAAAGCGTAGCTCCTGAGAATTCTCCAAGCGTTGATCAGATTATCGTTGAAGAACCTCCTCACGATCAGAATGTACAGCCTGCACAAACGCAACTCCGTAAGTCTACTAGGAATCGTCGTCCACCCGTTAGATTTAGTTTCCTCTTGGAGGAGCATGATGACGTGGAAATCCCTGACAAAGATTATCCTACGACTTATTCTGAAGTGATATTAGATATCAATTCAGAGAGGCAGACTAAAGCAAGCCTCTAGGAGTTGGAATATCTATTTTAACGAAGCTGTCAAATTGATTGACTTCGTCAGAAACAAGGAAGATCCTTGCGTTCATCGAAAACGCAGCGCAACGAGAATGACATTATTTTCATTATCATATATGTATGACATATTGATTTTGGGAAGCAACATCTCGCTAATGCAATCCGTAAAAGATTGGTTGTCCAAGATCTTCATGGTGAAGGATTTGGGTGAAGCTTGCTACATCCTTGGCATAAAGATTTATTGAGATAAATCTAGCAAGATGTTGGGGCTCTCATAACCCACCTACATAAATAAGGTGCTAAGGTGTTTTTCAATGGAAAACTCTGAGAAAGGTTCTCTGGTTGTGATTCATGGGATTAAAATTTTAAGGAAGGATTGTCCTTCTGAGAAAGCCAAAATTGAGCGCATGAAAAGTGTCCCATATGCATCGGTTAATGGGTCAATCATGTATGCCATGACTAGCACAAGGCTCAATGTGGCCTACGCTATTAGTATTACTGGTAGATACCACCAAAATCCAAGTGAATCTCACTGGATTCCCGTTAAAAACATCCTTTAGTATCTTAGACGAACTAAGGAATGTTTCATATTCTATGGTGGACAACCACAACTAGTAGTGACTAGATTCACTAACGCTAGTTTCCAGTCTGACTGCAATGACTATAAGTCACAGTCAGGATATGCATTTATGCTCAATGGCGGAACGGTGAGCTGGAATAGTTCCAAGCAAGAAACCATTGCATATTCAACAACTAAAGCTAAGTGCATTGTTGTATTAGAAGCCATGAAAGGGACTGTCTGGATTTTAGAAGTTCTTGAAAGAACTATGGGCAGTTCTGAGTGTCAGTCATCCAATAAAGTTGTATTGTGACAATACTGGTGCGGTTGCACAAGCAAAGGAACCAAGATCCAATAACAGAAATAAGCATGTACCTAGGCATAAGTATTTGATCTAAGAGATCATGACAATATGAGAAATAGAATTTGAACAAATTCTCACCGAGAATAAATTGGAAGATCTTTCACCAAACATTTGGTGTTCATGTAAACATGATAAACTTTAACAGTCTTAAGGTTTGGACATGTGAGTGATTGACTATAAGCCAAGTGGGAGATTGTTAGTATATATGTCCTAGAGACAATCATTATAAGGATATTGTACTTGATCATATTCAGTTATTTAAGTATTATTGAGTTTATTAATAATATTCGGTGATACACTTATAGAATGTTATATTTGATTGTTTGCATTTATTCTTACATGTGTTCCCATGAACTAATGATGTCATTGAGCTGTGAGATCTCGATTGACTATATTATGGTTCTTAAAGTAGCCCCAATCAAGGATCATCGAGAATGGGATATCGATGATGCGATTGAGATTGGTGTGCGATTTGCATCATATTCATAGAGGATGTAGTCGTTCTCACAACTACGACATACTAGGTATCTAATGATGGATGCATAAATACTTTGAGAGAATTGGCTTGCCCAATCGAGAAATCGTTTGGTGTATTCTATTTACGTGTCTACGAGAATATCGATTTGTGGAGCAATGTAATGTCCTTCGACTTGAGGTCAATACACGCGACATGTGCGGAGTGATGTGTTTTGACCATGACCGACGCTTGCACTCCTAACGGGGTATATTAGGCATGTGTTGGGCACACCATAAAGTACATGTGCACGGTAGTTGGGCTAAGAATATGATTCATTCCTCAAATAGATTTGGAGAGGATACTCTTCTCATAACTAATTTGATCGTTAGTCATTGGCCAATGCACGTCACATTTGGAATGGTGTTCAAATGCGACAATGTGATCAATTAGTAGAATGAGATAACGTGATTAAATTGTTTGAATAGACACATTATCATGTTCTAGATTTAATCAGAGTATTCGTGAATGAAAGGATAATATTATTGTGAGCTTCACATTACAGGTTGTTGATGTATCCTCGCAACGTACCTCACATATTGAGATTGTTTGGTTCATTGTCTAGGGTTCTACTAAGACCGTTAGTTTGACTAATCGTTTGATATGTGAGGGCCTATGGGTCACACAACAAGTAGTCTTAATTTACGAATTAAAGTTGAATGAATTAATTATTTGATTTGATCAAGATATTTAATTTATGGAAAAATATATAATAATTCTATTAGATAGAATTATAACTTATTAAATTAAATTAGATTTAATTAATAAGATGATATATTAGATATATGGTAATTACTTAATATATTATGTGATAAATATGGTAAGAGATATTTTATTATATATTGGATTTACCAATAAAATAAAATAAAATATATATGTGGGCTCAGGCCCACGTCTGTTTCACTATATAAAGACTTCTAGGGTTAGAGTTTTAGGTCACAAATTTATCACTCATAATATTTTTCCGGTTCTCTATATAGAATTTTCTTAGCGTTCGTAGACGAGGATTACGTGGATACCGTAGTAGAGGATCAGGATCTCGCATACGAATTACTGTAAGGATTATTAATTTATGTTACAATCATATCGAAAACTATGTGTTGGTAAACAAAAATTTAAATTTCCGTTGCTATAAACATGGTGTTCGTATCTCGAAAACCCAACACATAGGACCTTGGTATTTGTGGATTTTTGTCTCTTTATTTGTCTATTGTTTATTGACATGAGAATACCTTAGATTTTTGTCTCTTTAATGTGTGATTTTTTCGTATTGAGATTGAAGATTTGAACTTTATTATAGAATAAAAGGTACACTTGTTTTTTCTCTATCTCACTATTGGAGGCATCTTAATTTAAAAATCATGAGTTTGAACGTAAATTTGTATTAAAAAAAATTAATGTTTTGGTGGAATCTTCCGACAACATTTTGGAATAAAGTCAATTGTTTTTAATTGATAGAAGACAAATCCGTATGTACGTCAGAATTAAATCTTAGATGGAAAGGTATTTAAGTTTGAGAAGCTATCCAAGTTAGATTAGTCCATGTATGTATTCACTATTCTGGATGTGACCCAAAATTGGTCCATGTCGACGGTCGACACCACAACACTTTGCCTTCTTATTATCTTAATTTGGGGGTTTATGAAAAATTGATAAAAGAAGAGTAAGGTGTGTTTGTTTTGAATTTTGAAACTAAGTGTAAATGAAGTTGTATTATTATATATTTATTTTAATGTGATGAAATTATTTAATGATGTATATATACCTACTTTGTTCGGTGACTCAAGGAATAATGTGAGTTCATAATGATATTGTCAATTTAAAAATAAAATGATATTGTGAAATTATTAATTTTATGGGTAGGAGGGATAGAGTAATAAATATATTAAATTGTAAGGTTGGATGATTGATTTAATTGGAAGGAGGGGATAGTGGTGGTTTTTCAAAATAAAATAGAGTCGACTATAAATTTCAAAACATAAACATCACCTAAAAACCTAAAAGACTAGAGCAGTCAATGAAATCTTGAGATCATTTTGTGTGTGTTTATGGATTTGAAGCATTTGAATTAGGTGTTGTATAACACTATTATATACTCCCTCCATCCACCAAAAGTAGTCCCATGGAGGGTGGACACAAGTTTTAAGAAAAAAGGTAGATAAAGTAGATAAAGCAAGGGTATTATAGGGTATTGTGGGCCGGGTCCATTGTGAATAAAGTGATTGTTTGTGAATAAAGTTGATGGCAAATTGAGTAATTAAGTGATGGTTGAAGGGTGATAGTTTTCATAAAGTGTATGGGACTACATTTGGTGGACAAAGAATATAAGCCTAATGGGACTACTTTTCATGGACGGAGGGAGTAATTTATATGCAATATAATTGTATGAGTATAATATTGAATTTTTAACTTAACAACAGCATTAGATCATATAACTGAGTTATATAATGGCCGAATTCAAATTCGTGTTTATAACAAAAGTTAATGAACAAATTCGGAATTCCTTTGTTAAAAGCTTATTGTTTAGTGTTTATTAAGTGTGTTGTTGTTATATAATTACACTATTATTTTATTATTACTACTATTTAACAACTAAAATATGTTGTTAATTTATTTTTTAGTTAATTTTTAAAAAAAAAAAATATTTAAAAACTATAGGTTAGTACATAATTTGTTAATTAAATTAACACGAAAGTGAAGTAGTGGGCATGAACCCCACAGTTTTTGCCGATTAGATAGCTTGGCCAACAACTATACCCGCCACAATTCTGAATCATCAATGTTTTTGAATCAAATCAACTCAACATTAACATCTGAATTTTGATCCCCATCAATCTAACGTTGTTTTCATGATAACTTGCTTTGCGATTAAACAATTGAGTTAGGCCAACTCACTTGGAATCAAAGCAAAGCCGTTGGGTTCTTGGTCGCCATCTGAATCCGAATTTCACCTTGCGCACTTTTGTTTATTCATACGCTGCTGCTGCTTTTTATTCTGGATTTCTATTTTTTAATTATGAAGCCAAACTGTTTGTGTTAGGGCCTCTGAGACCAGCTAATTGGTTGATTACAATGAATCCAAGATTTTTTATAACAACGGATTCGCTTTGCAATTCTGCAACTGGTGTTTCCGCGGATGAGAGGATTCCTTTGAATTCCCAAGCTAGGCCTTCTTGGAATCCGCCCCCTTTCTTGATAAGGTTAGCCATGAAAGTATCGCGCTCAAGGAGGTACAGTTTGTTGAGAAGAATTTTCCATTACCAGAATGGTTCCGGGTCGGATCTTGGCCCCAACCCGCTCGATTCCTGGAAATGGATGCTCATGGAATTCATAGCTTTGGTAGTTCAAATCAGTTCCACTGTATGTACTCTGGTCATTTCCAAAGGGGAGAGACCCGTTTGGCCAATGAGATTTTGGGCTTCTAGTTATGCTTTTGGATGTTTCCTTAGTCTTATACTGCTTATTTGTCGCTTTTTTTCAAATCAAGAAGATGCTAGTTCTGATGATGTTGAGCAGCAAAGAATCCATGAAGAACCAAGGTACAAATGACATTACAGGCCTATCATCAATTCATATTCTATTTCAATATTAGGAGTAACCATTTTACATAATGACAGGCCTAAGATCGGAAAGTTGCAGAGATGCAAGACTACACTTTACCTGATATTTGCAATATGGTTTGTGATTGGAAATGCGTGGATGTTTGGTGCTGGTTTTCGTTCGTATCATCGAGCTCCCAAACTCCATGTCCTCTGCATCTCCCTGATAGTTTGGAATGTTGTGACTTACGCTTTTCCATTTATTCTGTTTGTGTTGTTCTGCTGTTGTGTGCCATTGCTCAGTACTCTCCTTGGGTACAACATGAACTTGAACTCAGCGTCCATTGGCCGAGGAGCAACTGAAGAACAGCTGTCCAATCTACCAAGCTGGAGGTACAAGGATGTTGCCACCCCTTTAGAGCATTCTGAAATTCCAGTAAGTCATATGGCATCTACAAATTTCATTCACTTTTTCATACATGATAATATGATATGATTGAATTGTCCAAATTAATATTTGTCCTCAAATACAAGGTTGCTTATGAATTTGAATCAATCTTGACAAGGCAAAAAATTGATGAAATTTCATTTCACCTATGTTTGTTACAGGAGTGCTGTATATGTTTGGCCAAGTATAGGGACAAGGAAGAAATTAGGCAGCTGCCATGCACTCATATTTTTCACCTCAAGTGTGTGGACCAGTGGCTCAAGATGATATCGTGCTGTCCACTTTGTAAGCAGGGGATAGAGAAGTAAAAAACTTATAATTATTTAGGATTTGGATTTACATATATTTTCCCTATTGTTTCTTTTCCACTTTGTAAGCAGCCGGGGATAGAGAAGTAAAAAACTTATAATATTTAGGATTTGGATTTACATATATTTTCCCTATTGTTTCTTTTCCACTTTGTAAGCAGCAGGGGATAGGGATAGAGAAGTAAAAAACTTATAATATTTAGGATTTGGATTTACATATATTTTCCCTATTGTTTCTTTTCCACTTTGTAAGCAGCCGGGGATAGGGATAGAGAAGTAAAAAATTTATAATATTTAGGATTTGGATTTACATATATTTTCCCTATTGTTTCTTTTCAGAGAGAAAAAAAGAGACCCACGTTTGTAAGTTGTACAAAATTACAAATTACTAGAGTCTATATTTAAGCTCACCTGTAATTAGGTATGAATATACAAAATTATGTTTTGTTAGAAAATAAATGTGTGTATGTGTAGACGAAGATTAAATGTTGACACAGACTTAAATACGAAAGTTGAGGCTAGAGTTTGACTCTATCTCCGTAAGACGTTATTGCCCCGTACACAGGTGCAATACGGATCACTGGCAACCGTCCCCAAGATACAACGACTTAAAACTTCACGACTGTTGCACTACAAATCGGAAGCTATCGGCGAATCGCAAAATGGATATTCGGAACTTTCGACTCGACTCTAATGTAGCAACTACAATTCTAAAATGCCAAGTATGCATATGTAGTTTTAACTCAAATTCTCACTTCTTGACTATGAATCAATGGAAATGAATTTTCGAATGAATGAATGAAATGACCAATGTAGGGGAATCTATTTATAGACTTCCAATAGTCTTTAGGTAATAGGTGTGACTCTTCACAATAAGCTTATTTTCCCAAAAGTTGCAACCTGTAGAAATACGCAATTGTAAACACAAATTCGTGAATTAAATATAAAAACTCGAAAATGCGAAACAATTTTATTTAATTTCGGATTAAAACCGAGTATTTGTGGGTTACAATCTCTAATTTTCTCCTCTGATTCTCTCTTCTTGAACTTCTTGAATTTCTTGAGCTTTTTGGGGTCGAATCCGCTCCGATCTTGGATTTGGGGCTTTATAACGTTAATCCAAAGGTTTAGCACCGTATTTTTGGATTAAACGTTGAATTTAGGGACTTTTTGGATGAACGTCGTTGAAGATCGTTCTTGAATTTGGGACTTTGTAATGTTAATCCAAGGGCTTGACACCGTATTTTGGATTAAACGTTGATTTTCGGGGCTTTTCGGGACCTTCGAGACTTTTTCGGGACTTTTCGGGATTTATTCGGGACTTTTTCGAGACGAACGCCGTTGAAGATCCACGAAGCATCTCCTCCTTGAAGAAACGCCGAATCGAAGAGGCTTAGCACCTTGATTTCCGCTCGAACACTGCTTCTCGCCGCTTTGTACGAAGAACGCCTTTGAAGGAACGCTGAATCGAAGAGGCTTAGCACCTTGATCTCCACCCTTAGGATATAGGAATCATTAAAAGCTGTTAAGCTTAAACTCACCACACGTCAGCAGGTTTTCTACACCGGAAGGTGTAAGGTTGCACTTGAAGGGAACCGAGAATGGGTTTCTTTAGTTTTCTCAAGTGCACATCTGAGTGCTTCATAACTTAGTTGTCTCGTTGAACCAAGTTCTTGGGATCCTCCAGTCAGCATGGACGAGTTACCGCTATGAACACCCTTTAATGTGTGGGTTTTAACCCCATTCCCCTTACCGCACTATACATTTGATCTCGGTTAATGCCTTTTGTAAGCGGATCCGCAATATTTTCTTTTGACTTCACATAGTCAATGGAGATTACTCAACTTGAGATCAAATGTCTAACGGTGTTGTGTCTCCGACGAATGTGTCGAGATTTACCGTTATACATATTACTTTGTGCCCTCCCAATAGCCGACATGCTATCACAGTGTATCATCACTGGAGGCACTGGTTTGTTCCAACCGGGAATATCCTCTAAGAAGTTTCGAAGCCATTCTGCTTCTTCACCAGCCTTGTCCAATGCAATGAACTCCGATTCCATTGTGGAACGAGCTATGCAAGTTTGCTTGAAGGATTTCCATGACACTGCTCCCCCACATTTCCAATGATGGGCTCAGAGTTTGTGTCCAAATATCTAGTTTTCACAACTAGATAAAATTCCACCTCAGGAATTTTCGATTTGTTCATTTCAAATCGATGAGCATTACCACATGCTTCATTAGTCTTTACTAGTCACTCACACACTTCTAGATAATCATGGAATCACTTTATCCCTTTTCATAGTTCACATGATTTTATCTTCTTGTGTGATGACTTTACTCGAATGTGATTTTTCAAAATGAACAAATCCATATAACTTGTGTATATATTAATTTACGTGAATAAGAGTGATCAAGAGAATGATACTGAAAAATATGGAAAGCAAATAATTAAATAGATTTTGACTAATTAATTGATTTTTTTAAACATTTTTTAATGAAAAATAAGAAAATATTACTCACATATTCGTATCTTAAATAATATCATGTATACATAATTAATTCTTGTGTATATATTAATTTATTTTAAACAATCATTTATAAAAAAATTATGAGATAAGAATAATAGTATATTGGGTCTTTTTCTACGGTAAGACAGGTTTCGCCTTGTTTTACAAAAGGCAATACTTCAAATACCGTTAGATCGTTGATCTGACGCATGACATTTATTTTATATGATTGCGCTTCAATTAAATTAATATATATAAAATGACAAAAATATCCTTTTAATTTAAAAAAATAAAAATATTTAATTATAAAATTACATAAATATCTTTATTATTAAAATAAACATCATTAAATAATATATTATCTAAATCAATTACTATTATTTTACAACATTAATCAAATTAAATATGTTAAATCAAATTAATCTCACAATCCAGTTCATCTTCCTCATTCAACAAACCAGAACGACCTACACGGCTACACCTACCCCTTTTATGTAAATCCTCTCTTTCATTTTTATCTTAAAATTGTGTCTCAATTAAAGTTTCGTGAAATTGATTCCGCTCTTCCTCTCTTAGATAATTCTCAAATTCTTTGGCGGAGAATTTTCTTTCCGGCAATATAGCTTCGAAATTTGCAGCGATTGATTATGTCGACGACACACACTGTATATTCATCCACAAACTCCCCTAGCATCAGACCCATTACTTCCATTGGCACCCCAACTCTACCTGAAAATTGCAATGAATACACAGTAAAACCCTAATTCATAAAAAAATTATAGAAGATTTCAAATAAATTAGGTTAATCACGAAGGTTGAGAAAGGGCAAGAGATGAGGTGTAGATTTGCTCGGAAGAATCAAGCGGTCTCCGGCGGCGAGTGATCAAGGGCGGCGCCGGTGAACATTCTTTGTACGTAGTGCCATTTTTTTCACGCTACTTTTCTATTTTCTTTTCTTTTTAATTGAATTGAATTATTATGAAAAAGAAATTTGGCTGAGATTATTGAAAATAAAAAAAGGTTAAGTTTATAAATTTATATGTATTTTAAAAATAATATTATAAGAACGTTTTTGTAATTTTATAATTTTTTTAATAAAAATTTAATATTTTACATCATTGCGAAGAGCGATTGCTCATAACAAAGTAAAATGATGTGTCAACATATCATTGGATGCCTTTTGTAAGACAGTGCGAACCCCCTGCCTTACGGTAGAAAAGCCCTAGTATTAGTAGTATATTTTTAAAATCCGATGAAATCTTTTATTAAAATAATTGAAAGCTTAAATGCATATATAAAATAACTAACTTGAGATTTTTAGGGGTGTTACATCTCACCTCATGTTTTGAAGATGATAGGGCTAATTGAGAAACTAGGAACCCGAGGCATTAGTCTAGGGGACAATGTCTCCATTTATGTCATTCTTCAATCACTTCCGAATTCTTTTTCTAGCTTCATAGTGAACTATAATATGAATCAGACGGAAGCAACGATGTCTGAGCTGCACAACATGCTCAAGACTTTTGAAGTAACTACTTCTAAGGAAAGGAATGTGCTCATGGTGAGCTCATCTCCTAGATTTGGCCCTAAGGAGAAGAATAAGCAATTGAACAAGACAAAGAAAAAACGCCAAGTCCAATTCGTTGAAACCTAAGGGCGGTGTTCAAAAGAAAGAGAAAAGGGTAGATAAGGATGTATGCCTCTACTGTAAGGAGAAGGGGCACTAGAAGAAGGATTGCAAGGTTCTGGCTGCCGAGAAGAATGCACAAGGTGCTTCTGGAAGTGGAACAGGTATGTTTGTTATTGAAATAAACATATCTACTAACAATACTAACTGCTGGGTATTAGATACCGGATGTGGCTCACACATTTGTACGAATGTGCAGGGTCTCAGGGAAAGCTGAGCGGTTAGACCAGGTAAAGTCGCCTTATGCGTGGGAAATAGAGCACGAGTTGCTGCTGAGCGCGTATGGATATATAGTATAGACTTAACTAGTGGTTTTAGACTAGAACTTAATAATTGTTATTTTGTTCCGTCTATGACTAGAAACATTATTTCCATTCCGATGTTAGACATTGAAGGTTTTTCATTCCATTTTTCTAATAGTAGTTGTTATTTTACGTTAAATGGTGTTACTTGTGGAAACGTTTCTCTTGTGAATGGTTTATATTTGTTGAATTGTGGGCATGATAATTTTAATATACAAAATAAGAGATTTAAACTTACTAATCAGGAAAACACTACTTTCTTGTGGCACTGTATACTTGGTCATGCAAATGAGAATAAAATTGCAAAGTTAAGGAAGTTTGACTACTTAACCCCGCTTGACTTGGAGTCATACGGTAATTGCGAATCTTGTATCAAAGAAAAGATGACTAATAAACCTTTTTCTGGGAAAGGGATACGAGCCAAATAAATGTTAGAGTTGATTCACAGTGATGTATGTGGAATGCTACCGACTCTAGCAAGGGGTGGTTTCAGATACTTTATAACTTTTACTGACGACATTTCTAGGTATGGATACGTGTATCCACGAAACACAAATTTGAAAGTCTACAAATCTGAAACACACATTTCTAGGTATGGATACGTGTATCCACTGAAGGGAGAACTGATCTGATTACAGATTTGAAAGTCTACAAATCTGATCTGATTATAGGCTATATTAGTCTACTGATCTGTTCTGATTAATAAATTGATTTGTCTACAGAACTGATCTGATTACAAAGTTTCTTTGTCTACAGAACTAATCTGACTACAAATTCAACTATTCTACTGAACTGATCTGACTACTAATCTGTCTACAGAAAGATTTGATTACTAATAATCTGTCTACAGAATTCTACTAATCTGACACAGTACTGATCTGAGGATTACTGTGCTGATAGCAAAAAGGTGAAATCAGGAAAATTGGGTACTGATCTGAAAAACTACTGTGCTGACCCAGCTACTGATCTGATGTCTGAAGAAGTTTACTCAGCTGATCACAGTACTCAGCTGATCAAGATAAGTATATTCTAATATTGTTAAATGTACTGATGAAAGAAGTTTACTCAGCTGATCACAGTACTCAGCAGAATCAGAAGAGTTGCCTTCATAGCAGATGATGGACTGGCAATGATGGCCAAAATAAATGATGATGTATCACCTGCTAACACTTTTCAATCTTCCAAAAATCCTGACACTGATGAAAGTGATGCTACTGATTGCAGTGTAGGAAGTAGTCTTCATCATTCCAATGGAGTGACTGAAGAAGACCTTCTACAAGCTAATAAAGCATTCATTGAAATCAGTGATGAGAATATATCTTTAAAACAAGAAATCATTAATCTGAAAGAAGCTCAGTTAAAGGTGGATCCTAATATAGTTGTTAAAAATGCAAGACTATCAGAAGAGTTGTCTCAACTCCAAGAAAAGTTTGCATCCATTGACAAACTATATCAGGGTATGCTCAAAACTCAAGCCAAAGAGACTAATGAATTCAATGATTTAAAGATCAAATGTGAAAAACTAGAAGAGCGCAATAGATTCTTAGAATCTGAAGTAGTGAGCCTAGATCGAAAGCTATCTTGAATGATTAACTCTACCAAGATTAATCAAACAATTTCAGACAGATATAGAGCTCCAAATGACAAAAGTGGAATAGGTACTGATCTGCCTAGTTCCTCTACTTCAGAATTTAAGAACACTAATGGAGCTAGTTCAAGTTCTTTGCAACTAGATAAAGGGAAAGAACCTATGATTTATGATGATGATCCAAAACTCAAAGTACAGTCTAAATACATACCTCCTCCTACCAAAAATGGTAAAATGAAGAATGTATTAAGACCAGTACAGTCAAGACCATACCAGAAGAGTTATACTCCTCTGACCAGATCAGATCAGTACTGGTATCAGAAGAGACAAACTCAGAACAGTAGGTCAAGACAAACACAGGCAAGTTGGGAACAGCCTAGACCTCCTTTTATAAGGTAGTCTCAGCTGTATTCAAATAAACCTAGGAGATTTGTGCCTCATTATCATAACAAACTTGTTATTTATCCTCCACCTTTATCTTATGATATCTATGGAGAGGAAAGACCAATGCGCATATATAAGCCATATGGTCCACATGCTTTCAAACCTTATTCAAACTATTACAGGCATACTGATCTTACTGAAAAAGGGATAGAACCAAGGAAAGGTTATCTCAGAAAAATAGATCCTAAGTCTGCTGATAATTCTGAATTGGTTAACAAAGTACTGTTTTGTGATAAATTTGGAAGGAAACTGAAGAGGTCCCATCTATTCAAATCTTCAATGTTTATTTGGGTACCTCTCACCACTAACCCCCAAGGACCCCAATAAACAAGGGTACCTAAATTATTAAGATCACTACCTTGCAGGATCGACAGGACTTATACAAGAAAGGTGGTTCAGTTGGTGAGACCTGGTACATAGACAGTGGGTGTTCTCACCACATGGCTGGTACCAAGGCCTTGCTTACAGACTACCATGAGAAGGAAGGACCAAAAGTCATCTTTGGTGATAGCTCAATGGCAATCACAAAAGGATTTGGATTCATCAAGAATGGAGATGTTGAAATCCAAGATGTCTCCTATGTTGAAGGTTTGAAATATAACTTATTATCTGTATCTCAATTCTGTGACAGGGGATACAAAGTTCAGTTCAAAACCAGAAGATGTGAAATAATAGACAAAAGGACTCAGCAGAGTAAAAATCAGAAGAGTAAAAATCAAAACAGTAAGTTACTGTGCTGATTTGGTGAAATTGAAGAATAAGTTTGGAAAAATTATTTAAGGTGTAACTGAATATATTTGAAGAGATGCTGACTTGGAAGGAAGTTACAAAGTCGGTTACAAGAAGAAGTTACAAAAACAGTTTTAGAGTTAGTTGAGAGTTAGTTCACAAACTACTAACTGTCATACTAAGTTCTATAAATACTGTATGATCTCCTACTTAAAGAGACTACTGCTACTATTGAACAATTACTGATCTAAGAGCAATTGAAGAGCAAGTCTACAGAGCACAAGAAGAACTCACAGAGTTGAAGGAGATTAAAGAGGAGAAGCCACTGAATTGAAGAGAAGAATCAAAGGCTAACACAGAGAAGTTTTACTTTTCATTTTAAAGTTTGTGTTGTTGTAAACAAGTGTGATAGTTACTTGTAGAATTACTAGTCGATCGAAGATACACTTGGGAGTGTAATCGATAAGATCACAGTCTTAGTCTTGGGACTTTAAGCCACAAGAAACTCAAGGAGGAGTTAATAAAACATCACAACTGGGATTGTGAGAGTGGATGTAGACATTTGTCGAACCACTATAAATTATGTGTTCTTTACTTTCTGTTTGGTATTTTCTGTTTGATATTGTTTAACCAAGAACAGTAGAATTTACAAAGTTAAAGATCTGACTAAAAGTTGAGTATACAAAGTTAAAGATCTGATTAAAAGTTGAGTATAAACTAGTAAGGCCCATACTGTTTTGAAAGTACTGATCTGAGCTAAGTAAGCACAGTACAGTACATAAGAAAACTAAATTCCGCATTGTATATTCTGATATTTTGAAAGAATTTTAAAAGTCTATTCACCCCTCCCCTCTAGACTTTTACTAGCTTAATCAATCTTAACTCAACTTGGGACCAACAAGTATAAAGTGAAAGTAGAGAAACAACTTGGTAAGAGTATTAAAACTCTTCGATCAGATCGAGGAGGTGAATACCTTAGCCATGAGTTCCTGGATTATTTAAAGTCACATGGAGTCTAATCACAATAGACATGTCCCGGAACACCACAGATGATTGGTGTGTCTGAAAGGAGGAACCAAGCTATGTTAGACATGGTGAGGTCCATGATAAGTTTCTCATCTCTTCCAACATTCATTGGAATCACGTACTCCAAACTTCAATCTACATTCTGAATAGGATTCCATCTAAATCGGTTGATCGGACACCATACGAGTTGTGGTATGGCAAAAAGCCATCATTCTCACATATCAAGACGTGGGGTTTCCCTGCGTATGTGAGGAAGATGATCACTGATAAATTGGAATCAAAAGGTGAAAAGTGTTATTTATGGGATATCCTAAAGAAACGAGAGGATATTATCTCTATCTCCTGACAAACATAAGGTTGTTGTTTCTAGACAGGCGACGTTCCTTGAAAGTGACTATGTCTTTAAGGAACAAGGTCGTAAAAAGATAGAATTTGAAGAAATTCAAGAACCACAAAGTAATACTAAGGCTGAGTACCTGTCAGAGAACCACGATAAGGAATCAGTGGGAGCATTCAGTGACTCTCATGGTGGGAGCCTATTACTAGGTGATCGTCCTCCAACCAGTGGGAGTGCAATTAGGGATATCTCGCATACGCAAGAAACCTCGAAGACGTTGAATGAGAACGATTCATACATCGTTCATTCTCCTGCTCGGGAGACGTAAGAAAGCGTAGCTCCTGAGAATTCTCCAAGCGTTGATCAGATTATCGTTGAAGAACCTCCTCACGATCAGAATGTACAGCCTGCACAAACGCAACTCCGTAAGTCTACTAGGAATCGTCGTCCACCCGTTAGATTTAGTTTCCTCTTGGAGGAGCATGATGACGTGGAAATCCCTGACAAAGATTATCCTACGACTTATTCTGAAGTGATATTAGATATCAATTCAGAGAGGCAGACTAAAGCAAGCCTCTAGGAGTTGGAATATCTATTTTAACGAAGCTGTCAAATTGATTGACTTCGTCAGAAACAAGGAAGATCCTTGCGTTCATCGAAAACGCAGCGCAACGAGAATGACATTATTTTCATTATCATATATGTATGACATATTGATTTTGGGAAGCAACATCTCGCTAATGCAATCCGTAAAAGATTGGTTGTCCAAGATCTTCATGGTGAAGGATTTGGGTGAAGCTTGCTACATCCTTGGCATAAAGATTTATTGAGATAAATCTAGCAAGATGTTGGGGCTCTCATAACCCACCTACATAAATAAGGTGCTAAGGTGTTTTTCAATGGAAAACTCTGAGAAAGGTTCTCTGGTTGTGATTCATGGGATTAAAATTTTAAGGAAGGATTGTCCTTCTGAGAAAGACAAAATTGAGCGCATGAAAAGTGTCCCATATGCATCGGTTAATGGGTCAATCATGTATGCCATGACTAGCACAAGGCTCAATGTGGCCTACGCTATTAGTATTACTGGTAGATACCACCAAAATCCAAGTGAATCTCACTGGATTCCCGTTAAAAACATCCTTTAGTATCTTAGACGAACTAAGGAATGTTTCATATTCTATGGTGGACAACCACAACTAGTAGTGACTAGATTCACTAACGCTAGTTTCCAGTCTGACTGCAATGACTATAAGTCACAGTCAGGATATGCATTTATGCTCAATGGCGGAACGGTGAGCTGGAATAGTTCCAAGCAAGAAACCATTGCATATTCAACAACTAAAGCTAAGTGCATTGTTGTATTAGAAGCCATGAAAGGGACTGTCTGGATTTTAGAAGTTCTTGAAAGAACTATGGGCAGTTCTGAGTGTCAGTCATCCAATAAAGTTGTATTGTGACAATACTGGTGCGGTTGCACAAGCAAAGGAACCAAGATCCAATAACAGAAATAAGCATGTACCTAGGCATAAGTATTTGATCTAAGAGATCATGACAATATGAGAAATAGAATTTGAACAAATTCTCACCGAGAATAAATTGGAAGATCTTTCACCAAACATTTGGTGTTCATGTAAACATGATAAACTTTAACAGTCTTAAGGTTTGGACATGTGAGTGATTGACTATAAGCCAAGTGGGAGATTGTTAGTATATATGTCCTAGAGACAATCATTATAAGGATATTGTACTTGATCATATTCAGTTATTTAAGTATTATTGAGTTTATTAATAATATTCGGTGATACACTTATAGAATGTTATATTTGATTGTTTGCATTTATTCTTACATGTGTTCCCATGAACTAATGATGTCATTGAGCTGTGAGATCTCGATTGACTATATTATGGTTCTTAAAGTAGCCCCAATCAAGGATCATCGAGAATGGGATATCGATGATGCGATTGAGATTGGTGTGCGATTTGCATCATATTCATAGAGGATGTAGTCGTTCTCACAACTACGACATACTAGGTATCTAATGATGGATGCATAAATACTTTGAGAGAATTGGCTTGCCCAATCGAGAAATCGTTTGGTGTATTCTATTTACGTGTCTACGAGAATATCGATTTGTGGAGCAATGTAATGTCCTTCGACTTGAGGTCAATACACGCGACATGTGCGGAGTGATGTGTTTTGACCATGACCGACGCTTGCACTCCTAACGGGGTATATTAGGCATGTGTTGGGCACACCATAAAGTACATGTGCACGGTAGTTGGGCTAAGAATATGATTCATTCCTCAAATAGATTTGGAGAGGATACTCTTCTCATAACTAATTTGATCGTTAGTCATTGGCCAATGCACGTCACATTTGGAATGGTGTTCAAATGCGACAATGTGATCAATTAGTAGAATGAGATAACGTGATTAAATTGTTTGAATAGACACATTATCATGTTCTAGATTTAATCAGAGTATTCGTGAATGAAAGGATAATATTATTGTGAGCTTCACATTACAGGTTGTTGATGTATCCTCGCAACGTACCTCACATATTGAGATTGTTTGGTTCATTGTCTAGGGTTCTACTAAGACCGTTAGTTTGACTAATCGCTTGATATGTGAGGACCTATGGGTCACACAACAAGTAGTCTTAATTTACGAATTAAAGTTGAATGAATTAATTATTTGATTTGATCAAGATATTTAATTTATGAAAAAATATATAATAATTCTATTAGATAGAATTATAACTTATTAAATTAAATTAGATTTAATTAATAAGATGATATATTAGATATATGGTAATTACTTAATATATTATGTGATAAATATGGTAAGAGATATTTTATTATATATTGGATTTACCAATAAAATAAAATAAAATATATATGTGGGCTCAGGCCCACGTCTGTTTCACTATATAAAGACTTCTAGGGTTAGAGTTTTAGGTCACAAATTTATCACTCATAATATTTTTCCGGTTCTCTATATAGAATTTTCTTAGCGTTCGTAGACGAGGATTACGTGGATACCGTAGTAGAGGATCAGGATCTCGCATACGAATTACTGTAAGGATTATTAATTTATGTTACAATCATATCGAAAACTATGTGTTGGTAAACAAAAATTTAAATTTCCGTTGCTATAAACATGGTGTTCGTATCTCGAAAACCCAACACATAGGACCTTGGTATTTGTGGATTTTTGTCTCTTTATTTGTCTATTGTTTATTGACATGAGAATACCTTAGATTTTTGTCTCTTTAATGTGTGATTTTTTCGTATTGAGATTGAAGATTTGAACTTTATTATAGAATAAAAGGTACACTTGTTTTTTCTCTATCTCACTATTGGAGGCATCTTAATTTAAAAATCATGAGTTTGAACGTAAATTTGTATTAAAAAAAATTAATGTTTTGGTGGAATCTTCCGACAACATTTTGGAATAAAGTCAATTGTTTTTAATTGATAGAAGACAAATCCGTATGTACGTCAGAATTAAATCTTAGATGGAAAGGTATTTAAGTTTGAGAAGCTATCCAAGTTAGATTAGTCCATGTATGTATTCACTATTCTGGATGTGACCCAAAATTGGTCCATGTCGACGGTCGACACCACAACACTTTGCCTTCTTATTATCTTAATTTGGGGGTTTATGAAAAATTGATAAAAGAAGAGTAAGGTGTGTTTGTTTTGAATTTTGAAACTAAGTGTAAATGAAGTTGTATTATTATATATTTATTTTAATGTGATGAAATTATTTAATGATGTATATATACCTACTTTGTTCGGTGACTCAAGGAATAATGTGAGTTCATAATGATATTGTCAATTTAAAAATAAAATGATATTGTGAAATTATTAATTTTATGGGTAGGAGGGATAGAGTAATAAATATATTAAATTGTAAGGTTGGATGATTGATTTAATTGGAAGGAGGGGATAGTGGTGGTTTTTCAAAATAAAATAGAGTCGACTATAAATTTCAAAACATAAACATCACCTAAAAACCTAAAAGACTAGAGCAGTCAATGAAATCTTGAGATCATTTTGTGTGTGTTTATGGATTTGAAGCATTTGAATTAGGTGTTGTATAACACTATTATATACTCCCTCCATCCACCAAAAGTAGTCCCATGGAGGGTGGACACAAGTTTTAAGAAAAAAGGTAGATAAAGTAGATAAAGCAAGGGTATTATAGGGTATTGTGGGCCGGGTCCATTGTGAATAAAGTGATTGTTTGTGAATAAAGTTGATGGCAAATTGAGTAATTAAGTGATGGTTGAAGGGTGATAGTTTTCATAAAGTGTATGGGACTACATTTGGTGGACAAAGAATATAAGCCTAATGGGACTACTTTTCATGGACGGAGGGAGTAATTTATATGCAATATAATTGTATGAGTATAATATTGAATTTTTAACTTAACAACAGCATTAGATCATATAACTGAGTTATATAATGGCCGAATTCAAATTCGTGTTTATAACAAAAGTTAATGAACAAATTCGGAATTCCTTTGTTAAAAGCTTATTGTTTAGTGTTTATTAAGTGTGTTGTTGTTATATAATTACACTATTATTTTATTATTACTACTATTTAACAACTAAAATATGTTGTTAATTTATTTTTTAGTTAATTTTTAAAAAAAAAAAATATTTAAAAACTATAGGTTAGTACATAATTTGTTAATTAAATTAACACGAAAGTGAAGTAGTGGGCATGAACCCCACAGTTTTTGCCGATTAGATAGCTTGGCCAACAACTATACCCGCCACAATTCTGAATCATCAATGTTTTTGAATCAAATCAACTCAACATTAACATCTGAATTTTGATCCCCATCAATCTAACGTTGTTTTCATGATAACTTGCTTTGCGATTAAACAATTGAGTTAGGCCAACTCACTTGGAATCAAAGCAAAGCCGTTGGGTTCTTGGTCGCCATCTGAATCCGAATTTCACCTTGCGCACTTTTGTTTATTCATACGCTGCTGCTGCTTTTTATTCTGGATTTCTATTTTTTAATTATGAAGCCAAACTGTTTGTGTTAGGGCCTCTGAGACCAGCTAATTGGTTGATTACAATGAATCCAAGATTTTTTATAACAACGGATTCGCTTTGCAATTCTGCAACTGGTGTTTCCGCGGATGAGAGGATTCCTTTGAATTCCCAAGCTAGGCCTTCTTGGAATCCGCCCCCTTTCTTGATAAGGTTAGCCATGAAAGTATCGCGCTCAAGGAGGTACAGTTTGTTGAGAAGAATTTTCCATTACCAGAATGGTTCCGGGTCGGATCTTGGCCCCAACCCGCTCGATTCCTGGAAATGGATGCTCATGGAATTCATAGCTTTGGTAGTTCAAATCAGTTCCACTGTATGTACTCTGGTCATTTCCAAAGGGGAGAGACCCGTTTGGCCAATGAGATTTTGGGCTTCTAGTTATGCTTTTGGATGTTTCCTTAGTCTTATACTGCTTATTTGTCGCTTTTTTTCAAATCAAGAAGATGCTAGTTCTGATGATGTTGAGCAGCAAAGAATCCATGAAGAACCAAGGTACAAATGACATTACAGGCCTATCATCAATTCATATTCTATTTCAATATTAGGAGTAACCATTTTACATAATGACAGGCCTAAGATCGGAAAGTTGCAGAGATGCAAGACTACACTTTACCTGATATTTGCAATATGGTTTGTGATTGGAAATGCGTGGATGTTTGGTGCTGGTTTTCGTTCGTATCATCGAGCTCCCAAACTCCATGTCCTCTGCATCTCCCTGATAGTTTGGAATGTTGTGACTTACGCTTTTCCATTTATTCTGTTTGTGTTGTTCTGCTGTTGTGTGCCATTGCTCAGTACTCTCCTTGGGTACAACATGAACTTGAACTCAGCGTCCATTGGCCGAGGAGCAACTGAAGAACAGCTGTCCAATCTACCAAGCTGGAGGTACAAGGATGTTGCCACCCCTTTAGAGCATTCTGAAATTCCAGTAAGTCATATGGCATCTACAAATTTCATTCACTTTTTCATACATGATAATATGATATGATTGAATTGTCCAAATTAATATTTGTCCTCAAATACAAGGTTGCTTATGAATTTGAATCAATCTTGACAAGGCAAAAAATTGATGAAATTTCATTTCACCTATGTTTGTTACAGGAGTGCTGTATATGTTTGGCCAAGTATAGGGACAAGGAAGAAATTAGGCAGCTGCCATGCACTCATATTTTTCACCTCAAGTGTGTGGACCAGTGGCTCAAGATGATATCGTGCTGTCCACTTTGTAAGCAGGGGATAGAGAAGTAAAAAACTTATAATTATTTAGGATTTGGATTTACATATATTTTCCCTATTGTTTCTTTTCCACTTTGTAAGCAGCCGGGGATAGAGAAGTAAAAAACTTATAATATTTAGGATTTGGATTTACATATATTTTCCCTATTGTTTCTTTTCCACTTTGTAAGCAGCAGGGGATAGGGATAGAGAAGTAAAAAACTTATAATATTTAGGATTTGGATTTACATATATTTTCCCTATTGTTTCTTTTCCACTTTGTAAGCAGCCGGGGATAGGGATAGAGAAGTAAAAAATTTATAATATTTAGGATTTGGATTTACATATATTTTCCCTATTGTTTCTTTTCAGAGAGAAAAAAAGAGACCCACGTTTGTAAGTTGTACAAAATTACAAATTACTAGAGTCTATATTTAAGCTCACCTGTAATTAGGTATGAATATACAAAATTATGTTTTGTTAGAAAATAAATGTGTGTATGTGTAGACGAAGATTAAATGTTGACACAGACTTAAATACGAAAGTTGAGGCTAGAGTTTGACTCTATCTCCGTAAGACGTTATTGCCCCGTACACAGGTGCAATACGGATCACTGGCAACCGTCCCCAAGATACAACGACTTAAAACTTCACGACTGTTGCACTACAAATCGGAAGCTATCGGCGAATCGCAAAATGGATATTCGGAACTTTCGACTCGACTCTAATGTAGCAACTACAATTCTAAAATGCCAAGTATGCATATGTAGTTTTAACTCAAATTCTCACTTCTTGACTATGAATCAATGGAAATGAATTTTCGAATGAATGAATGAAATGACCAATGTAGGGGAATCTATTTATAGACTTCCAATAGTCTTTAGGTAATAGGTGTGACTCTTCACAATAAGCTTATTTTCCCAAAAGTTGCAACCTGTAGAAATACGCAATTGTAAACACAAATTCGTGAATTAAATATAAAAACTCGAAAATGCGAAACAATTTTATTTAATTTCGGATTAAAACCGAGTATTTGTGGGTTACAATCTCTAATTTTCTCCTCTGATTCTCTCTTCTTGAACTTCTTGAATTTCTTGAGCTTTTTGGGGTCGAATCCGCTCCGATCTTGGATTTGGGGCTTTATAACGTTAATCTAAAGGTTTAGCACCGTATTTTTGGATTAAACGTTGAATTTAGGGACTTTTTGGATGAACGTCGTTGAAGATCGTTCTTGAATTTGGGACTTTGTAATGTTAATCCAAGGGCTTGACACCGTATTTTGGATTAAACGTTGATTTTCGGAGCTTTTCGGGACCTTCGAGACTTTTTCGGGACTTTTCGGGACTTATTCGGGACTTTTTCGAGACGAACGCCGTTGAAGATCCACGAAGCATCTCCTCCTTGAAGAAACGCCGAATCGAAGAGGCTTAGCACCTTGATTTCCGCTCGAACACTGCTTCTCGCCGCTTTGTACGAAGAACGCCTTTGAAGGAACACTGAATCGAAGAGGCTTAGCACCTTGATCTCCACTCGAACGCTGCTTTTCGCCGCTTTGCACGAAGAACGCCTTGAAGGAACGCCGAATCGAAGAGGCTTAGCACCTTGATCTCCGCTCGAACACTACTTCTCGCCGCTTTGCACGAAGAACGCCTTTGAAGGAACGCTGAATCGAAGAGGCTTAGCACCTTGATCTCCACTCGAACGCTGCTTTTCGCCGCTTTGCACGAAGAACGCCGAATCGAAGAGGCTTAGCACCTTGATCTCCACTCGAACACTGCTTCTTGCCGCTTTGCACGAAGAACGCCTTTGAAGCTCCTCCACTTGCTGAAGAACACTCTAAAATCTCTGCAGAGCATTTTAGAGCCTTGAATGCTTCTGATTTCTTAATGATCAAATGAATGAAATGAGGCCTCTATTTATAGGTGTAGAACCTAGGGTTTCTTATGGGCCAAGGAGATATTTGTGCAAGTGGTTAGGCCTTAATTCAAATTTTGAATTACTTGATGGGCTAAGAATACCCTATTTAGGCTTGATTTGGTTTGTTGGACTTTAGAGGCCCATCTTCATTTATCGGACTTTAGAGGCCCGTCTTCGTTTATCGGACTTTAAAGGCCCGTCTTTATTTACCGGACTTTAGAGGCCCGTCTTGATTTACCGGACTTTAGAGGTCCAAAGGAATTTAAAATTTAGGTGTCTACAAATTCCCCCTCGCATTTCGTTCACAAGAACGTTTGTCTTCGAAGTGGACGAATTGCGAAATTATTTCAAATTATGGAGCAACAAGCAATTTAGGCTCATGCGTTTATGGAGCAATGATTAGTTCAGGCTCGTGCGTTCTTGGAGCAACAAGCAGTTTAGGCTCATGCGTTTATAGAGCAATGAGCAGTTCAGGCTCGTGCGTTCATGAAGAAAAAAGCAGTTTAGGCTCGTGCGTTTATGGAGCAATACGCAGTTTAAGCTCGTGCGTTTATGGAGCAATGAGCAGTTCAGGCTCGTGCGTTCATGAAGCAAAAAGCAGTTTAAGCTCGTGCGTTTATGGAGCATACTTGTTTTCTTTACGCGTAGTAGCGTGTAAAAAACATTATGTTCATGGGACCAATGTATACGCCGTCTTCAAAAATCAATTTATAAGCGCCATTTGCGTAAACTTCCTTAACTTGACTGTCTTCAACTGTGACGTGATTCGCCGTTGTTTCAGCTTCTTCTAGCAATATCTTCCCTTCTTTGACTAGCCGCATAATTTTCTTTTTAAGTATAAAACAGTCTTGGGTTGGATGTCCTACTAATCGATGGTACTTGCAATATTTGGGGTCGTTCGTTTGACCAGCCTCATCGGGTCGTTTCATTTGTGGTAGTTCAATGAGATCATTCTTGATCAAGTCATCGAAAATTTCGGGGATGTCTGAGTTTAGAAATGGATATTGCTTTCGTTGCAACTCCTTCAAACTCGTTTTCCTTTGCCCCCACTCTTGAGACATCGGCCCTTCAAATCCACTTGTAGACATGCTCAACTCCATGTCATGAGCCTTAGTAGCCAAATCCTCGAATGATCTTAGTCGAATTGCTTGAAGGATATATCGAAGACCCCACTGCATTCCTTGGATGCACATCTCGATAGCTGAAGCTTCAGTCAATCTATCCTTGCAATTTATACTTAGATTTCTCCATCGATTTATGTAATCGATCACCGACTCTTCCTTTGATTGACAAGTGTTCGTCAATTCAAGCATGCTAACCGTTCTACGAGTGCTGTAAAATCGATTGTGAAATTCTTGTTCCATTTGCTCCCAACTTTCTATCGAACTGGCCTCCAAATCGATGTACCAATCGAACGCATTGCCCTTTAAAGAGCGCACAAATTGCTTCACCAAATGATCTCCATACGTGTCGGCATTGTTGCAGGTCTCCACGAAGTGAGCAATATGTTGCTTTGGATTACCCTTGCCATCGAATTGCAGCAACTTTGGAGGTTGATAACCAGCTGGCATCTTTAAACTGTCAATCCTCTTCGTGTAAGGCTTGTTGTAGGTGAATGAAGACTTGGGATTTTCCTCGAACTTATCTTTGATTGCCCCAAATATGATTTCTTTTAGCTGGTTAACGGGCACCAAACCATCGGGAGAAACTTGTAACTCCTTAAGAGTTGGGTCAATTTCCATCTGTTGACGTTCACCAGACATCTCCACATCATGCCCCTCGACTCGCTTTTCTTTTGCTCGAATTGACTCCACTTTGTCTGCATTGCTCATCAACTTAGCAATCTGAGCATCCTGTTCTTGGACATGTTTCGTGAGTCCTTATATAGCTCTAGTCAAGCTTGCCAATTACTCCTCAACAGTCGTGGTATTTGTCACCATTGTTGAAGCTGTGTTTGAATCTGATGAGCTCACCGTGGAATGAGTAGGGGAACAGGCTGGGTTGTTTTCCTCATTCCCGGTGTTGGGTGGTGGACCCTCTGCAGTAGTTTTCCCTGAAGAAGACGATGACTTCGAGCTTCTTGACAACGTTCTCGTGACTACGTTCACGTCTTCAAAGTCGACGTCGACTGATCCGGGAGCAACGCCTCTTTTGATCTTAATCTTTATTGGCGCCATCGTCGTGACTTGATTTGCTTGAAGAGTAGAGATGAGAGGTAGAGATAGTCCCACTGGGCGTGCCAATTTGTAAACACAAATTCGTGAATTAAATATAAAAACTCGAAAATGCGAAACAATTTTATTTAATTAGGCAGCTGCCATGCACTCATATTTTTCACCTCAAGTGTGTGGACAAGTGGCTCAAGATATATCGTGCTGTCCACTTTGTAAGCAGGGGATAGAGAAGTAAAAAACTTATAATTATTTAGGATTTGGATTTACATATATTTTCCCTATTGTTTCTTTTCCACTTTGTAAGCAGCCGGGGATAGAGAAGTAAAAAACTTATAATATTTAGGATTTGGATTTACATATATTTTCCCTATTGTTTCTTTTCCACTTTGTAAGCAGCAGGGGATAGAGAAGTAAAAAACTTATAATATTTAGGATTTGGATTTACATATATTTTCCCTATTGTTTCTTTTCCACTTTGTAAGCAGCAGGGGATAGAGAAGTAACTATTGTTTCTTTTCCACTTTGTAAGCAGCAGGGCCCTATTGTTTCTTTTCCACTTTGTAAGCAGCCGGGGATAGAGAAGTAAAAAACTTATAATATTTAGGATTTGGATTTACATATATTTTCCCTATTGTTTCTTTTCAGAGAGAAAAAAAGAGACCCACGTTTGTAAGTTGTACAAAATTACTAGGGTCTATATTTAAGCTCACCTGTAATTAGGTATGAATATACAAAATTATGTTTTTGCTTTTGATTGAGCCAATGTATGGTATAATTGTATAATCACTACATATGTTAGGAAAACATCAATCATTTTGAAATAGTTCTAAAGTATGTTTCAAGGTCGGCCTTTTGTAGGAAATAGTAGTATTCAATTATCAAAATCAGATGGTCACAGTCAGAATCAATGGATTTCTAATGGCCATATGAATTATTCCTATTATGAGTGGATAGTGACTCAGACATATCTACTACGGCCTAAACCAGATACAGATAATGATACTCTAATCATTTACCAAAAATATTAGTATCTGAAAATCAAATTTCCCTATAAATAAATATGACATCTTCCTCATAAATAAATGCTTGAGGTATAGAGAGAGATAGAGGAGGATTGGCAACAGCCAGGTAAGTTTTCACATATATATATATGAATAGAAAAAATATTTAGTGAATTCTGTAAAGGGTTTTGATGTTGTGAAGCAGATGGAGTCGATGAATAATAGGGCTGGAAAACTCAGAGTTTCTCGTCTGAGTGTTGAAATAAAGGAGCAGTCAAATGAGGAGGCATCTCAAGCGGCCGGAAAAGCAGTAGCACCGCCGGTTCAGTGCCTGTGCTCACCCACCAAACATGCCGGATCTTTCCGTTGCCGCCACCACAGAAACTCTGCTGCTCCCGGCAAGGAAACTATCTGATATATTAAGAGAATACTTCACTATTGGAATGTTTTGTTTAGTTTACATACACAGAGCTAAGTCTCTAATAATTGAGAAACTTACTCCATTAGTGAAGATATGTTGATATATTGTTTCTCTAGAAATGGAAGAAGAAAATCGATCGTGTTGAATTAATTTCATCTCATATGTTAAAATCCCATATTTCTCTTAATCAACAGATTCAGTTCTTTAAATTTGGGAAGACTGATGTGATCGCACAGGAAGCAATTGGAAATTTGGAATGATGATGATGCCTAGTTCAATTGAAATGTCATTACTTTTTAAAAAAATATACTACTTAAAATGTGTTATTTTAGCCAAAACTTGAAAAGTGATAGAACCACATTGAAACTGATAATTAAGGACGGAGGGGGTGGGAGGCGGCCGGATTTAAATCTTTTTTGATATGGAGTAGTATAATTTATGTCAGTTTATCCCTGTAGAAATAACATAAAAAATTCATGTGTGGTCTCACGATTGATTGCGTACTTATATCCATTTTGTTCTTTTGAAAGTTGTCAATTTATTTTTGTGAAATATAGTATTAAATAAATAGTGAATAATGTGAGAAAGTGTAGGGAGAATTATTGATTATAATGAGGTAGCTTTTTTTTATTTAAAAAATGAGAGTAAGTATTATTGAAGATGACACAGAGTATCTTTTGTACTACCTCCCTTTCATTCGTATGTTGTATTCATGTCATGGTGACATAAAAGATAGAAAACCAAATTTAAATGGGGAATGCAGTGTCATCTTTTAATAATAGACTTCTCTCATTGTTGTTGGAACTTGGAAAGGTCCCACACCACGTGTGGTGTGCGCCACCACATCCATCTGCTTCTTCCACCTTATTTTTTAAAATTATACTCCTTTCTTTCTTCCTAATGTAATTGATCCGTTTATTTTTTTACCCTTTTTATAAATAATATAGTAAAAATTGGTATTGACTTAGTCAAAATTGATAAGAAAGTTGAAGGTAGAATAGAATAGTGAAATAATGAAATATTGACATTTTTAAAAAAATAACTTTAATTAAAACAGTCAAAAATAGATAGGAGAATAGACAGTTTTATTTGTAGGCACGATTACAATAAATTATTAATTTTTTTTTTGGGGTACAATAAATTAGTATTTAATGGAGTAATGTTAATAGAAATATGGTGCTACTCTTCGAGGTAAAAGAAAAGTCTCCACCTTCTATTAACTAATTCCTTGTATAACACGTTAAAATTTTAGGCCATCTTCCTTATATATTATTTCTAACCTTATATATTATTTCTAAATATTATCTGGTTTAACGTAGCTTCTTTAAATTTAAGTATTCTTAAATTCTAGTATAATTTTAATTTTATACTATATTTCCACTATCACAAAAACTTATATGCATTGACTAATTAAGTCAATTGAGCTGAAAATATTGACTTATTAAGTCAATGGGCTGAAAATATATATTATTGGGCCACCATTAATTCATTTGGGTTAATTCTTAATTTATTTGTCAACTGGCCCGCTTGTGTTCTAATTTTGACAAAAAAATTTAACCCGTTTATTTTGTCAATTTCTGTGATTGTTTTATCTTTTATTTTATTGTCGAACGCGGGATATTAAATGTAGTAATTCAAATCGTAATATGTAGTAACACACATTATTTTATGTAGTAATAACACAAACTATTTTATATAATAATACAAATTCTTTTATTTAGTAACCCGTTTTTTTCTAGTGTTTTTGTTAATGTAGTAACTCACATTATAATACGTAGTAACATATACTATCGCATGTAGTAAACACAATAACCATGTTGTAATGCAAATCATTTAATAAAATTACATATAGTAACAAACGTATATTCAATGTAGTAATTCAAACTGAAGTATGTAGTAACATATAATTTTTTATATAGTAACACCGATTCTTTTATGTAGTATTTTTTTTCGGAAATTTTATTGATTAAATAACTCACATTACAACATATAGTAACATATATTATTGCATGTAGTAATATAAAATAACCTTGATCCATATTAGTAATTAAAGAATATTTAAAGAAATAGAAAATATTTAAAGATTAAGGCCGTCGTAAATTGCAGCGTTCGACCGCGGCCTCGGGTGGCCGAAACTTGCTCGGAGAGGACGACTAAGTACAATTTCTGCTAGTGGATGTATTTATAAAAAATATTTCTGCTAATGGGTGTATTTATAAAAAATATGGGTGTGAATTGAACTATCAGTGGGTGTATTTATAAAAATTTTGGTTGAACTGTCACTGGGTGTATTTATAAAGAATGTGAATGTGAATGTGAATAACTGAAATGCATATATGCAATATTTCACAAAAGACTAGCCCTTCTACTATATCCTCTCACTTAAATTTTCACTTTTTACATAAAAATAATCAATTTTTTTAAAACTCAGTGTTCAATCCAAATGAACATTATAAAATTGAAATTATAAAATTGAAAGAAAGGAGTAATTGAGTTATGTGGTTTTTGGTCCGAGAATGGTTTTAACTTGTGCGGGAATTACTCGGATTGAGAATCCAATTTCTGTTTGTGGTGCTGAATTACGAGCAATTGAGTTGGCACTTGAAAGATGCTCTATGAAGAATATTATTGTCAATGGTGTACGATCTGATTCATCTGATGCAATTAACGCGATCATGAATAGGATGCAGGTTGGCTACGATGAGAGTCAGATGGTTATTAGAATTAAGCAGATGCTTCAACGTATCTCGATTTGGGATTGCCAGTATATTCCAAGGGCAGCAAACCGTGAGGCTCATGCTTTGGCTCAAAGTTTATTTTCTAACACTTCTCTTCCTTATGATTGGATAGAAGATGTTTCTCCTCAATATATCAGGAACTGTATGATTCTTAGGCTCATGCTTTGGCTCAAAGTTTATTTTCTAACACTTCTCTTCCTTATGATTGGATAGAAGATGTTTCTCCTCAATATATCAGGGAACTGTATGATTCTTCGTCTCAGTGACGAAGATTGATTTGTTTTGTAATCCTTGTTGTATTGTCAAAAAAGAAAGAAATGAGTAATTTTCTTCACAAGGTCTTACATTAATTACTCCCTTCGTCCAATTTCATTATTCCTACTTTACTTTTTTGGTTGTACAATTTAATTTTATTATGTTCATTCCCTTTTTAAAAATAATACTATTCACACTAATTTATCTCCACCCTCCAACATCACTTATTTACTCAAGTTGTTACTACCTTTATTCATAAACAACCACTTTACCTATAAATAGACCCCACAATATCCAATCATACCCTCAACTTATTTACTTTATACATAAACTAATCAATATTCATTAAAACTCTTGCCCGAAAAAATAAGCATAATAAAGAAATGAGCATAATAAAATTGGACGGAGGTAGCATAATATAATTTGAATTTCTGAATTTGATTTGATTTGGGATTATATAGGATGATGGTTAGTGAAATTCTGAATTTTTTGTAACATTCAGTCTAATGAATCTCAAATCACACATTCGTAATGTTTGTGAAAGAGAAGGTTGCGTGGAAAAAGGGGACAAAAGCACACTATATATATATATTTTTTTTTAATTAACAGCGTTGTCTCAATCTTTTCAATGGATAATGAATTTTTTGCATGTATAAAGAAAAAGTCGGTGTGTTAATATATCTAAATATATTAAAACATTTAAGTTCGAAAAATATCCAAAAATCTGTGGTTAAAAGACATTCAAGTGATGCAAAAAAAGAATTCTTGTTAAAAAACATAAAATGAAATCAATTCTAATAACAATTCGCACCTAAGCACTTGTTCCATTTATACAAGTCAATAAATTGTTCATTAGCCCGTTTAGCATATCCATTTTATTGTCCCGGTTCATATCCTCAGGCATCTACTGATCCAAGATCTCATGCATCTCTACTCTTAGCTGGATCGAATTATAATTTTTGCTCTATCGAAGTTCTCATTATCACATCACACAGACTACGAAGGTGATAATACAAATATCGTTACAAATGGATTAGTCGATTGCAGATCAAGAATCTAGCCCTCAAACAACGAAAGGAGATCCGTCTAATCCGAAGGCCTGATCCAGGAGGTTTCTGAGGTCAGTGCATTTCCGTAATACACCAGCTTCGAGGAATCATCCCAATATGCCTGGGAACAGTAAATAGTGACCAATTGAGAGGAGCGTAGAAATTACTAGAAAAAACTCACTTTTTTACTTTCATTATTTTATTTACACCCAAAATGTGTGCTTGGTAGCTTTATTAGGTAAGTGGTTGCAAACCCAAGAAACTGCTCCAGAAATCACTTATTTTCAAAGCTCCCTCTCACAAGCTGTTAGTTGGGTTTGCTAAACCCCCTAGTCCAGGTCAATGCATTTGTAATAAGATCAACACCAGAAAAAGAGCCATCAAGATCTTATTCATACCTAATATTTTTCAATGATAAAAACAAGCCCTGTGTTTTCATATTTATGCATAATGCACTTCCGGTTTACTCCGACATAATAACTAACATTGAATTTCCTTTCGGCTTTCGGGAATTTGGAACACTAAAAAAGGTAAAAATATCTCTATTAAGTATTTAACCTATTCTTTGTGCTGAGCAAGCGAATAATAATTAATGGTCATAATAATTTTTTCTAACTACCTCCTTACATAATCTCTTTAAACACCCCAATACTACTCTGAAGTATTCTTGTTTGGTCAAACATTTTATCAACTCACAGCCTAAATTTTTTGAAGAAAAAAAAAAACGAATAGGTCATACCTGCCATCCGGATGGAAGACCTTTAGAGAGTTCTAAGAGATCAGTTTGCTTGTTTCCAACTGTAGCCACATCTGGGGAACTCTCCTTCATCTTTGCAGCCCTCCTGCGCTTCACTCGTTCTCGCCTGCATGATAGTGAACCAGTAAAAAACGAGCAGGATCATAGAATTTTGATGATCATCACTTTTCGGAAACTTGAGTACACTATATAAATACAGAAAGCCCAGGATCATTACCAATCACCACCCAATGGCTGAAAATTAGCATTATCTTTGGCTTCACCACTGGCTATCTGCTGAGCTCGCCATTTCTGCAATGGAAAGGGAGTTTGAGAAACAGAAGAGAGTAATAATACAGAAAACAAATATCAAAACAAACAAACCTCTATTTCCCTTTTCCGTTTCAACTCTAAGATTTCATAAGGATCGTCCGGTTCTTCTTCTTCTTCTTCTTCATGCAACTCCTCTTTCGCAGCTTTCCACTGATAAATACGCGCAAAAAATGTAACATTCAGACATTTTTTTAAAAGGGAAAAAAATGAATTTATGATAAAAAAAAAAGAAATCACTCCAACCTTGTCAACCAAGCTGGACACTTTCTTATTAGATCTCAACGTGGAGACGACTGCAACTGTTCGCTTCTTTTTCCGAGAAACTGTGAAGATACAAACCGAATAAAAAAAAATCAGATATTTTCATTCTGCAACTAAAACAATACACAACCCACCAATGAAATCAACAAGTATGATGACATTCGTTTTTAGCTGCCCTATGTCCAGGACATCATTAACTAGACACTGGTTGAAACAAGTTTGCTTCTCTATCAAACATCATGCTGAACTATAACTTGCATTTTCAAAAATAAAGGACGCTTCAATCATTACCCTTAGATTGAGCCTTCAAGGCAGCAGCTGCTGCTGCTGCTGCAGCAGAAACAGATATGGTGGTCTCAGATGTTTCTAGAGCTCCTGTAGAGGATTGGGCCTCAGGAGATGACTTATCAGCACTAGTATTAGTTTTCAGTAAAAAATTGGATTCAGATTCAGGATGGGAGCCCAAAGACCCCACTGCACCAATCTCTTCACGAATAGGCTCACTTTTAATACCCGAAGACTCAGCTGCACTATGTATCAATAAAGCAGGGTTGAGGGTTCCATTTTCAAGACCATAATAGGTTGGAGGCTCAACAGGGTTGACTATCACAGGAGTAACACCATATACATTGGAGGCTGCTTCATAATACTGTGGTACATGCAAAGGGGCGACTTGACCTCCTGTGGGATGAGTATACACAGAAAGTTCAGGGTTTGTCTGCACATAATACCCAAGACCAGAACCAAGATATGGCAGTGCATACTGTTCTGAATAAGGATAAGACTGAACTGCCCCTAAATGAGATGGAGGATATGACGTTTCTGGAGGCTCTTCAGGTGGTGGTGGGGGAAACGGTTCATCATCAGGTGGCGGTGGTGGAAAAGGTTCATTATCAGGAGGTGGAGGAGGAATCCACTCTACATTCAATGCAGGTTCCCCATCTGGAAGTGTTGTATGCACATTTTGAAGAACTGTCGTGACTTGAAGATGAGCATCTAATTCACCCCCATGAGCTGAGTTAATAGGTGATGCCTCTTCAACTTCCATGTCTACGTCCATATCTACATCTTCAACAGCATGATCGGAAGGCTCCGGATTTAGGTCACTTCCGTTTTCAGTTTGAGTGATTGCACTTTCCACATTGTTGACAATATGGGTACTGGAATTCCATACCGATGGTGAATGCTCTGTGGGGGTGACACCATTAATATGAGCTTCAGAAGTTGGCTTCACAGAGGTATCCCCAGCATGTGATTCCACAGCAGCCTTATTTTCACTTGAATCAACTTCAGTGTCATTACTAGCACCTTCATTTGATTCTAGTGTAGCCAGAAATTCACTAACTGCTGCAGAATTGATTTGTTGAATAACACTATCTACGGCAGACTCAAGCCGTTTTAGCTGAGCCTCAGAATGCAGCCAAAAAGGTAGCAGAGATGAACCCTGAGATGCTAATGTGCTGATGTCAGACAGCCTGATCTCAATTTCCAATTTGCACTTTAATTTAAGATCTTGAACTTCCAGAGAGCAGTTTAAACTGAATTGTAGAAGAGAAGAATCAGTGACATTGGGAAAGGGGTAACTAAAGACAGGATTACACATATAGAAAACAATTATGGAACAACTGTGCACAAATGTAAACAAAAGGTATAGGATAAGAAGATGTATGTCTAGTACCATTGCATGGAGTTAAGTCTCTCAAGCAGGCTTTTACAGCGCTTTATCAGCTGCAAAGATAGATCAACACCACTTTGACTATCTCCACCAACCAAAGACGGTCTATTATCTTGGATAACATCTCTATTTCCTTCCTTGTCTTCAATAGAATCACTTTGACGTCCTTCATCAGATCCATCCATTTTTATCCTTTGATCACCACTCTCGTCTTCTTCCATGTCCAAAGGCATACTTGACGTGGTTGTGCTTGTTACAACATCCGTTTTTGCTTCAGTATCTCTGATAACTTTCTCTACAGATGTTCCAATTTCTTGAGCCAAAACATCAGGTACTTCCCAGGACGTTTCTCCCGTCACAACATTCCAATAATAGTATTCATTACTCTCTTCGTGCAACACCATCTTCCAACCTGAGCTCACGTCCTCAACAAGGTGCTCATCAGGTGCAGCAGGATATGTAGCTTCCTCTGTATTATTCGTTTGCTTCTTTGAGTCATCAGGACTAATCTCTTTGATGCTCTCTTTCTCAAAATTCTGTGGAGAACCCTGCAAAGCAGCATTGTTATCCATCAAGAGTTGTTCCGCCTTTAGACTGGACTCTTTCCCATGAATAATTTCTCCATCTTCAGCTTCATTCCCGGCAACAATTTTTGACTGATAAGACAATTACAGAGAAAAATTCAGTGCATGAAAAGATAGCAATAGTCCACCACATTTTACTCAAAACCTGAACTCAGAATCAGCCTAACTCCTACACACATAGTTAGATTCATAGAATCACCTCCTCATCCATGCCAGCAGATGAATCCACTGCATGATTCTGTCCTTCATTTGTATCTTCGTCCAAATCCTCATCACTGTACTGTCCAAGAAGCTGGAGTGGATTCTGTGGCTTTTGTCCTGAGGAGAAGATACTACAATGTCAAACACCACCAAAATCTGAACATAACTACAATCAAGGTATCTCAACTGAACACAGATATGTAGTTTCATAAAGAAACACCCATGAAAAACAACATTAAATAGCTAATTTAACAAAGCGGAAAAGTTTACAACATCAGCAGGACCATCAAACCTGTAGCAGAAATTTCAAACCATCAGTATCGCCAAAAAGAAATAAAGCCAAAGACATACGAACCAATTCGGCAAACTCCCTTATGATCTCCAAACCGCCTTTGATGCCGCCAAAAAATGGTCATGAGAGGTCGAAAGTTTACAGAATAAGGCAGTGTGGCAGGTGTAGTCTGATAACCATTTGATTGTTCCCAATACCACAGCCATCCTACAGTCTGAACACAAAATTTTTGGGGGTGCAAATAACATTTCTTGTACAAAATAAAAACCCAATAATTTCCACCAATATTATTTGGTCACATCATGTCTTCTCTACAAAGAGCAGTCCTTTGAAGAAAACTGACGGAACCCACCTGAAGCAGATGGTGAATTGGACTCGGCAAGAATTTCGTCCTCTCCAACTTCTTCCAAGGTAGAGGAGCCACCCAAATCTCCTAAGAAAGGTTGTGACCAAATATATTATAGCAGGTCATATTCACAGAAATAACTAAGAACATGTATTTCCCCATACTGAAATAACAATAAAAAATGCATCTTACTCTTAAGCCCAGAAGCTAAAAATTAAGGCTCAGAAACGAATAAAGCAATTAGCAAATAGAAAAATACTAGTATAAAGCAACCAATTTAAGAAATGTACAAATGTATTTAGAATATAGTTGGGGGTATGGTTAACTTTTTATTTAGCTACTGCATAAAAAGATATGGATTAAACATATTAGAGCGCTTCACACGATCCCTTCTCCAGTTCAAGAGAAAATAAAAAACAGAAAACAACTTGTCTTTTGCAGTAAAAGAGCAATCCTTGAAGCTTATCATTGGGCGGGTAAAATCCCAAAAAAAATCTGGAAACATTCACGAATAACGTAAACGGTAAATCTAACAACCTTAACCGCCGTAAGAGGAATAACAACACGTTGCAAATGAATTTAAACGTACCGGAGGGTTCCGCAAACAGATCGAGTTTAACTCTACGACCAGCACCGCTCATGGCGGCGAGCCGACGCTCCTTCCGCCTCCCCATCGGAATATTGATTTAACAAGTCACAAATATATCAAAGAAAACACGGAGCAAAGATCGACCGCTATTGATTATCTTAACGTAAAAATACTGATGATTAAAAACCAGCCCTAGAGAAAACGGGTAAAATAGAATCCGAATCTGAATAGCAATACTTGGCGGCTTATTGAACTTGTCTCATTTATATACTGCTTTAACTATCACCCAATACCTTTCAAAAAAATATCTGGCGAGCTGCGTTTATAGGGCGGTTCAGGCCCATCCACAAACCTGGCCCGACTCTATTTTTTCTCAACTTTTGTTAAGAAATTTTTTTGAAGAAGGCTCAAAAAATTTCATTAATTTCCTTTTTTTAATCAATTCCCCTGTTACACATTTCCCAATTCTACTGATATTTCATTTTTTTGAATTTTTAATACATATCACCTTCAATATTATAAAATGTTAATTATTTTTTAATATATTACCTGTCAATCATAAAATAAGATGTGAAAAATAAAAATTGAAACATATAATCTCATTCGATTTTCATTAGATGGTGTATGTGGTTGGTTTGATCGAATAATGATTTTTTTTTAAAAATTTGTAGGTGTAGAATAAATACAGTCTTATGATTTTTTATGGTTTTTTTTTTAATTCTGTTAAGCTGTAGGTTTAAAGTTTTAAATTATGTTCAAGCTTTTTTTTTTTTTACTCGTAATTTTTATAAATTATATATTTTTGTAAATTACTAGATATTCTAATTTGTAGGTAAAATAATTTAAGTTGTATTTTTATGTTTTTTTTTAATTGTAATTTGTAAATTTTGTGTTTTATATTTAAAAAAAATTGCACCTTATTGAACCGTATGGGAAGGGTGGAATGGAAACCACGAATTGGGACCGAATACAAATCCGACCCGAGGACCCGTATTTAGTTTCTTGATTGTAGTGCCCTTCACTTCTGCATTTTTCTCTTTCGTCTCTAACGCTAATGCTATATCAAAAAAAATGGAATCTCCTGCATTTCAAACCATCTCCAGTTTAAGTTCCTCTCTGTTTTTACGAGGTGAAATTCTGCTTATCTATTAACTATCAACCAATTCTTTTCAATTGTTTTATTTTATTCTACAATTGGAGAATTAGTGCTCAGTTAATCGCGCTTGTTCCCCTGCATATACTCCCAGGATTATGATTTTAATGAAAATATTAATCAGGAGCCAGTTTCTTAAATTTTGGCGTAGTATTAAAATGCTAATTGTTACTACTATTTTTTGGCTGCTGTGTTTATGTGAGTTCAATAGCATGTTCAAATTTTGATAATTAAAATAAGATATTAGTGATGGCAGTCCTTGAATTTATGATGCCTTCATGATGATATATATGTTTATTGGTGAATTTCTTATTCAATGTCTGTAAATTCTGGGTGGTTATTTGATGATGGGATTGATCCCATTGCTGGAGCCTTCAACATGATGGAAATTCCATGATTTTTTTGTTCTCAACATGTGATCTGATAATTGTAAACTATGGTATGATCAGAGAACTAAATTATTTTGTTTCATTAGCTATAAATGCAAACAAGTCATCAAATCAAATATGGCTTAGTGCATAATTCTTATTTTCCTATGATATTTTCTTTATACTGATGTTTTGGAGTTGGACCCTGCTTATAAAATGGCGAATATTGGTCTTGTTTTGAAGACTATAGTAATAGGAAAACTAGGGAACTCAAGGTTTCGGTGCAAAAGAAGTTGGCGGATGAATATCCATCCGTTGCAGTAGATAAGGTACTAAGAAGCACAATTTTGCGGTTTGTTGGAGTTAATGTAGTTCTTGGAAATGTATGTACTGCTCTTGCTGCTCCAATGCAAGAGATGAAAGAACCAAATGTACTCAGGTAAATACTTCTTGGACTCGTTTTTCTTTCTTTGTGTGTGCTGGAGTTAATTCATATGAATGATGGCTGCTCTGGTTTTGAAGTATCCAGGACATTGAAGTTTGCTAGTGGAGTGATAATACAGGGTAAAATTCTTCCCAAATTTTTATGTTGAGTTGAAGCATGATCTATCTCTGTATTCATGTATAATCGCACCACATTATGCATCATTCAGAACATTCGATTGGACTTTGAGCTATCTCCATATTTGTAGTGTGTATGTTACTCAAATTTACATCAATGTAGAATCAATTGTTAATAATCTGATCTCCTAAAAAGGTAAAGGAAACCACCAAGAAATATGTTTCTCTGGGAAGAGGTGGGGCCATGTGGTGAAAAGAGGTCTCAGAGAACACCTGCATTAGTTAATTTTTCTGTTTTCTCTAACATATTTCTTGCTATGTTTCCAAGACATTGTTGAAGGACAAGGAAACAAAGCTCGTGAAGAAGACACTGTGGAATTTAATTATGTATGCCGCCGATCAAATGGATACTTTGTTCATAGGTACGATCAAATGTTGTGTTTGAAAGTTCTGAGTGGATATAGTCTGCATATTATTATTGCATTATCTTCAATTACTCATTTTCTCTTCTATTTTCATGTTAGATTATTTACTTTTGTACTTGTCCTATAATGGTGATTATAATTTATATTGCTTCTCTTGAATCTTGATATAAGTAATATTATTCAACTTTGACACAACTTATTTTCCACATTTAGCACTGTTGATCAGTTTAGCGGGGAAAGTTCTCCAGTTAAAATTCATCTGGATGGTGAGCAGGTTAGCATACCTAATACCTTTATGGTGGAGAGGAGTGCACTGGGAAATGCTGTTGCATATACATGAGAGTCATTTTGGTTATCTTCCTATAGAGTAATAGTATTACTTATAGAAATTGTGAATACTTTGTTTCTTGCAACCATGATGATTATCATGACAATATATGGTTACAGAATGATTTTTTTTTTAATCAAGTGCGGCAATCTCCTATTTGGTTGATTGATTCTATAACCAGAAGTAGTGTTTGAACCTAAGAAGTAAGAAGAGATTAATGTTACCTGAACCACCTGTTGTGACTATTCAGTAACACTCTTATTTTGGTGAGATGTTTAATTTTTTGTTGTGTAAATATCACATAGATTAGACAAATGAATGGTTTGGGGGTGGGGGGGGGGGGGGGGGGGGGGGGTTTGAGGAGTTCAAAAACAGAAATTATGATACTTTGAGCCAAAAAGGCACCAAACCACTTTTTGGAGATTTGTCCTAACAGGTTATGACATCCAATGAAAGTTCTATTTAACCTGCCCCAATATGATTTGTCTATATCACAGATAATAAAAGGTCTCAAGGAAGTTTTGGTTGGCATGAAGGTTGGAGGTTGGTTCAAAATTTTCTTCCTATATTTAGGTTTACCTAAAAGTATTAATTACATTTCATTATACTTTCTTCTATAAAGAGTATATTGATTGCATAAATTCGATTTTTCAGGAAAGCGAAGAGCTTTAATACCTCCTTCGGTAGGATATATTAGTGAAACATTGGAGCCAATTCCTGAAGAAGTCAGTTTATCAATCCGCTTCTTTTGATTCCTATATCACTATACATACTTTTCTGACATGTAGTCTATCCTTTGCATCATGCTGCAGTTTGGACCTCGCCGTAGTCTCCTGTCTCATGCAAAAGAGCCTTTAATTTTTGAAGTCCAGCTCTTGAAAATTCTCTGAGTAGTTCTTCTAAGATTTCAGGGTTTGAGAGCTTACATTTAAGCTGTAATTGATGGAGGTCTCACCTGCTCTTTTGAGAATCTTATTAAAAAAAAATCATTTGATGATGTAATTTAATTACTTTTTAATAATATGACCGTCTATATTGATGATGTAATTGTTGTATGCACTTGAAAATATATCTATAGCTTGTAGAATTATGAGTGTTTTGGGTGAACATAGAAGTTGCTAAAAACATCTTACTCTGATAGCTTGAACTTGAGTTTCTGAGTTAATTTTGATAATTGTGAAATCGAATTTGAAGTTTCAAAAACGACTTTGATTCGAAAATGATTGAACACGGTTACGTTTTATGTTTATTATAACTTGATAGGGAAAATATATTTTTTTTGTCCTTTAAGTTATTCCAATTTTGATTTTTGTCCTCTAAATTTTTCGACTTTGAAATTAGTTCCTTATATTTACAAATTTTAAGATTTTTATCCTCTAAATTTTTCGACTTTGAAATTAGTCTCTTATGTTTATAAATTTTAAGATTTTAGTCCTTATTACATGCAATCAAAGGTAAACATTAGAGGCTAATTTTAAAGTCGAAAAATTTGAAGGACAAAATGTTTACCTTCTACTATCTTATTATCCTTTACATCATTCAAAATTTCAAATCTATACATTATGAGTATATGTTAACCTATTTTTTTGAGAAGTGATTTATTGAGGGTGTGATATTTATTTTGTTTCTATGAATATCAGTCTCTATATATAAATAAATAAATAAAAATCCTCTTCAAGCTTTTAATCACTCATTTTAATTTGCTTATTCAAAGTTTGGGTTTTTCACTTTTTCCCCCACCTTTCATAGTCAAAGTCAATAGACCAAATTGTAAATTTCAATAGAATTTAGGATTTGCCTGATAGTATTATCACAAGTTCGGAGGGAGGTGAATGTAATTTAACCCATTATATTTTGTAAATTTGTAATCGTTAGAAGGTTCGTTACACCAAACTTAGATTGATTACGGTCGCCAGTGGTTTTGGGTGGGCACTGGGGTTTAATCTTCTCTTGCTTTCAATTTCCACTGCTCTGAGACACAGCTTCTAATCAATTCCGATTCAAATCCAAAAAATGCAGAACTGGTTTTCAGGGAGTGTTGGCGATAATGATAATTCTCTCCAGCCGACGACGTCATCATCGTCCTCTTCTCTGCTCGCAGATTGGAATTCATACGCAGCCGCTAGATCTTCCGAAGAGAGTACCGGCGCCGGGTCCCTCGCCGGTGTTTTCGATATCGAATCCGCTGTTAGATCCGCCAACGATAGCGTATCCGGCACGTTCAACGTGTAAGATGTAGATCCTGTTTTTTTTTTTTTGAATCTCTCTGTATCTCTAATTTCATACACCTTAGCAATTAGATGGGGAAATAATGTACATAAGATACCAATTGATGCTCGACTAATTTCATATAATTTCGGCGATTACGAAGAGCATATGAAACTTGTACGTTAGGGCACACTAATGGACAACTTCAAGCCTTAAGTTGCACTATAAGATAGGAACTGTGCTGAAAATTGACTAAACAATATGATCTCGCTGTTATGTTATACTATCATATATGACCTCGATTATTAAGGGATTCAATTTTTTGTAAAATTCAACTGATGAAGTGTTGAAATACCAATGGATTAAGTCAATGTATGTTTGGTACCTGTTTGAGGATACATTATATGAAACATATACAATCTTGTCTGCCAAATAGCTTGAGAAAGTATCATTTCGACTAGAGTTAATGATAGGAAGCTTCAAGTAGAAGTTTATGTTAGCCAACTATTGCAATATATTCCTGGCACACTTTGCAGGTGCATATGCTTTGTCCTGGTCATAATTTTGACTATTTTGAATTAACAATTACTGAAACTGTGGGATTGAAGTTTGTAGTATCTGATTCATAATGGCTGATGTAAACGGTCTTTGATTGTGGATCTGTGCAGCTTTAAGTTTCACATTCTCTCTATAATTGACAGGCAGAACTCCTCGTGTTATTTAAAAAAATAAAAATGCTGCTCAAGATATTAATATTTGATTATGCAGCTATTAGTGTCATGTGATTAACTTCTGTATGATAGTGACGCAGCAGAAATTTGTTTGCTCTTTGATAAACCACCTCTGTTCTTAGAAATTTGTTACTAAAGCCTTTTATATCATTCTTGTCTCCCTTTGCTTAACTGCTTTAACATTAATCTGTTTGATTAGGATTAGTTCATATAAAGGCATGTTCTGTAATCCCATATTAGACAATAATTTTCCATGTTAAAATCATCTAGCAAGAGTTGAAATCAAAACTAAAAGGGAATTCTTTGTTAATTGAGGAACAAGTGAACAACACGCTGATTTGACTTTCACGTCAAGGGTGCAGTTCTAGGAACAATTATTTTACATATTTTTGTATATATATATATATGTATATATATTTAATTAGACTTTACATATTTCTGTATATTTGAATTTGAAGAAAGATTCTCAAATTGTTATTTGTATTAAAAATCTTGCCTGTATCTAGTCTTTTGTCCTCTTGAATGCTTAAAAACATTCACTAACCAAGTTACGAGCAATTAATCAATTGGATATAAACTCAGTTGCAAACACTTGCATAGGGAGAAGTTATAAGTTGAGCAAGATCATGGGCAAATCTGTGTTGCCCAAGAAAAATGTATCTATAGATAGTTTTATCCAACTCAAGTTCAATGAAAGATAGTGAAATTCAATGGACAGAACCCAAAAACACTTTGCAGAGGGTGCATGGTGTGGAAAATCACACAATGAGTTACAGGGTTAGTCCTTGTTTATGGAGAAAGGAGAGGAACCCGTAGTGGTAGTCTTGGATAGTAAGTTGTTCATAGGCAGATTGAGGCATGAAGTGACATAGACCTATGTGTCTTTGTTTTTCGATGTAAGTTGAACAGGTGCTATTGGAGAACTCATTGAAGGTGTGGTTATAATCCTTGTACATATTGTATCCAGATTGTAGGTCCGTTTAGATGCTTGGACTTTGAAGGAGATATTATATACCATCTGTGGCAAGCAAGTCTGGATTACATGGTATATAGTTTATGGGAAACACCTACACATATTTTCCCACCGATTCATTTCCACAATGCTTCTCAGATGGTGTATAACTGCACTATGTTCCAAGAGTACAAGTAGGGAAGAAAGATTTGGGATGATTATTCTAGGAGTATAGCAATGGAATTCGGTGATTCTGCAACTTAATTGTATATAATTCCCTTGTCCTGAATATCTTGTAATTTCTCTTTCTTATAACATGTATCTATATCAGTAGATTGTCTACCACTCTCATACTATTTTTCTCACAAATGCGATATTTCTGTGCAGGGTTTCCAAAGGAGTGAGAGATTTACCTGGAAATTTCCAGTCTGCCACAAGTAACATACCTTCTGGCAAAGCACTTGTGTACTTTGGCATGCTACTCGCAAGTGGAGTGTTCTTTGTATTTATAGCATTTACTCTATTTCTTCCGGTTATCGTTTTGGTGCCTCAAAAATTTGCTATCTGTTTTACTCTTGGGTGTGCTTTCATCGTTGGATCCTTTTTTGCCCTTAGAGGTCCAAAGAATCAGTTTCTTCACATGTCATCAAAAGAGGTACCTAATCACTTCTACATAACAAATGCTTCTGCTTTCTTTTGGAGTTGCTTTTCTCTAATGTTGTCTTTCTCATGTTTTTCCTATCAGAGGCTTCCTTTTACATTAGGGTTCATCGGCAGTATGATGGGGACCATTTATGTTTCTATGGTGCTTCATAGCTATATTCTATCAGTGCTGTTTTCTGTGCTTCAGGTATTTTGATTTGTGATTTTTATGCAATATTCTTTTCTTTCTTCACCTTCAGTGAAACACTTTGGCTTGACAGTAAGAAGGTTATAAATTTTTTTTTTTTTTTGTCAATTTATTTTCCCATGTTCGTCTAATAAGAAAGAAATGATTGAGTTCATTAATGATCTGATCCGGAAATGCTAATATGCTTGTAGGTCATGGCACTAGCATATTATGCTATCTCTTACTTTCCTGGCGGGTCAGCTGGTTTGAAGTTCCTTTCATCGTCTTTGACGTCTACTGTCTTGAGGTGCTTTGGCAGGTGATGTTGCCAATGCAATAATTGTAGTTTTCTAATGGAAAAACATGTTTCTACCATGTTCAAGCCACATCATGATATCTTATATATGTTGGGTTGAGAAGTTTATCTGAGTACAGAGGATTTGTATACATGATTTTTTCTGGGCTATTGACCATGATATCCCCTGCATATCGTTCCACATTTTAAATGTTTCTTCAAGTAAAAAAAACAAAAAAAGAAACAACTCTAATGGCAATCTGCACCAAAATGGCGTTCTTCCAGGCATCCATTTGGGGCTTGTTGTGCAATGTACATTTTTTTAAAGTTCTCGCATGTGTTATAATCCTACATGGCAATCTACATGTAGTTCCCATTCTGAGAATTTTGAAATTCATTGTTGTACCAAAATTTTGATTCTCGTTCTCTCCAATTGAGCAATTTATTTATTTATCTTTCTGAAATTGAGCAATCCATTACTTGATTTGGGAGTATTGTGTGAGACAGTTTTATACATGAGACGGAGCTCCGTTTTCAGTATTATAGTCTTCTCTTTAAAACATGATTGGTTTGTATGGTAAATGAGATCATTTTCAAATGCGCTCCATCTCAAAGTATCTCTACTCATTGCTTCCCAAAAAAATAAAAATAAAAATGTATCTACTCATTTCAAATTCATGTCGTCATTGTTCACATTTTACTATTATTAAGGGTCCTCTCTCTTTTGATAAATTATTATTTGTTAGACAAATATTACTGTTTAGAATTTGAAGATGCAAGTAACAATTGGATTGAGATTTAGATCCCTTAATCTTTTTGTAATTCAATTGTGGATCTGCATAAAAGATAAGAAGACAACTGAAGAGTACTTGAAGTGAAAATATTCCAAGTATGGGATCAAACTGCGATAACCAAGGTTAAAAATCAACATAAGTTAGTATGTGTAATGAATGTGCCTCGAGCAAACAATTGAGATTAAAAGGGATGTGCTCAATATGACGTATCTAAAAAAAAAAAAACTACATTTCAGGTTGTTAGCGAATAAAGTTTTTATATTAAAAAAAAAACATCTAAAATCATAAGGTTCACATGTCGAACAGAGGATGAAGTCACATGTCGAACAGAGAATGAAGTGTCGTTAAAACCATGCCTGAAAAAAACCCTATTAAGAACAAAATTCAGATCAAGAAAAGTGAGTGAGATATGTGTCAAACTACATGCATTATCAACAAAGGACAATAACCATTGTCAAAAAATATGTTCATTCTCTAAAGGTTTTTGGAGAATTAAATAAAAATTGTTACTCAAATGTGTGTAAGTAAGTCAAGTTAGGAGAAAAAACATTGAAATCAATTTGAATCGAGCTATTTAAGTAGCTATTGAGTTTAGAAAAAGTGGGTCTTGTGAGCATTTAAGTGCACACATGCACTTAAATCTATTTTATAACCAGGTCAAGACTGTACATATGTATTAAAACAATGTGGTTACTTAATAGGTAATACAACAACCTATGCGAATGTGAATTTCTTTCCTAACCTCACTTATGTCTATTTGCACCTTATATTGAAAAGTGTAAATTAACACTTTATAGTAGTAATATTAATATTGAGTTCCCTTTTTAATAATATTGTGTTGCATTTTTCAATTATAGTGAATAACACTGTTCCATAGATATCATGTATTCATGTTACACTTTTAATCCAAAATCAAGTGAAACGATACCCGTAAGGGGAATATCTGACAAGTGACAATCTGTGACAAGCTCACTGAAATCCTGAAATAACCACAGTGGATGCGACACTCAACCTCATTTCTCTTCAAGTGATAGGAGGTCGTTGAAATCACCCACGCAGACCCAAGAGAGGTTATTGTTAGGCGAGAGGCTCCAAAGAAGATTCCACAAAAGATGGTGTCTATTTTCGCTTTAGGAACCTATAAAAACCCATCAAATACCACTCCACATCCACTTTTTAATAATTGTATCAATGTGTTATTATAGTAATTCAAAACAGAGTAATTAACATCATCATTCCAAAATACATTGTGGCTAACACAATCGAGAATAACACATGAATTAAAACTAAGTCTAACACGTATGACTTCTAGTCTAACTCAAAAGGAGAGGGTTTTAAGAAAAAAAAATGTCAGGCCTGGAAACTCTAATGAGTTTAAACAGTGTTAGAAATGTAGCTGGTTGATCAAAACTTCTACAGTTCCAACTCAAGATTCTCATATCTCCGACCTGAGATCAACCGATAAAAAAATTTTGCACGCCTTCTTCACATGTTATCGCCGAACGTGTATCACCCCGGTTTTCTTTGTCATGCAAAATTGCTTTTCTTTTTCTCTTTTTTAATTTCGTAAGGGCAGTATCGTCAATATCTTCTCCATCTTGACCAACATAAATGTCAAAATTCGGATTCAAAATGAGGTGAGTTATTGTCCCGCCGCATACCCCAATTTCTACCAGCTCGGGGCACTCCCATATTTTAACTGTCATTTGATTGCCTTCACTAACTTACCCCTGGATTTTTTAAATTCTAACTTAACTCTCTCGTAAATTCGTTTTGTAAATTCATATTAATCTATATATAAATAAATGAGTGATTCTTGTAATTATATCTAAATAAATAAATGAGTAATTCATGTACGCACTATTTGCAGGCGTTGCAATTGGTTAAATATTGAGTAGATGTTAATTTAATTTTCATAAAAAATTATATGAAATTTTTATACATAAAATATAAGTAATTAAAGTTAGATGAGTTAAAAAATTAACATGTTAAGCAGTGAGTTTTTAAAAACTATCTCAATTAAGTATATATATAATATTTCACACAATTGTCTTTTTAATTTTAACCCATTATTAAAGGGGTCATCAAGATCTAAATAAATACAATCAAATCATATCTAAGCATTAGATCTTCAACCCGAGGTAGATCAATTCTAACAACATTGTCCCATCAAATCGTGAGGAAGTGAAAAGACGAGAAAATCTTTTGGCCACAAATAAGCTCAAATCTCCATTCTCAAAAGAGACAAATACCTCACACTAAGGTACTCTCAAATAATTTTTTTTAGAGAAAACAAATAAGAGCAAAGAACACCCAAAATCCACCGAACCATAGAAAACACTCAATCAAGGAGGCAGAAAACCTCAGGAGACCCATGCAGAAAGAAATAAACTCAAAAGGGAGGAGGGTCGGACAAGTCATAGGGAAGCTAAAGCAAAAATAAGAAAGAAGGAAAGGAAAATAACAAGAAGGAAAAATAAAGCAAACTAAGAACTATAGAAACAAACTAGAAATAATAAAAATATAAACATAAACGGGATCAACAGATCTCTCACAAGATCGGTCACCGTAGCTCCGTCAGGGAGGTTGACTCATTGATTGACACGTGATTTTACCAACACGCTCCCCTCAAGTATAAGAGGATCGTAGTTATAAAAGCAATTCCCGGTTAAATTATTGATCCACGAGACTAGAATGCTAAGTAGCCTTAGTGCTATGTATTGTTCTTTAAATATAGTGAGAATTCATGGTTTGTGAAAAGAAATGTAAATTAAACTTTCAATTAACCACTAATGATAAGCAATAACTAAAGTGATAATGATATAAATCAAGTGATGAGATGTAGTGTTCGGGTGTTCGTCCTTGTGTGGAATCGATGTTAATAGTCGACTTCTATGTGTATTTCATTGGATGGAATTTGGTAGAAGCAATCACTAATGCATATATCTCATAAGGCACCTAGGATCGAGAGGATGAATAGAGGCTTTCTTACCCGGGTAATCACACAACTAGGGGATTCAACTCTATCTAAATTAAACTAAACTAATCCCTAATCATACTTTTCCACTTGAATACTAACAACCAAGCTCCTATGGCCTTCTCACCAATCACTCAAATTCTCATTCAAGCAATCAATGTAGATAAATTGGGTTCTAATGAAAATTACCCAACTCTCGTTGCGATAACCCAATATTTACTCATTCACTCAATTCCCAACCCTCGATTATACTATCTACCCCGATTAACCAACTCTCGTTGCATTAATTGAGCTTCACATATAACCTACTAATTGAATTCTAGCAATTGATCTATCAAAACTCATAAACCTAACCAATATACCCTCTAATGAATTCCACAATCAAAATCAAGCTAAGAGCATTAATTCCATAACAATTCTACAACACTCAAACACCAAAATGCTTAGCCTATGGCTAATTTAGGGAAATTAAGAAAGAAAAGTGAGAAAACAAACACACCCATGCTTGATAATAACAAAATACTAAAATAAAATTAAGATATCACCTCTTGTCTTGGAAAATATGAAATAAACCTTGAGTAGCATCAACAGAATCTTCAATCTCTTGCCTGAAATGAAATTACAACCTCAAATATAAACTAATCTATGAAAATCACTAAATTTTATGGCTAAAACTAATTAAAATGAGCTAATGATGGTGAAATTTGGATTTGGGGAGCTTGAAAACTCTTCCAGGAGCTCGGCCGTGCACTCCCTTTCCAAAGCGCGTTTTCGAGCTCGGCCGTGCAAGAAGATCGGTCGTGCTCTTCGACTTTCGCGATTTTCGGTATCGGGCACGTCCAGCTCGAGCCAAAGGCTGGGTTGTGCCCCTCTTCATTCCAAATCTCACGGTATCGAGCATGCCTTGCTCGATCCGTGTGCTCGGCCGTGCCCCTCATCCAACCTCTCTTGTTTTGTGCATATCTTTTGCTCCGGGTGTCCGATCGGCTCGATTCTTATCTCATTTTGACCCTCTCCCCGATGCCTTTCATGTGGTTGAATCTTTGGATTGATCCAATGGCTGGATTTTTCTTAGTTTGCTTCGAAACTCCTCGTTTTACCTAGAAATTACACAAGAATGTTCGTGTATCAAAATTTCGAGAATTAACCCACAATCACACGATTCTTGCAAGAATAACTTGATATTTAAAGCACGATTCATCCACAAATTCGAGCAATCTCACGAAAAATTACCCCCCCCCCCCAAACTTAAAGATTTGCTTGTCCCCAAGCAAAGAAAGAAAAGAACAAAGTAGAGTGATTGTGAATAATTTTGAACTATGGATTCAACTAAAGCAATGATATTATCAAGTGAACTTCCAATGAACAATTATCAACTATGAACTCCCCTATCATCTTCTTGCAAGTTGTGATTAAAACTAAGCAAGATCAAACACTTGATTCACAATCCTCACAAAAAGTGTTTCTCTCATTCACACAAGTAAATTGAGGCCATGTTTTCACTCATCAATTGAATCACATCACATAATCCCCATAAGCTTGCCACAAATCTCATCTATCTACCACTTTGTTATGCTTGGCAATAGGATCAAAAGGACTTTGATTCGGACGTAACGTTGGCTCTTTGGAAACGGTGGGAAGAATTTTGGAAAATGTGACTCGACTAGTGGAGGACAACGAACAATTTTTTTTCATTTCGTTCAAACCAAACTATCCACCATCCTCACTTTTCTTTTCATTCTCAAGAATTTTTATTCCTTTGTTTCAAGAGTCTACCTCTTTGATTTTTTTTTTCATTTTTTTCCTTTTTTGCTAGAGGCTCTCATTTTCTTATCCTTCTCTTTTACTTTTCATCTTCTTTTTTTTCTCTTTGCTCAAACACCCCACACACATATCAATCAAAACTCATGTTTTTCCAATTTTCACTTGTCCTCAACTAGTAAGGGGCAAATGCTTATAAAGTTCAAGTGGTTAACATTGTAGGTTGCCAAAAGATCAAGTCTTAAGGCTCAAATTGGCTAACTACGGTAAACTTCTTTTTGGTATGAGAATATTTGGCTAAGTGACTATTAATAACAAAAGATGGCCTAGATCATATCCCATTATTTCACACACTTGTGGTTTCAAGCAAAACTTAAGGCAATTTCTAGAATTATGGACAATGATCAATCCACTCTCAAATAAACAACCGGATCATGATTGGTTCAAGGATCAATTCTCACCGGGTTTTCAGACGTGAATACAAGCATTATCATAAGCCTAGTTCTTCTCACAACACATATTCAAATGACAAGTTCATTCATGAATCAACTCTCAATCACATTGAAAATCACAAAATCAAACATTCAATCAATACTCATCCATAATCCAAAATCAATTCATAATCAAGACAATCCATCAACCACATTCAAGCACAATTAAATCATCCCATTCAACAATTAAAACCAAGCAAGATAGTAGCAAAATGAAAGTAAGAGTATATCAATCTTAAGTACAACCAAATCGAAATTGATAATTCAAAATAGGAGATGAGGAGTAAGGGATGAGAATGTGAAGAAATAAATCCGTTCAAGGATCGGATGGTGGAGGGAGAGAGTAGTGCCCTTGACTTAACTGCCAATCCTCCATACGTTGGATGGCTCCCAAATAGTTCTCCATCCGGTCCCATCGCTCATCTTTCTTCTTCACGTACGCGTTCCAATCCGTATGAGACGGACCGACTCCACCTTCTTCTTCTTCTTCCTCTTCTCCTTCATCATCATCATTGACACCCCATTCTTGATGGTTCAAAATGTCTCCATCTTTGATGATCCCTCTTGTCCACTTTTCTTGAGACATCTGAACCGCTTCCTCTTTGGTCTCTCTATGAGCATCCGAGAGGAGGGTGAGGTTTTCATGGGTCTTCTTCTTCCCTCCAACAATGGTGGTCAAATTCTTGTTTGGGATAGGGAAAAGTTTGTCATTTGGCTACACTACCCACAATCTCCTTCCAAAGTCGGAGACGATATACATCTTTTTCATTGCGTTCAGGGTGAGATCTTCCCCAACCTCTCCTTCCAAAGAAGTAGTATCCACTCCAAGATACTCAACGAGTAAAGTGATCATGCCTCCAAGATGGACTCTCGCCTTTGAAGACGAGCTTTTGAGCACCTTATCAAATTGATTGAGCAAATAATGAGCAGCGTTGAATTGGTGCCCATTGACAAGGCACCACATCATGTACAATGCATCTTGGTTAATCGATCCACTTTCAGATTTGGCACAAATCGTGTTGGAGAGGATCTTCTCCACGTATCGGAGTGCAGGGCTTTTAATTTGGGAGGCTTTTGAGACCTTTGCCCTGTATTGCTTCTTTGAAGAGGTGATCAAACTCCAAAATTCCCCTCTCTTGAAGTCATTTCTTTTAGCCGCTGATTCGGGTGGAATTTACACGTTTTTTATGCACATATGAAGCTCATTTTGATTGTGATTTCATTGATTTATTGGTCGATTATGGATGTTTTGGTCAAAATAAGAGAAATGTGGTGTTTTGTCATTTTTGTAGGAAAAATGACTATTTTGGAAGGTAAAAATACATACCTAATTTTCAGTGAAGTCAACGAAGGAAGAAATCGAGTTCGTGGGTAAAACGAGTCAAATTTATTCAAAGAAATAATTTGGGCCAATATGTAGCTTGAGCCCCAAGCCAGTGACCGAGAGAAGAAAAAGAAATTTGAAGAAAAAGAAGAAGAGGAAGGAGGGAGGCATACGTTTGGAGAATCCGCTCACGAGGAGAACACCATCCATTAGACTAAGCTTTCTATTTCTCTCTCTTTTTATTTAGTTATTTCATTTGGTTTTGTTAATTTGATTATGTTGTTGATTGGCTAGAACACTTTTGGTTCTAGGGCTTTGTAAATATTTGGATTGAAGTTTATGAACTAATTTCTTGCTTTAATTGGTGTTTGTCTCTTATTTGTATGCTTAATTCTTCTCTGGAAGCATGTTGTTATTGGCCATGATGATTTGCTTAATTCATTGTTAATTTGGGTAATATCGAGAGATTTATTCCATTAATCGTATGCAAGCATGCAACCCGGTATTATTATGATCTCGAGAGAGGATTAATTATCAGAGAGGGAATTGAATGATCTTTGGGGCTATTTTGGGTGGTGTGATATCTGTAATGTAGAAATACGAACTTATGTTGCATGCTCCTTTGGATTAGTTGTATCGAGAGATTGATTAATTCTTCTTTAGTGGTCAACCCTATAAGAACAAACTTAATTGCCATTTGAATGAGTCATTAACCATAGATGAATGTCTAAATATTTCAAATGCCTTGGAACCTACCTTCTCTTAATTGAGTTTTCATTCATTTTGCTTCTCGTTTTCTTGATTTGTATGCTAGTTGATCGATTTTACATTACTCTTTATTGCTTATTTGTGACAATTTGGTAGGCAATCTTAGGGTAATCACACCATTCTTTTTAATCGATCGCGTCTATTTAGAATTCCGTCAACAAAATACACTTTTATACTATACCTCCTCGTGGGATCGACCTCGTACTTACTTCTCTACGATAGACACCGTATACTTGCGGTCGTTTATTCTAGTGTTGTAGAATACGTGAATCAGCCGCCAACTTACCACCCTTGTACAAAGGTTCTCCAATACTTGCATTCACTTCATGGAGCTTCATTATGTGGAATTTGCCCATGACTCGGAAAGAGAGTTCTTTTGGATGCTTTGTCTTCTTCTCTCTTACCACCTTCATGGTGCAAAGCACCTCCAATGTGATTCCCAAGAAGGTTCTTGGGTGTTTTGCAATGAACTCTTCCATTTTCACCCTCTTAAACAAGATGTTGATGTCCTCCTCTATGCCCATTCTGACCATACATTCTCGATTGGGGAGTTTTGTTTTGGCGATCACACCCACCAACCTCCCATAATCTTATTTGTAACGGACCCACTCTTCGTTCGAAAAGTTGATATTGAGATCAGCTGGCTCGGGATGCCTCTTTCCCTTTTTAGAGGCGCTAGGAGCATTAACATTGTCCACATGCATGTCTATGCCTTAACTACTACACCAAACAATCATTTCTATTAAATTCAAGAATATGCATGCTTTCAATTAGGGGTGTAAACGAGCCAAGTCGAGCCGAGTAGTGCTGAGCTCGAAACTCGACTCGACTCGGTCGAGCCTAAAATTTTATTGATCGAGCTCGACTCGATAAGAAATTCGATAAACTCGAGCTCGGCTCGACTCGACTCGATTATCTATATAATTTTTAAAATTAATTGTAAAATATATTTTTTCTAAAATAAACTCGAGCTCGACTCAGCTCGGCTCGACTCGATTATCTATATAATTTTCAAAATTAATTGTAAAATATATTTTTTCTAAAATAAACTCGAGCTCGACTCGACTCGATTACTTGTATATAAATATAAATAATATATTAATGGAAAAATAGTAAATATTGTTCAAGCTCGATTAGGCTCGCGAGCCTTTCGAGCCGAGTATTTATGAGCTCGAACTCGAACTCAGTAACTACTCGAGTAGCTCGAAACTCGACTCGATTAACTTCGAGTCGATTTCGATCTTTTTTCGAGTCGAGCACGAGTAGCTCGCGAGTTGGCTCGACTCACTTACACCCCTACTTTCAATCTCACAAAAATTACCACCAAACATGTTATTTACATAATCTCAAGACAATTAAGCTCAATGGATAATAGATATCATGGCAATTACAAATATGAATGGGGGCATTAACAAGATATATCACAAATTGAACTCAAATTTAGGTGCACACCAAGTGTTTGTAAAAATGCCTCAATGAAAATATTAACTCAAATCACAAAATTGAAGGCAAATTCATCGTACCCATGTAAAATTGACACCAAATTTAAGTTCACAACTACTCTAATCATGCAAAAACATCAAAATCCATCTCAAATAATCAAACCCACCACACATTCAAACAAATATTCATGAAAGTTCACTTTTCTTCACAAGATAATTTCAAATCTACCAAAACTCAAAGTTAAAGGCTTCACCTTGCATATGTGTAAAGAGAAAACATACCTTGAGTGATGAAAAGATAAGTGAAAACTTTAAAGATCAAAGTTTTGAGCAAGCAAAAATTTATTCACTTCCTCTTTGCAAACAATTTCCTAAGCAACTTGTGAGGATGGTGGTGGTTCTTGGCTTATGGTGATGAAGATGAAGTGATTTGGTGAATTTTTGGTGTTGGATGGTGAGTGTTGGCCGATTTTTTGTGAAGGAATAGAGAGGGAGGCGATTTTTTTGGCTAGGGTTGGAGAGAAGTGTGGAAAAGGGGAAGACAAAAGAGCATTTATAGTGGGGTAGGGTGGGAGCAGCAGCTCGGGCGAGACTAGGGCTCGGCCGTGCCCCTTGATTCTTGAAAACAATCTGTCTCGAGCACGACATGCCCGAGACTCAGGCTCGGTCGTGCAACCTGTTTTGCTCCATTTTTTGTGTTTTTTCGATACTAACCTCATTTCGGTTCGGTTCGAGTTAGGACACTCGTTCGATCAAACCAGATTTTTCTCTTCCAGCTTCGAGCATTTCCACACGCATTCCCGCTCGATTTCTCCTTTCAAAACCCATTTCCCACTCATTTCTTTTCGAATTAATCCCCCTATTTCCTCAATAATTTTTTTTTATGCCTCAACAATTCACCAAATAATCAACCACAATGACTTTCATATGCTTGGTGCACATTTTCTTTTAAAAACGAACACATTCCCCCAAACTTTTTAATTGCTATGAAATTAAATGTTTGGAAAATAAGTGTTAAAATTAAATTACACCAAGTACCAACAATCACTCACAACCAACACTATATCATAAGTAAATTCACCATCATGAAAATCAATTTAGAGCACACAACAATCTAATATTCTAAGAAAATTCTAATCACCACTTGCATGTGCTCATATGAAATATACTCCAAGTACAAAATATTAAAGAAAAATTTCCCTACTCCCCCATAAACTTGAGCATTGCCAAGCAATCCAAGTTTGGAAAAGGGTGTACCTTCCATGATGGCTATCACCTCCTTTCTCTTTCTCAATCCACATCTTCAATGCTTTCACGTTTCTTTCTTCAACCATTAGACGACACGTCCATACGAATTTTCCTACAAAAATCAAGCTCACCCACCATCAAAAGCATCATCTAAAAACATAAAAGAAACAACTACACTATGAAAGCAAGTAAAAATTGGTTGCCTCCCATTTAGCGCTAAATTTAACGTCTTCAAGCCGGACGGAGCTTAAGTCACTCAACTATCTTCAATGTAATCCACATTCACATTCCCTATTTGAGTAGAGGAAATGTATTTCTTGATTCGGTGCCCATTCACCGTGAAGTGTTCATCCTTGGTGTTTTTCAATTCAACCACTCCATTTTGAAAAAACCTCACTATCTCAAAGGGTCCACTCCATCTTGACTTGAGTTTCCCGGGAAAGAGCTTCAATCGTGAGTTGAAGAGGAGCACTTTGTCACCCACTTGAAAATGTTTCTTTTTGATTATTTGGTCATGCCACTTCTTCATCTTCTCCTTGAAGATACGAGAATTCTCATAAGCATTCTCCCTAAATTCTTCTAGCTCATGGAGTTGAAGAAGCCTCTTCTTACCCACCAATTTACTATCCAAATTCATCTTTCGAATGGCCCAATATGCTTTTTGCTCTAACTCCACGGGCAAGTGACATGACTTTCCAAAAACAAGTTGGTATGGGGACATGTTCAAAGGAGTCTTGTAAGCCGTACAATAGGCCCATAATGCTTCATTGAGTTGGATGGCCCAATCTTTCCTATTGACCTTCACCGTTTTCTCCAAGATTTGCTTGATTTGACGATTCGAAACTTCCACCAATCCATTGGTTTGAGGATGATATGCCGTAGCGACTTTGTGTTTCACCCCATACCTTTCAAGCAACTTCCCTAAAAGTTTGTTTATAAAATGGGAACCTCCATCGCTTATCAAGCATCTTGGGACTCCAAAATATGAAAACACGTTATTCTTGAGAAATCGGATCACAACTTTTGAGTCACTCGTCTTTGTGGCAATTGCTTCCACCCACTTTGAAACATAATAAACTCCCACGAGAATGTAGCTACACCCAAATGATGGAGAAAATGGCCCCATGAAGTCGATTCCCCATACATCAAATACTTCCACTTCGATGAAGATTGTTAGTGTGGCATCTCATCTCTCTTGGTGATTGTCCCCATTCTTTGACATCGGTCACAACTTTAGACAAAGTCTCTACTATCTTTTAAAATAGTAGGCCAATAAAATCCCGATTGTAACACTTTCATCACCGTCTTAGAAACTCCAAAATGTCCACCACAAGGCAATGAATGGCAATGTGTCAATATGTTTTCAACATTTTCTTGTGGCATACACAAGTATAGAATCGACTCCTCACTTCAATAGAATAGGATCATCCCATATGTAGCTTTTAACATCTATAAGAAACTTTTTCTTAGCATACCTTGGAATGTCCTCGGGTAGCTTCCGACAAGCCAATAAATTAGCAAAATCTGCATACCAAGGAGAACATAACTCAACTTCCATCATCAGATTCATCTCCACATAGTCAATCTCCTCTATCCCAAAGAACTTTTCATCCGGAAACTCTTCCTTGACCTCGTCTTCTTTCTCTTCAAAATCCCCTTCTCTCTCAAGACGTGATAAGTGACCCGCTATCACATTTTCACTCCCTTTCTTGTCACGAATCTCAATATCAAACTCTTGGAGAAGCAACACCCATCAGATCAATCGTGGCTTAGCATCTTTCTTGCTCATTAGATAGGGACTAGCCGAATGGTCCGTATACACAATTCTTTTCCCCCCACCAAATAGGGGCGAAATTTATCAAAAGCATATACAACCGTCAATAGTTCTTTCTCCGTAGTGGTGTAATTTTCTTGAGCCGGATTAAAGGTCTTGGAAGCATAATAGATTGCTCGGAATTTCTTTTCTCGGACTTGTCCAAGAACTACTCCCATAGCGAAATCGCTAGCATTACACATGAGCACAAAGGGTTCACTCCAATCCGGAGTCACTAGGATAGGTGCGGTGATCAATGCCTCCTTAAGAGCCTTGAAAGAAATCAAACATTCATTAGTAAACTCAAAAGGCACATTTTTCTCTAGTAAATGAGATAAGGGTTTAGAAAGCTTGGAGAAATCATTGATGAACCGACGATAGAATTCGGCATGACCAAGGAATGATCTTATCCCTTTCTCACTAGATGGTGGTGGTAATTTATCAATGGCTACCACCTTAGCACGATCCACTTGCAACCCCTTTGATGACACACGGTGCCCAAGAACAATCCCGTCTCTTACCATGAAGTGGCACTTCTCCCAATTTAAGACAGGATTAGTATCTTCACACCTCTGCAACACAAGCTCAAGATTATGTAAACAAGAGGTGAACGACTCTCCGGAAACGGAAAAGTCGTCCATAAACACTTCCATACCAAGGAGAACACTCTGCAACTATCGATGACTCGGTTGGAGGATGAGTTTCGTCACGTGCTGATCCAAAAACCGTTGCGCTTGACCCTCGCCGCCTCCACCGCTCCTCAATGTCATCACCCATCAGTGCGATTGAGTGGCGTTCTTTAGATGATCCAGCTGCAATGCCTCCAATTTGGTAATTTTCTTTTGAAAAATTCTGATTTCGAATTTCTTTATTTATGCTTCTATGCGATTTTGTCCCAAAAATTGTTGTATCAAGGAGAAGCAACTCAAATTCAGCACCAATGCCTCCAATTTTATAAAAATTCTTTAAAAATTTTGGATTTCGAGTTTCTTTGTTTATGCTTCTATGCAATTTTGCTGTTTATGGTGCCATTACACCAGGTTGGTTGCCTGTTAGGAAAAGATGGTGCAATCAGCTGAAATTTGCTTCATTTTTGCTGTGATAAATGTAGAAGAAAATTATCAAGAATAGAGAATCTGTAGCGAGATCACCAGAAATGAAGTATGTGTTTTTTCACACATTTCATAAGTGGGTATTACCATGTTTTTTTATAACTTTGAATTGATTGCCTCATCTTATATATCTATTTGATGGTTTCAATACATATTGATTATCTGCAGCATAACAGGCTCTTAAACCAAAATTGAAGTCACTGCATTGGGATAAAGTAAGGGGGAGCTCTGATCGGGAAATGGTTTGGGACCAGCTCAAATGCAGCCCTTTCAAGTATGATCTTTACTTCTTATGAAGCATATGATATTCACTTTGAGTTAAATTACGTTCTCATATTTAGTTTATTTAATCTGACAATGTGTTTGTTGAATTTAACGCAGATTGAATGAAGAAATGATTGAGACATTGTTCGTTGTGAATGCGCCAAAACCATCTACGAAGGAAACAGGGTGGCAAGTTTTTCCATCCACTGGCCAAGACAATGGTGATAGGGTTCTTGATCCCAGGAGGACCCAGAATATTGCAATCCAGTTAAGGGAACTCAATGTCACGGTAGAGGAGGTTTGCGAAGGCCTTCTGGAAGGTATTCTATACCTATTGTCTATGTTTTTTGGGCTTTCGAGATTAGGTGGTGCCTTTTTTGGGTAGTGCAGGAAATTATATGCCATTATAGCCTAGGCACATGATGTGTTTTTGTTGGTTGTAGCTATTCTATTGTCCGGGTGGATATCATGCATGCATCATAGAAAAGCTGACTATAATTATTGTGTAGGCAAGATGATATATCATTGTGTGGTTGTAGCTATTATTCTTATTTTCCAAGAGCAAAAAATTGTTGAAAATGCTTTATTCTTTGTGATTTGGAATTGTCCTTCAATGACCTCAACTCTTCTCTCTCTCTCTCTCTGCGCATTGTTTTCTTTCATTAATCATTCCGAATAAATATTTACTAGGGTTAGGCATTCAATTACATTACAAGTGTTGTAGCAGCAGACTTTTTGGCTAGCCTGAGGGACTAAGAAAATTGCGCAAAAAATTGCTTATTCAGTGCTATCACCAATTGACTGTTGTGAGATAGTTTATGTCTGTTGTGTTCTAATCTTAATTTGCTGCCAATTTTCTGCATGAATGCAACATGTCATACACGAATAGATGTGCATTGTTGAGGCAAGATAGAAAATTTATAGATTAGTAGAGGATCTGAATGCACGAAACCTCCAAGGAAAAACATGCTGGACCACTTCCCAAGTAACTTGATGTCATTCTTTACCTCTATATTGTCGAAAAATCCAGAGTTGGAGACGGGAGGTACGTATGTATGTATCACTCATTTACAATATTTGCTCACAAATCCTAGATAATGATTAGGGCATTCATGTTCATTTTTTAAAAATAAAATGTTACAGGGTTCTTTTTATTGGCAAAGGGGTTGTTATACCTGATATCATAGCATTGGCCTCTCCAGAAGAGAGAATAGAGTGACAGAGAGACTCTTCTCGCCAGAATAGCACTGGTCAAGAAAGGTGTTAAAAGGGTTTCCGGCATTGGGTTGTAGCGACCCTTCCTAATGACTTGGATTTATAGCCAAGTCTGTACAGGTTTGCAACTGTGATGAGTTGACAATTTTTTAATTTTTATTTACTAGCTTAAAGTCATCATCCTCATTCCATCGTTTAATGTAGACCGTCATTTTCTTTTTTCATTTTAGATTGCTGATCGTAGAAGAAATACTGATATTAGATATAAGAGGGATGTTGTTGAAGGTGACGAACAATTCATAGTAAGTTTTCTAAGTTGCTACTGCTATTTATTGCTTAATCATGGATTTTGTTATTGTTAGCGATAGATTAGGAATCTTAATTATGTTGGGCCATAAAATGGCGTGAAGCATGAATATCTCATTTGAAGCAAGCAACATATGACAACAATTCTTTTCAACAGTAGAGAGGGACCAATCTAGATTGACTTATGATATCAAGAGTGTCATTTTCATTAAGATTGTTTTTTAGTCGCAACAAAGGCATGAAGATTAGAGCTCTGGAAAAGATTGAAGAGCAGGCTTTTAAAGACTTTTATAATCTAAACATTATAATTGTATGAAACAAATTATAGCAATGTGTGCTTTTGAATTATTTCAATACAGATCGTGCATCACTTTCTCAGCCCCTGACATTGCTCATGAATTGGTGTCTTTGTCACCAGAACAATCAACTAAAAGTTAAAGAAAGCCAGTTTGGTAAGTTTTTATTAAATAAAAGGATTTATGAGTAGTATGAGTGACAAAATGCGTGTTCTAATTGTGTACAATATAATATATTCATGGGTTTTTTAATTTATTAACTTTGTAAGCTATATGGAATCACAACTTTCTCATTGTTTATTGTTTCTCCAGCCATTAACATTCATCTTGGTAAAGGTGGAGATCCGTAAAAGGTAAAATCTATAAGTTAATTTGTACTCATTAATTACGGAGTACTATTTATTTTTGTTTCACAATTTGTTTTTTTCTTCTTTTTCTACAAGATAATTGATTTGTTTTCTAAGTCTTTGTGATGAGAGTTTAGATCAGCAGTTTAATCAAGGTGTTGCATGCTTGCTTATGTAGGTGATGGGTGCTTTTAAATCTATCTTTTAGTTGAAACTTTATCCTTTTGAATTAGGACGAGTACAATTGATTGGAATTCTTTTGATGAGGTGTGGACAATGATACGAGGAAATGAGTTATTGTTGGAGAAAGATTCAAGAACACAAGATAAATCTTGGAAAAAAGTGACAGTTAAGCAAGTTCATGAAGAGAAATCTTGTTGAATTTGAGCATGTAAAGAAAGTAGAGGTTAAAACAAAGGGTGAAGCTCCATATTTCATACATTATGTGTATGCACCTTTTAGTGATTTAAAATTTTAAATTCCAACGCTTTCCCTATTTAGTAGGAAGAGTACTACTAATCTTATTATATAAAAGGAGATGGTGTCTCTCCATAGCCTGCCATGTGTCAATTTAAGTTATTTCTTCTTCCGACACGTATCAATTTATCTTATGCCACATGTCACCATAAGCCATTTCAGCAATCGCTCTTTCTCACTTTTGCCCTGTCTTTTAACCTCTAATCCTTCAGTTCTCATGTTTCATTAATTATGTGTCTTTTTGGTTTCAATGACAATGAAAATTGTGTCTTTGTATTATCTTTCAATTATTGTAGCGGAGATTGAGCAGGCATGGCCATCACTGTTGCCGTAATTTGGTAGGTGCAAGTGACGAGGAGTCCACAGGAGAGGAACACCAGGCTAGAGAATTTTCCGAATGATACCCATATTTTACGAGGGTGCAGTAAAGGCATGTTGCAGTTTCCTTGAGAACTATGTGTCTAATCTGCAAAGGCAGAGCTGTGCTGCATCACTTGGAGTAAGATTATGTAAAGCCAACATTACCAACAATGTTTACAACCAATGTCATATTAGTCTCAAAGACTTCTCCCTTCAAGGTTAGTTTGTCTTATGCTACTACCTTCATGTTATAAATTTGCTGCAAATGCTGATGAGTTTTTATTTTTGGCCTGCTAATCTGATTAGCCAATTATCATGTCGTAATTGGTTCACCCCCAGTTTGGGTGTAGGCTCTGTTTTTTTTTACCTTAAATGTCTGTTCATTCTTTATTTACAACTTGCCTTTAGGTTCTATTATAATATTTTAATATTGATTGTAATTATTTGAATTACGTGGTGTTAGTGCCTCATCTTCCAATTGTAAGTTTCTTATATTAACTTGGTGTTAATATGTTATTCAATGTTTAAAATAATTTAGTCTTTACAAAGCTGTCCTCGAGTTGCACATGATATTGCTTATAATGTTATTGGTTTTTCATGTCTTTTATTTTTTAGGGTGGTTGTAGAATATTTTTTAGGCATGAGAATATTGGAGAACAAAGGTGTTTCCTCTTTTAAATTTGTTTAAAGATTTTTTTTGTTTTGATATATTATACAGGTGGAGTACTTGCAAGGAAAGTTATGAGCTTAAATCCAGATGGTTCAACTGAATCCCTCCGCTTTCCAGGTTAGGTGGTGATTCTAAATTGATAGCACAAATATTTCAGGTCATATAGAATGTTATAGATCATCAAATAAGCAACAAGTGTTGATTTGAGATTCATTTAAGTATTGTAAAGTTAAGCAACCTATTTATTTTTAATTGCGCATAATAGAACATATTCTCTTCTGAGTTCTGTCATGTTGGGTGCCCAAAATATGGCTATTAATGAACTCTCCATCAGAAATGTATATTGTATATTGCTCTATTTATTTGTAATATTTTTATATGTTATTCTGTTCTTTATTGTGCAAAAAAAATACTTAATTTATACTATAGTTTGAAAAATGATTAGTTAGAAAGTGAAAAATAGAAAAAAAAAATGGATTTGCGCAACTCAATTTATAGTGCTTTTATAGATAGTAAGAAATAAAAAAGAAGAAAGATAAACTTATGCTTAAAATAAGAAATACTAAAGAGAAAAATTATTGGCAAACAAGCAAACTATAAAACAATATTAACAAGACGGATTTGTGTAAGAGGCTCTGAGCATTCACTTATTCTTTTACCGATTAAAAATAACAAAGAAATATAAAAAAAAAAGTATCGCACGGGCAAAAAGCTAGTGCATATAACTCATAAGGCACCTAGGATCGAGAGGATGAATACAGGCTTTCTTACCTGGGTAATCACACAATTAGGGGATTCTACTCTATCTAAATTAAACTAAACTAATCCATAATCATACTTTTCGACTTGAATACTAACAACCAAGCTCCTATGGCCTTCTCACTAATCACTCAAATTCTCATTCAAGCAATCAATGTAGGTAAATGGGGTTCTAATGAAAATTACCCAACTCTCGTTGCGATAACCCAATATTTACTCATTCACTCGATTCTCAACCCTCGATTATACTATCTACCCCGATTAACCAACTCTCGTTGCATTAATTGAGCTTCACATATAACCTACTAATTGAATTATAACAATTGATCTATCAAAACCCATAAACCTAACTAATATACCCTCCAATGAATTCCACAATCAAAATCAAGCTAAGAGCATTAATTCCATCACAATTCTACAACACCCAAACACCAAAATGCTTAGCCTATGACTAATTTAGGAAAATTAAGGAAGAAAAGAGAGAAAGCAAACATACCCATGCTTGATAATAACAAAATACTAAAATAAAATTAAGATATCACCTATTGCCTTGCAAAATATGAAATAAACCTTGAGTAGCATCAACAAAATCTTCAATCACTTGCTTGAAATGAAATTACAACCTTAAATATAAACTAATCTATGAAAATCACTAAATTCTATGGCTAAAACTAATTAAAATGAGCTAATGATGGTGAAATTTGGATTTGGGGAGCTTGAAAATTCTTCCAATGGCTGTCTCCTTGTCAAAAACGAAAATGTGAGCTTATATACTCCTCCCAAATGGTCTTGCACATGTCCTTAGGTCAAAAGGGAAGAAGACAAAAAAATTTATCAGAGCACGGCCGTGCAAGGGGGCTCGGCCGAGCTACCCTTGCTCAAAAGCGTGCTCGCGATTTCAGTGCCCAGGAGCTCGACCGTGCACTCCATTTCCAAAGCGCGTTTTCGAGCTCGGTCGTGCAAGCAGATCGGCCGTGCTCTTCGACTTTCGAGATTTTCGGTATCGGGCACGTCCAGCTCGAGCCAAAGGCTCGGCCGTGCCCTTCTTCATTCCAATTCTCACGGTATCGAGCATGCCTTGCTCGATCCGTGTGCTCGGTCGTGCCCCTCCTCTAATCTCTCTTGTTTTGTGCATATCTTTTGCTCCGGGTGTCCGATCGGCTCGATTCTTATCTCATTTTGACCCTCTCCTCGATGCCTTTCATGTGGTTGAATATTTGGATATATCCAATGGCTGGATTTTTCGTGGTTTGCTTCGAAACTCCTCATTTTACCTAGAAATCACACAAGAATGTTTGTGTATCAAAATTTCGAGAATTAACCCACAATCACACGATTCTTGCAAGAATAACTTGATATTTAAAGCACGATTCATCCACAAATTCGAGCAATCTCACGACAAATCATTGATCCCAACTACAAAAACACGATAGCGAGTTGAAGGGTGAGATGGTGACAGCTACCAGCGTTGTTTGGTGGTGGAGTGGTGAAAATAGCTTCAAATCAAAGCTAAAATTATAGAAAAAGAAGAAGTGTAGAGAGATTGTATGTAACTTCACACGTTATTGACTTTTTACTTACTTTATACTTAATTAATTAATTTCTTTGAATTTAGATTATACATAGAGAACTATTATTATTCAAGTAGTAATTTTCAATGAGAATGTGAGTAATTTAGAAAAACATTAAAATTATAAAAATGACAAACTTTTTTTTTTTTTTTTTTTAAATAAAATGACAAACCTTTTTGGATAGGAGGAAGTAAATTTTTGACCTGTAGGCCACGAGTTACCCCTGGAACTTGATTGTCTCCTAATTCCTGAAGTCAAATTTTCAGCTGCCTTCTAATGGCTTCACTTCGCATCTTGATTTTGCCCATCGCAACCCTAATCTTGGCGCTTATCGTCAGAATCGTTTCCGTCCTAGTTAATCACCGGAAAAATAGGAGGAATTCCGTCGGATTCTTTCATCCGTACACAAATGACGGCGGTGGAGGCGAACGAGTTCTTTGGTGCGCCGTCAAAGCCGTTCAAGAAGAGTCTCCAGAACTTGAGTGTGTTATCTACACCGGAGATCATGATGCTTCGCCTGAATCTCTCGCCGCTCGGGCGATCGATCGTTTTGGAGTCAAACTGATTCATCATCCAAAGGTTACGCTTACTTTCTAATCATCGTTAACTCATAAAATTAAAGAGGCAATTTGATTGAGATTGACTTTTATCCCTTATGTGCAACTTTGCGACGATTTAATTAATTACCATGAGATTAGGCTGCTCAAGAAGCTTCATTCTTTTGGTTGTATTACCTTATAATTTAGGTTGATAAGGGTGTAATGAATGCGAATTAGATATTGCTATTTATAGTCCTCTGGTTTACAATTTTTCTGATTTGAGTTGAGGCTTTCAAAGTTTCAATTTACGAGGCCGTAGTAGTGAATTGCTTGATTATACTCTTGGCTGTGCTTTGCTTTGGCAGGTGGTCCATCTGTATAAGAGGAAATGGGTTGAAGAAACTACATATCCTCGATTCACTATGATTGGTCAGAGCCTTGGTTCAGTTTACCTTTCATGGGAAGCTTTGTGCTCGTTCACTCCTCTGTATTACATTGATACCAGTGGATATGCATTTACATACCCTGTTGCACGGATGTTTGGGTGTAAAGTTATTTGCTACACACATTACCCTACAATTAGTTTAGACATGCTATCTCGGGTTCACTCACGGAGTTCCATGTATAACAATGATGCTTTAATTGCTAAGAGGTATCGAGCTTTGGTTTCAATGTTGATCTCATTTCATATTTTCAGCAATTCTTTATAGGTTTACACAAGGGAATGCACGAGTCGGATTTTATGTCGAATTTATAAGATTAGAATTAGGATTTGTTTGTTTTATGGATTTTTGCGTGAGAAGATATAAAATGCTTGTAGGTTTTGTAAATGGATTGTTGTAGGCCTAATATGCTCATTTTTTACCAAAATAATCTGAAATAGAAGTATGCTGTATTGTAATGAAATTGTCAAAACAAATGTATTTGTGGAGTTTCAAATGGTAAAAAAAAAAGCATGATGCCCATTGAGAAAGTATATTTGCTGCATCTGGAAGAAAGTATAAGTTTATAAAACTTGAAAGGTTGTGTCGTCAATTCCATTATTGATTCACTTTAACCAGTAATTTTGAATGTAGGCATAGTAATTCCTAAATAGTGACAAGGGTCTCTCCTTAACAAGAATACCATGAAAAATTGTTGTTTTGACCTCCTACAATTTGTATCTGTTATCTGCCAAGTAAAATTCTGATAAAGTTGATATGTGATGGAGATATTCTCTTTTCCAAAGAACAACTGCAATGATTTTGACTCAAGATTTTCTTTCATGAATAAAAAAATCCTACAGATCACTCTACTTACTTGCTATTTGCTCATGAAGCTAACATAACTTTCTTCACTGCCAGCGTTTTCTTCTCTCAGTTGAAAGCTATCTATTATAAGTTTTTTAGCTGGATGTATGGAATTGTGGGCTCTCATGCACATCTTGCAATGGTTAACTCTTCATGGACACAGTCTCATATTCAGAACCTCTGGGGGATTCCAGCTCGTATTAAGAGGGTCTACCCTCCTTGTGACACTTCTGGTCTTCAGGTTTGCATTTTGTACCTTATCAGCTCTTTTGAGTGATAATGCTTTCTAGCATTTCTTTTCTATTGGTATCTTCCTTGATTTTGACTATTGAGTAAGTTGGAAATGTTAATTAGTTAATAAAGAAAGGTGAAATTTGGGAATTTAGAAATTTTAGAAGGAAGTGGAGAAGTTATTTTATATATAAATGGAGCGACTGTCCACCTATGCTTTTATGTGCTAGTTAAAATCTTTGGCATATGGAGGATCTAATACGCAAGGTGCTCGAGGCTATAGGTTGTGCGCCTTTTTTGTGTTCAGTGAAGTGCAGTTTCGGTGCGCCTCATAGTGCCTCTTGTACTTTTCAGATTTTCGTCACCCCCAAAACGTGGCTTATGTAAAAATTTTGAAATAAAAAACCAATTCTCCTAAAAAATAACTTGAAAAAATACAAAGGCATTCATGAACAAGAACATGGTGTTGAATTTAGGCCTAGGGTTAAAGAAAAAATTTAGTAAAGAAAGGAGAAACTGAGAAACAACACCGCTGCCCCTATTCCCTAGGTTCTTTTCCCCTTTTTTCTTTGTGGATCTTATCTCTGTTGCTACAATTTTTATTTATGATGAGAATGAGGACTAGACTATTGATTAAATGTTGACTTTGCTACATTTGATGTTTTTATCATGTTTACATTAGGTCTAAGGTTCGTTAGTTGACTTTTGATGTTATCAAGTGTTTCTATGTGGTACAGAACTTTAATTTGTAGGACAATATGTGTCAAATATGTTAGTATAAGTATATGAAAATGTTTAGTGAAAAAGGACAAGAGGCGCGCCTTGCGCTTCGGTTGCTAGTAACCCTCTTGTGCCTTGCGTCTTTTAATACTATGTAATAGTTTTTTTTTTTTTTTGCATTTTACCACATGCTCTGGTGTCAGTCTTTACTCATTGTGTCTTTATTCTGCTTGTGTGAAAGCTGATTTGTGGCTCTAAATAGGTGCTACCATTAGAAAGATCAGTGGAGCCAATAAAGATAATTTCTGTGGCTCAATTTCGTCCAGAGAAGGTGGGCAGTTTATGAGATCAAGGTACTCATACATGTGGGATTATAACATTTCTTGATCTGTTTGGATATCTGGAGAAATTCTACTTAAATCTTAATTTCATTTTTTCACAGGCACATCAACTTCAACTTGAGGCGTTTTCTCTTGCCATCAAGAAATTGGATGAAGATGTGCCTAGACCGAAACTCCAATTCGTTGGTAGTTGCAGGAATGAAGCCGATGAGAAGAGGCTTCAACTCTTGCACGATCGAGCCCATGAGCTTAAATTGGATAGTGATGTGGAGTTCCACAAAAATGTAACCTACAGGTTTGCAGAATTTTCACTCTCCGGTGGAATCTGTCTTTCCTGCATAATTGACAGATTTTATATATAAATATAAAAGAGTTTGCATTCATAAACTTGCTATTTAGATAATGATAGTTAAACTCAGCATTACCATCGTTTTATATATGTGCATATTTATCTTTATGACATTTTGTCATTGTTTTTACCATTGGAAGAATTATATTGGTAAATTTTCTACTGAGGATGCAATTTACCAGGATGTATATTGCTTGTTAAATGTGGTGTATTTCATCTCTGCATTTGTGCAAGTGTTTGAGATTACTGCATGGTTTATATTATTGATAGTTTCTTTGGTAAATATTACGGGACTATGACCCTATAGGTGTTTTTTTTTTAAAAATTCTGTGTCTCGTGTTCTTCAGTGATCTGGTGGGTCTCTTGGGGGGTGCTACTGCAGGAATTCATTCTATGGTAGATGAGCATTTTGGCATCAGCGTGGTGGAATACATGGCTGCTGGTGCTATACCAATAGGTGCGTTCCTAATTTTTGGTCTTTGTCTTTGCTTTTTTATCATATTCTGTCTGGGATATTTATATAAGGGTTAATTGCACAAAAAATAATGATCTTTTCACGTTTTTTCAATTCTATCACGGGACTATTCTCTGGCAAGTCTTGCTGACGGTGGAAGTATATGAAATTGTAAAAAAATAAATAAAAAGATTGTGATTAAATTGAAACTATAACAAAATGTGGTGAATATATTTGCAGTTTTTCCAATGAGTTCCGGCTGACACGTCAACAATAAGTTGACGGAAAATTGTTATGTGATATAATCGCAAAAAAATCAAATTGCAAAAATTGAAAACTCGTGATAGAACTAAAAAATCATAATTTATTTTGCAATTAACCCTGGATAGTGGGTACAATTGGTTATCTACCGTTGCACTTATTTTTACCCAACTTTTTCCCCTCCATTGATGCCACCAACCCTTTTATTTTAGTCACCTACCTTTGCAACTTATTTTCATTTGGTTATTTACCTCTACATTTAGGTTTTTAGTCGAATTCAACGCATCAAAGGTAAATGACCCAAATATAATTGGCCAAAATGAAATGAAGTACATTGGTGAATGAACAAAGTTGGGGGAAAAGGTGCAAAAATAGGTCACCATTTATATAACTATCCCAATTTCTTCTCAGAATTTCTGGTTAATAAGTAAAAACACAAGTTGTATTTTTTTCAGCTCACAACTCAGCTGGCCCTAAGATGGATATTGTGTTGCCTGAAGATGGAAAGCAAACCGGATTTCTTGCCCAAAATGTGGAAGAATATGCAGATGCAATCCTTACCATGATTAGAATGTCAGTGTCTGAGCGGCTAGAGATGGCTGGTGCTGCAAGGAAACGAGCTTCACAGTTCTCAGAAGAAAGATTTTATGAAGATTTCAAATCTGCAATTCGACCAATTATGTTCCCTTAAACACCGTTTGATTACAGAAAATTATCGTAGCACAAGCCACGTGACTAATTTGTTAAACATGGAGAAAAGTTTCACTTGATTCAAGTTCTAAGAACATGTTCTGACTGTAGTTAAGGAGATCTTAAGCTGCTCTATTTTTCCCCTCAGAATTTAATTTAATGGTTTTCTTTATGCTTTTATTTAGGGAAATGATTTTTTTAAGCATGTAAGTTATTACTCTTATTTTAATTTTAGTCTTGTCGACTTGTGCAAATTGAAAACAGTCTTGTAACTTTCTGTTTTTCACATTTTGGCCAGTTGATCGGTTGCATGCATGCAGGGAGTGAAACATTGAGTTAACACTATTTGAGAATAATCAATTAGTCGTACCCTTTACCCTTGTTGTATGTGGGAATAATCAATTAGTCGTACCCTTTACCCTTCTTTTACCGTGTGCTCATTATTTCTTGATTAGTGTGGATATTATAGTAGGGATGTGTGGATTTTCTTATTGCAACATAAGTTTTAAGGTGTCACATTGCTTAATTATGTTTTGCAATATGATTCAAAGACCGTTTGCTAGAAGCGTGAAACACATTAGAAGTGATAATGGTGTAGAGTTTCAATTAAATAAAATGATGAGTTATTATATAAAAAATGGGATCGTCTTAGAAACTTCATGCACAAATACACCTTAGCAGAATGGCATAGTAGTAAGAAAACACTGATACATCCTTGAAGTGGCAAGAGTCCTTAGGTTTGAAGCAGGGTTGTCTATAAAATTTTGGGGTGAAAGTATTCTTATCGATACCATTAATCGATTGCCATCTACTGTCATTAAAAATGGAGTAATTTTTTTTGTGAAATTTTATCAAACACACAATCCACTTACGATCACACATGCGGGGTTTTTGGGTGCCTTATTTATGCACATGAAAATAAGCAAGTGAATGATAAGTTTGGTAGAAGGGGTTGTATCTTCATAGGATATCCCAATGCACAAAATGAGTATCGAGTTTATGACTTAAAAGATGGTAGAATCTACACCTCAAGGAATGTTAACATTTTTTGAAAACATTTTGCCTTTCAAGCAAAAGCATTTATTTGGATCTGCTAACACCGAATGAATCCGTCCCTAATGGACTGAATTCACATAATCCAATCATCGAGAATATAGTCGGGAACAGTGTTATGGATTTACCAGTCCAGTCGATAGGGACGGACCCAGGGTTCGAGTTTAGGTGGGACGAAAAAAAAATGTTAAACACACACATATATTAGAAACGATGATGTTGAGTTGTAAGAAAAAATAGATTATTGGTGTATTGTGTCGTCTAGTATTGATAATTAAAAAAATAAATACTCAAAATATTGAATAATGAGAACATTATTTATTTATTTTGTTTAATGTGATTTAAAATTAAAGAAATTAACAAATTAAATTATCAATCACATTTTCTTCCCGAATTTCTTTTTTTAAGAGGTTAAGTTTTTTTATTTTATTTATATAATACTACTACATTAATTAATTGCAAATTTGCAAACATGTTTAAAAATACTAAATTAATATAAAAGAGATATTTTTATCAACAATAGTCTCAAACATGAATAATATAATTTTGGGAAAATATCATTTTTTATCATCGAAGTTTACCTCTTTCTTTGGTCACCCACATTTAATTACTATCAAACGTTATTATTTTCTATCAATTTTGATGCTCGTTAGTAGATCCGTCATTGAACGGAGAAAAGGTTTTGAGATGTAAACTTTTTTTTAACATCATTTTCGAGAGTGGTTTTCTAACATTGCTGGATAATGATATTGAGTTTGATAATCAGTATGCTTGAACTTACTTTCACAAGTGACAAGCAAAAATGGTTGATCCCAGCATTTGAGATGAGAGTCTATTTCCTGACACAGATAACATAACAGAGTAACATGAAAAAAAATTCCGAGCTTGCCGTTAAAAATGCATTGTGTGGACAACTGCTAGAGCAACTAGAATTGAAAGCTTTAATGACAATGAAGGACTTAAATGAAAAAACATATGACTGGCTTGTAAAGAGAAATTCTTCTCAATGGAAGCTTCAATGCTTTTGTACTCTGTTTTTCAGACTTTTTTTGAACAATATTTCAATTACTGATTTTCATATTGAATTTGTATAATGATTGAGAATAGAAACTTATTTCAAAGTAGTTAATTATTAGAATTCATTTCACCATTTATAATTATTTGCATGATGATGTAGGGAAGCATCTAATAAAATGTGAAGACAGATTGAGAATAGAAACTTATTTCAAAGTAGTTAATTATTAGAATTCATTTCACCATTTATAATTATTTGCATGATGATGTAGGGAAGCATCTAATAAAATGTGAAGACAGTTGATTTCAATAATGAAATATCTGGATAAACACAATATCAATTAAGGAAGAACCTTAAGATTTTTTTCATATATTTTCTGAATGTCATTTCACACTGCCACATATCCTATTTAAAGGATTTTACAAAGTAGTAGTTAAATGGGTTTGAAAGAATTTAAATGGATTAATTTGACTAAATAAATATGTTGCAGAAAATTAGAAATGACTCTTTGATTGTAGCTTCATTCTCCATCATTCTTCCCCTCTTCAGAACAATTCGTCCTCGAATCGGAATCGCAACTAGCTTCATTTTCATTTTTCATTGTAAATGTACGGAGACAAGCTCGAACATCTTTGTACTCTTTTAACCACAAAATAATAACAATTTAACCTTTCGTCGCAAGAGTAGTGTGGTTTCCATCACCATAAGTAAATAACACAAAATAGTTTGGGTTGGTCTGCTATGCACTCGAGTGCATGTTGTGCACCCTAGTGCATGTTGCACTTTTCAGTTTACTGACTTACACTTTTTGGTAAATGGTGTTGCACTTTTCAATTATTAAACTGTATAATAATATTTTTAGTAATAATTGAAAAGTGCAACACCATTTACCAAAAAGTGTAAGTCAGTAAAACTGAAAAGTGCACATGAACTAGGGTGCACAACATGCACTCGAGTGCATACTAGACTTTACCAAATAGTTTTTTTCAACTCCCATAGTTGAGTCAAGAATATTGGGATGACCATCCTCAATTATAAAAATATTTTCATTCTCCTCGTTGAAAATTGGGGGACCATTATTGCGAACGTCAACATCATCATTTAAAATATTGACAAACTCATTGAAACTTGGTGGTACATTATAACCACAAATGTCATCAGAATATTTATAAAAAATTGGTGGTCCATCATAACCACAATTTTCATCAAAATATTCATCGAAAATTGACGGTCCATAATAACCACAATTTTCATCAAAATATTCCTCAAAAATTGGAATCATCGTCAAGAATCGTACCTGATTTCTAATTACCAACTGATGCAAGAAAACGTCTAATAAAATGTGAAGACCGTTGATTTCAATAACGAATGTCATTTCACACTGCCACATATCCTATTTAAAGGATTTTACAAAGTAGTAGTCAAAACAATTAAATGACAGTAAATTAAATGGATTTGAAAGAATTCAAATGGATTAATTTGACTAAATAAATATGTTGCAGAAAATTAGAAATGACTCTTCGATTGCAGCTTCATTCTCCATCACATGATCATCTACTAACATTTGTTGTGAAGATTAATCGTAAAGAACTCTCTAAAATTATTCATTCATATTAAAAATATTTTAGAAACTTCTTTTTCTTCTTTCTTTTATATTCGATATATTTTCTGTAATCGTTTATTGCATATTCTTCGTATATACTCAACATCTGTCAAAAAAGAATTAGCGCTCAAAACCTTTTTTTCCATTAGTCAATGACGGATTTACTAACAGCAACATCAAAATTGATAAAAAAATAATACCTGAGTGACCAATTTTGATAGTGATTAAATGTGGGTAACCAAATATGAAAATGGTAAAGTTCAGTGACCAAAAAAGATATTTTCCCTATCATTTCTATGAAATCATTTTTTCAATTAAAATTAAATAAATACAAAATAATTATTTTATATACGAGTATCAATAGTGAAATAAAAAAATTATTTATGACAATGTTTACAATTATCTCACTAATAAAATGTCTTATTAAATTAATTTACTATTATTTTTATCATTAATTTTATTTAATTTAAAAAAAATATATATATATGGGGTTGGGATCCAAATTGGAGGAATTTTTTTTTTTTTTTTTTAGCCCTGTAAGTTTGAGTAATTCCAAAATAAATCCTTTTAAGATTTTAACTTTACAAAATACATCCTATATCTTTCAAGCTATTAATTTTAATCCTTTTTAAAATCTATTTTAGTCCTTTAAGTTTAAACTCCAATTTTAATCATTTAAATATAATAAAATCTGAGAACTTTAATAAAATTTGAAAAAAATACTGATTTTAATGTTTATTTTTTTTAAAACATCATTAAAAAATTAAATTAAATAAAAACATCATTAAAATCTGAATTATGCTCAAATTCTATCTAGCCATTTTCCCCTAATTAATTAAAAATATAAAAATTCGAAAATAAAAATAAAACTATATACTAAAATCTAGAAAATTGAAAGAAAATTATAAATATATTTTAAAAAAAAAGACAACTCCAACTACACCTGTCATATTCCCAAAATCATACTATAATTCCTCTTATTTACACAAATAAATAATTTTTTAATTTTTTTACATAATTTCTTTCAATTTTAATGCTTTTTTACTTTAAGAAATAATCATAATTTTCAACTTATCTTTGTTAATCAATCATTTTCCATTCTTACTTCTTTTTTATAAGATAAATTTTCTCTTCATTTCATACAAGTTTGTCAATATAAATTTCAATAAAGAAATCAAAAAGTCATTTTTTAATGAAGAAAAAGAATATAGATTAGTCCCACAATAGTCCTTACATATGGTAACAAGCATGCAGTGAACCGAATCCTTAATTTTGCAGATCATAAATTCATAAATTATAGTATGATTTACATTTGGAGAATATGATCGGATTAGTTGGAGTTGTCCATTTTTTTAATGGGTCACACTTGCGTGCCCTTGCATGTACCATGCATACATCACCAAAATAGAATATGAGCCAGGAGATTATCTGCACTCTTTATTTTTTTTAAGTTCATCTCAATTTTTTTTACCCAATTCTTTTTACCACAGTTATTTGCACCCACTCATTTTATGAATTCACCTCCAAATCATTGTTTTACAACTACACCCGCTAATTTTATGAGTTCACCCCCAAATTATTTTTTTACCACAATTATCTACACCCGCTCATTTTATGAGTTCACCCCCAAATTATATTTATACTACAATTATCTGCACCCACTCACTTTATGAGTTCACCCCCAAATTATCTGCACCCGCTCATTTTATGAGTTTACCCCCAAATATTTTTTTTAAATAATTATATTTAAAAAACTATATTATCTTTTTATTGATTTACACAAAATATAATAAAATCAACCTTAATTTATACATTTACAATTTGCAGTTGAGTTATCGTCGATTCACCACTAAATCACCCATATTTTTAAAAATAAAATCGTAAAAACATAATTGAAAAAAAAATTGAAATTAGTCACAAATCTCAATTTTTTTTTCTTTTAAATTTTTTTTTTCAATTTTCAGTTTTTATTTCAAACTTTTTATTTCTTCATTTTTTTCCTGCTTTTTTTTTTTTGTTTAGTATTTTTAAATTTTTTAATATAAAATAATATTATATATATAATTTTATTATAGTCGCTAGTACAATAAGTAATAACCAGTAATACCATAAATCATAATCAGTAATACCATTAATAATAATCAATAATATCTTATACAAAAACAAATAATTGCACACATCTAATTATATTCAATAATACCAAAAACAATTATTAGTAATACCACGGACAGTAATCTGTAATACCATTAATATTAATTAGTAAAATTTTATACAATAACAAATAATTTCACACATCTAATTATATAAAGTAATACCAAAAAATAATTATCAGTAATACCATGAAGGAATGAACAGTAATTAGTAATACCATAAACACTGATCATTAATATCTTATACAATAACAAATAATTTCACAAATCAAATTATATTTAGTAATACCAAAAACAATTATCAATGATACCATAAACAATAATATATAATAACATAAACAATAATAATAAGCAGTAATGCCTTAATTAATAATAAATAATTCCACACAATCAGTAATACCACAAACAATAATCAGTAATACCACAATTAATAATCAATAATACTGTAATCAATAATCATTAATATTAATTCAATAGTGTATTAATAGTAATACCACAATCAATAACTAGTAATACCAATACCACTAACAATAATACCATAAAAAAAGTGGAGGGAGTGCAGACCAGGGTGTACTGAAGAAAATAGGGGGTGCATATTACCAAGCTCAATTGAAGAGAACCCTAGCCAAATAGAAGGGCACCCTAGGTCAGCAGTCGCCGCCTGAGATTTCATCGACAAGCTCACCGGCTCCGAGTGCCGACTGATTAGAGATCCATCGACAACATACTCACAGTCCTCCGTCTGACCGTTGTCAACCGGAGGAAGAGGTTGCGCAGGAGCATGGTGAAGAAGACGAAGCAATGTAACTTCGATTTGGATAAATACGAACAACGAGAGCGAAGTGAGTGTTGCAGGCGAGTGCCATTGATGCCGGAGAAGCTCCTGAATCGCGAACACAAATGAGATTGATCGAAGCAGTCGCGTCGGTGTTCGAAATGAGCAGAGGTTTTTGACCGCCATGGATCGTGGCTGAGATTGAAGATGATGTCGATTGTCATGGAATTGAAGAATCATGATTTCGATTTGAGGAGGGGGCTTAAGCGGTCGGGACGGAAGCGTCGCCGTCGCCGTCGAAGGGGTGGTCGGATATGGTGGTGGCTGGGTCACCCACCGACCGAGATGGATTTTCGACAGGTCCTTTACTCATCAAATTAAAATTGAAATTCAGGTGCACCGCCGATAGAATATAATAAAATCATACCTATAATATTATTTTGTATTAAGATTAAAAAAATACACATTAAAAAAATGAAAAAGAAAGGCCAAAAAAAAAGTAAAAGAAAAAAAAACGAAGAAATAAAAAATTTGGAAAAAAAAAATTGAAAATGGGAAGAAAAAAGGAAAAGAGGAGGGGAAAAAATTAAAAAGAAAAAAATCGAGATTTGTGGCTAATTTCGATAGTTTTTTATTAATTATATTTTTACAATTTTTTTTAAAAAGTATGGGTTACTTGGTGGTGAATCGACGGTAACTCGATAATAACTCGTTTGTATATTGTAAATATATAAATTAGAGTTTATTTTATTATATTTTGTGTAAATTAATAAAAAGATAATATAATTTTTTTAAATGTGATTGTTTTTTAAAAATGATTTTGGGGTGAACTCATAAAATGAGTGGGTACAGATAATCGTGATAAAATAATAATTTGGGAGTGAACTCATAAAATGAGTGGGTGCAGATAATCGTGGTAAAAAATGATTTGGGGGTGAACTCATAAAATGAGCGAGTACATATAACCGTGGTAAAAAAAGATTTGGGGGTGAACTCATAAAATGAGCGGGTGCAAATAACCGTGGTAAAAAAATGATTTGGGGGTGAACTCATAAAATGAGCGAGTACATATAACTGTGGTAAAAAATGATTTGGGGGTGAACTCATTAAATGTGTAAGTGCAGATAATTATAGTAAAAAATAATTTGGGAGGTGAACTAATTATATGAATGGGTGTAGATAATTTGAATTAAAAAAAATGAAATTGAGAAGGTATGCACCATGCACTTGCATACATACAAGTATTTGGCTTTTTTAATACATATTTATAATTCAAAATTTTAGATTTTAATATATATATTTTTTTTATTTTCGGATTTTTATATTTTTAATTAATTAGGTAAAAATGACTAGATATAATTTGAGCATAATTCAGATTTTAATGATATTTTTATTTAATTTTAAAAAATATTTTAATGATGTTTTTTAAAAAATATTCATTAAAATCAGTATTTTTTTTCAAATTTTATTAAAGTTTTCAGATTTTATTATATTTAAATGATTAAAATTGGAGTTTAAACTTAAAGGACTAAAATAGATTTTAAAAATGACTAAAATTAATAGCTTGTAAAATATATGATGTATTTTGTAAAGTTAAAAATTAAAGGATTTATTTTGAATCACTCAAACTTTCATCTCCAAATTCCAATAGAGGGACATGGAGTACAAATGTACCCCACTCCCTATTTTTATTTTATAATATTTCAAGCATTTTATAAAAAAAAAATTTAATATATTTCATTTCCCCTATTTTACACAACTTAGTATAAAAAAAACTAAAATGGGCTTATGACTAAGAAAATGACTTTGTAGAAAATATAAAGTATTATGAATATTATGTATATCTTGGCCCCCAAGTTATCTTGGTCCACAAGTTAGCTTTCTTGTATAAAGCTCATTATGTAGTATATTTATACTCATGCTCATTGTTAATAAAATAATCTTTCCATTCATACATTCTCTACATGGTATCAAGAGCTTCTTCAGGTTAACGCCTCTTTTTCGATCCTCACGATCACACCTTCATCTCCGAGATGTAGGAATATTTTCGATTTTTTTTCAAGGCCAACGCCTCTTTTTCGATCCTCACGATCACACCTCTATCTCCGAGATTCAGGAATATTTTTCCATCTCCCAGATCCTATTTTTTTCTTCTTCTTCAGGCTAACGCCTCTTTTTCATCCTCACGATCACACCTCCATCTCCGAGATGTAGGAATATTTTCACATCTCCTAGATCCGATTTTTTTTTTCAGGCCAACGCCTCTTTTTCGATCCTCACAATCACACCTCTATCTCCGAGATTCAGGAATATTTTCCCATCTCCCAGATCCTATTTTTTTTCTTCTTTAGGCTAACGCCTCTTTTTCGATCCTCACGGTCACACCTCCATCTCCGAGATTTAGGAATATTTTCCCATCTCCCAGATCCTATTTTTTTTTCTTCTTTAGGCTACCGCCTCTTTTTCGATCCTCACGATCACACCTCCTATTTTTTTTTTTTTTTGTCTACCTTTTCAAGATTAGATCTATTTGATATATTCTTCATTAAACCAAAAAATAAAAAATAAAAAAATCCACACACATCCCTCCATGCATCAACTCCTTCTTTTGTTCGCCTTCGATACTAAGGTTTATGCCTCGTTTATCTTTCTTTTAATAATCTTAGGATCACCAAAATACACCAATATTTGGTTAGCAATCCTGCTTTCTCCTCAAGTTGTTGCATACGCCCAAGAGGTTCGCTCTCTTCTGCAACAACTCATCAAGAATGAGACCACGTTCTTCCAAACCCAAGAAGATGAATCTTTCTCTTCTCCTCAAGTTGTTGCATACGCCCAAGAGGTTCACTCTCTTCTGCAACAACTCATTAAGAACGAGACCACGTTCTTCCAAACCCAAGAAGATGAATCTCCCTCTTCTCCTCAAGTTGTTGCATACGCCCAAGAGCTTCACCCTCTTCTGCAACAACTCATCAAGAACGAGACCACATTCTTCTAAACCCAAGAAGATGAATCTTCTTCTTCTTCTCCTCAAGTTGTTGCATACGCCAAAGAGCTTCGCCCTCTTCTCACAGTAGATCATGTGTCTTCTGCCGATCCCGTCCTCGTCTTCAACCACTTGTGAACAAGATTGAAATCACCAATGGTGCTTCATCTTGAGGGGGCGTATTAGAAATATTATGTATATCTTGGCCCACAAGTTACTGTATTAGGAATATTATGTATATCTTGGCCCCCAAGTTATCTTGGTCCACAAGTTAGCTTTCTTGTATAAAGCTCATTATGTAGTCTATTTATACTCATGCTCATTGTTAATAAAATAATCTTTCCATTCATACATTCTCTACATAAAGGCCCTGACTATATACCCTCCGACCTTGTTAGATATACTCTCCTGATTTTCGTACCCTCTTAAAAATACATTATGTTAGATGTACTCCCCCTTAAAATGTCTAATATGCGTTATGAATAAATTTATTTGTATGAATGTCCATTACTTCCTCCTTAATATCTACTATGTGTCATTTGATTGTTCATGCACCTACATTTATAGTGCACTCTCATTTCATCTTCTGAAACTTATTTTGAGACCTATAAATAGGGGTGCAAATGTTATAGTAATCACTTTGAAGTTGAATCAAATATTTCTATACTCTCTTTACATATTGTTCTCTTTTACATACAAAGTTATATATATGTTTAAGTTGTTTCACAACACGTTATCAACACGAAGCTCGTAAAACATTCCTACCGACGAAATTCAGATAGTGATAAATTTCAGGTATTGTACGGAGGTATGTATTGAAATGTTTAGAATATATTATCTTACAATATAATATTTATTTGTCATCTCTTATTTCATTACTATTTTGATGATTATGTTATTTTACAATTAATTAATCTCTTGTTTATTTGATAGTTTCCAACATGTCGAACTTGACAAAAATTTAAATTTGTGGCTCTTGATATTACTGAATTTTTTTTTGCCATGAATGATCTTGATGCTGAAATTCATTTGGATATCATGGGTCTTGGAGATTCCATAAAAGTGGAAAATCAAGCATCTAATCAAAACAAGGCTAAAGCCATAATTTTTCCTTCGCTACCTTCTCGATGAAGGATTAAAAATTGAGTACCTCACTGTGAAAGATCCACTTAAATTGTGGACAAATCTGAAAGAAATATATGATCACCAAAAAATGGTGATTTTGGCAAAAGCTCGTTATAATTGGTTGCATTTAAGATTGCAAGATTATAAATAAGTGAGAGTACAACTAAGCTATGTTCAGAATCACTTCTCAATTAAAATTATGTGGAGAAAATATTATTGATAATGATATGCTTGAAAAAACATTCTCCACATTTTATGCTTCTAATGTGCTTTTGCAACAACAATATCGTGGGAAGGGTTTTACTAAATATTCTGAACTAATTTCATGTCTCTTGGTGGCTGAGCAAAATTATGAGTTTTTTTGATGAAAAATTAGGCTTCGGACGCAGTCGAGAACGAGGATGTGATTTTGACCGGGGCAAATTTCAAAATGATTATAATACACATCCGAATTTTAAAGGCCCTAAAAAGGAAAAACAAATTTCTGAACATTAAATGAAAAGAGAAAAAGAGTTGAAATTACACTACAAGAAATTATTAAATTGCCTACGAAATTTTCCAACGAAAATAATTTCGTCCTTAAATAGTGAGGATTACCTACGGATTGCCTACAAAATTTCATAAATTATTTACACTTTTTTACCTACAGAATTACCAAGAAAAAATCTGATGGTGATTTACCTACAAAATAATCCGTAGACAAAACCTTATTTCCCCACCGAAATGGTTGTAGGCAAATTTTTTTTTTCTTTTGCTACAAAATTTTTTCTAGCTATTTATATGTTGATTTACCTACAAAATAACTCGCAAGCAAAATCTTATTTCCCCAACGAAATGGTTGTAGGCAATTTTTTTTTCTTTTGCTACAAAATTTTTCCTAGCTATTTATATGGTGATTTACCTACAAAATAATTCGTAGGCAAAACCTTATTTCCCCACCGAAATGGTTGTAGGTAATTTTTTTTTTTCTTTTGCTACAAAATTTTTTCTAGCTATTTATATGTTGATTTACCTACAAAATAATTCGTAGGCAAAATCTTATTTCCCCACCGAAATGGTTGTAGGCAATTTTTTTTTTCTTTTGCTACAAAATTTTTCCTAGCTATTTATATGGTGATTTACCTACAAAATAATTCGTAGGCAAAATCTTATTTCCCTACAGAAATGTTTGTAGGCTATTTTTTTTTATTTGCCTACGAAAACTTTTCTAGCTATTTATATCGTGATTTACCTACAAAATAATTTGTAGGCAAAATCTTATTTTCATACCGAAATGGTTGTAGGCGATTTTTTTTTTTATTTGCCACAAAATTACCTAGTAACTTAAAAAATACTCATTTATTTTTTTTAATTGAATTACCTACCCAAATAATTAGGAATTAAAAAATACGTAAAAATTTAATTAGCGCGCCGCCAACAAGTAATTGTTTATGATACGCGCCAAAAAGTAATTTTTTCTCTCTCTTCCATTAATTTCTTTAGAGATTTTGAATTCTGCTCTATTCATTCACCACCTCTGAACTCCACGATGAAAGCTCCGCCTCTGCTGACGCTGCCGCTGTGATAAACAAAACGACGATAGTTTCATCTCTATTCCAATCTTCATCGGGTTTTTTTTTTATATTCTATGAGTACATATTTTTCCCAAATCTCACTAATTATTTTAAACCCTAATTCCTGAAACTATTTTGTGATGCAGAATTTTAGCTATTTGCTTGAGGGAAGATATTGTAGTGAGGAAGATATTTTTCAATCGCTCCATTCAGGTATTACGTTTTTTTGTTTTTGATTCAGTAGAACTCTTGTTTTCTACAATTTGCCTCCTCCACAATGTAGTAAACCTCTGGTTTCTCCCTTCTTATATAATATCTTCTACGAGTGCTTATGTTAATATGTGAGAGACTTGGTTTTCATGTGTTGGTGTCATTGATTAGTCATTGCGAAGTTTGGTTTTCTGCTGTTGTTTTGCTCTGATTTAGATTTAATGTTATTTTATTCAAAAAGAAATTCTTCATTATTAGAGTGTTTTCTCCTCGAATTCACCAAGGCATCAACAAACATTGATGATTCAAGTCCTTTAAATGATCTTGGGGGTGGATTTATTGATTTGGGTGAAGATGATGAAGAAGCCTCAGATGATCCAATACTTGAGTCAGATTCAGATCAATATGAGAGTGAAGATGAAACTCATTAATTTTTAGACATTTGGTTGTTTGTTTATTTGCTTTTTTACTTTTGTGTTTGCAATTATTGATCAACACTGTGGATGTATTTTTCATTATGGTATACATTAGTTGTTTTATTTGACATTTTTACTTATATATTGCGTTTACAACTATTGATCAACATCGTGGATGCATATCTGTTTTTAACTTTTATCGTAGAAATGGCTAGAAGACGAAATGGTGTCGAGATTTCTCCTAATTTTGGGCAAGGTCTCGTGGATGGTTCAAATGTACAAGAGACATCAGATCACGTTGCACCCAGACAATCAACACCACCACCAGTAGATTCTGCAGGGTCATCACAAATCCATGCATTTTCGACAAGCTCTAGGACATCCACTGGACTTATTTATGTGTATTTACGTGGAAACGTGTAAGTACACTTAACTTAGTTGAAATTACATTCTATTTAATGTAATTGGATAACAATTTTTTGGTAAACCTTTGGTTGTCCAGGATAGAGCCATCTGAAGACTGCTCTAGAGCTATAAGGAATCTTTTTGAGGAAATACAGGAATTTACATGGAAGAAAGTTTCTGAAGAGACAAAAACTTTCTATTTTTCAGAGTTTGAGGTAATAAAAAATGCATTTAATTTACTCTTCAAAGTACATTGGTATGATCGATGTAACTAATATGTTTCAATACCACCAATTATGTGTTTGTCATCTCTCATAATATATGATTTATCCTTGCAATTTAATCATCATTAATATATATATGTTTTTTTTTTTGGAATTGTAGAAACATGTCTATTGGGATTCTGAAATATATACCCCAACTCAAATTCGCAAAGCTTGGAATAAGAAAGCTAGTGGTCGTTATACTGAAATGCTAAAGGATATCAAGTTTGGAGGGGCCAAGCCAAAATACATGGAAGATGATACATACGAATGTTGGCTGGAATATTGGAACTCATATGAGGCTAAAACAAAATCTGAACAAAACTAAAAAAATAGGAGAGGTGGTTCTAGTAGTGCCCCTGCACTCCCCACCCACAATGCGGGTTCTATCACCCATTTCAAGGCTGCGCAAAAACTCGCAAGAATTTTTAAATTTTAGTTATATCCATGAAAGCTCCTAATACAACATATTATGAGTACTTGAATCACTGGAAATAAAATGAAAATATGGATTGTTGAGATAAGTTGGATTATAGGGAGAGATGAGATAAGTTGGATTATATATGGGCTGATTATGCTTCATCTATATACATATATATTTATTATGTTGTTGCGTATAGAAAATGAATTAAGGGAAATTAAGTGAATTATGGGTAGTACTTAGCCTACCAGCTTAGTTAGTTAGTATGTTGTTTAGTTTGTTGATAATTGCATATTATAAACAGGGCAGTAGTATTGTAGTTGCAGAAGTTAGTGAATACATTTATTAATTTGGCTTTAAGCTTGGGACAGATTCATCCGTATTTTCCTTTCGTTCTTCTTTTGTGTTCTTGGGTACTCTCTTGTATCTAAGAGATGTTGAAAAGGTGTTTACAGTTCATTTATTAACTAAGCCATGATTGTTGTCAGTAATATTGTAAATTTATTTATGAAATAGTTGGCAATTCACATTTAAATGATTTTTTTTTTGTGTTATTATGTAGGCTGTAGTATTGGGACGAAAGCCTTTTCCTCGTGAGGTCTACGTTAAAACGCATACGAAGAAAGGTGATGGAATAACTTTTATCAATGAGAAGTTCAAGAATGTAAATGTAAGTTATTCATTTGACTTATGTTTTTTAAATTGTTAATAGAAACACCAAACTATATCTTATTTTTTTGCAAATGATATCAAGGATACTATCGAGGCGAATAGAGTTCAACTGATACAAAATAATCAAGAAATTGATGAAGAAAAATTGTTTCTGGACTCCGCGGGTGGAATGAGCCATAAAAATGTCGTATATGGGCTTGGCTCCGTAGCACGTGAATATTACAAAAAAGATGCATCCTCATCTACTACACAACTTGAGGCGTAACAAACAATTCGTGAGTTGAAGCGACGACTTGATGAACAAGATCAAGTTATTGCAGAAATGCAGCGACAAAATGAACTTCAACAAAGGAAATTTTCTGAAGACTTGTTGTTAGAAAAAGTTGCACTGTAGATGGCTAAAACACTTTTTAGAGAATGAAGAATCGAGGCTTGTGTAAACACAATTTCCTTAAAACAATATTCGTCCTTCACTCTCGGTGCTAGTGACTATTAGGACGTTTGTTTCCCAGGATACAATGATTAAATAACAAAATACTAGCACACGTATTTTGTTTACGGCGAACCGAGAAGTTGCTCAAAAAATATCACCGGAGTGCTAAGGGAATTTTAGCAAATACAAGAAGCAAGAAGAACAAAGCAAATGCCGGAAATGTGTTTGATCTCTTTCCAATCTTCGTTTTGTGTGTTTCTCGTTGTGTTTTTCGCCTTTTTTTTGGGCTAATGGGTTGCAGCTACTTATATAGCCAACCCAAATGAAAATGAAACTTGTGAATTTATTGAGGCACTAATGCCTTTGACAAAAACTGCCGCAGGACCAAAACTGCCAAAATAAATTCAAGTTTAATGATAATTCAAGCTGGACCAAAACTGTCACAGCATTAACTTTGTAACTTTCAATTTTAATGCACGTAACCTTCACCCTTTTTAAATTCAAACGAAACTGTCCAATTTTTTATTTATTTCGACAGTTTCAATTTTGATTTATTTCGACGGTTACGAGCAAGAAAATTCTAGGCAAAATTAGCTTGTCCGTCAGCTACCAAATCGGTGCAACATTCGTGCAATATTTACAAGCTATATTTTCCAATATAAGATAAAAACCACTTTGTTTTTTCCTATTCAAATTTTAGTTACAACAATTGTTTGAAAAATCATTTCGCATTCATTCCAACTCCAAAATGGGCGAATGAGATATCGAGTCGAAGCTCACTTCGAAGCACATTTTCCAACACTTGCAACATCAAATAGATGAACGATACGCGTAATGATAGGAGCCCCGTGAAATAGGAAAATTACATTTCAACAGCTACTACGATCCTTCGTTGAAAAGGCCCCGAAAAAACCTCGTCAATTCGCACAATATTTTCAGTGTTGAGAATGGATTGTAAAATAAATATGTGCCTCCATGTGCGTTGTTTAATATGAATGGTTGGCATTTTTTGGCTAATAAATATAATGCTATTTTAAAAAAAATTACTACAGAATTCCACCAACTGATCTGATAAGTTCACCCCCTTTCTAAATCCACCCACTGCTCTGCTACGGAATTTCCACCAACTAATCTGATAAGTTCACCCCTTTCTAAATCCACCCACTGCTCTGCTACAAAATTTATTTTGTAGGGAAAGGTTAAAAAATAAATTTATTAATATTAATAAAAATTGAAAAAATATATTAAAATTTTCATATACCTTAAAATAAAATAATTAAATTGTAAATTTCTTACTTTTGCATTTTTTGAAATGGAAAATGGTATGGCAACATCAACATTCAAGGAATAATGTGGAGATCTATGTCTCGTGGATAGTGCTACTATGCACACTATATTCAACAATGAGAAATTATTCTCACATTTAAAATGAGGAGAAGCCAATGTAAATACCGAACTTGGTTGTATAAAAATAATTGAAGGCTTTGGAAGAACCATTTGGTTGTACAAAATTCATTATCAATTGTTGTGAGAAAGAAATGTATGAGAAATTACCCGCTCTGGTTACTATCGAATTTAATGTTTGACACAACCGGTTAGGCCATCCCGGTTGCATAATGATGCGAAAAATTGTAGAAAATTCATGTGGGCAATCATTGAAAAATAGAAAAATGCTATACCTCGATGAATTTTTCATGTGCTGCTTGTTCACAAGGAAAATTAATTATAAGACAATCACCATCTAAAGTTGAGCATGAAATCTTATGATTTTTGGAACGAATTCAAGGGGATAAATGTGGACATTTACATCCGTCAAGTGGACCATTTAAATATTTTATGGTTTTTGATTGATGCATCGACTAAGTGGTCACATATATGTATGCTTATTGTCATCTCACAATTTGATTTTTGTAAAGTTAATGGGATAAATAATACGATTGCGAGTACAATTTTCTGATAATGCAATTAAGAGTCTAAGACGATTCGTCTTGAAAATGCTGGTGAATTTTCATCTCAGGCTTTTAACGTTTATTGTATATCAATTGAAATACATATTGAGCATCTAATTGCTCATGTTCATACATAGAAGAGTCTTGTTGAATCACTTATAAGCGTATTCAATTGATTGTCCGACCAATATTGATGAAATATAAACTCCATATTTTAGCTTTGGATCATATTATATTGCATGCGACCAGTGACGGACCCAGAAATTACAGATTGGGGAGCCCAATTTACATTAATACAAAGACAAAATATTTATATATATATAAAAAAATTATTATAATTTTCCAATACATCTCATTTAATTAATTTAAATTTAACGATTTTTGTTATGTTTTGAAAGAAAGTAATTTTGATTGTTCTAGCTTGTGAAAAAGTATACAACTCCGATCGTTGGTGAGACTTTAGCCACTATTAGTCAAATGTAGAACTTAAAATATACTCCCCCGTCCATAGTGATTTTTATATTTTGATTGACTCACTTTTTAAGAAATGTAAATTTAGTGGAGTGTGAGATCAAATACGTAAGAATCAGTTTAGGTGATTTAATAAAGTATAAAATAGATTTTGTGAGGTCTAAAAAAAATTAGTGAGGTGTATTAATAAGAGAAAATGTGGATATAAATTAATAATAATGTTAAAAATAAAACGATATAGTAAATGTATCTATTTTGTGAATTATTTTTATATTTGAAGTGTGGAAGTAATCTTAAAACATAAAAACATAATATAGATAATTACTAAAAAAAATATATAAAAAAAAAAAATTGGTGGGGGGCCCAGTGACCCCCCTGGGCACTTACTGGGTTCGTCCCTGCATGCGACAGCACCTGTGCGCATCATGCCAATAAGTTATCATAGCATTTCCCCCGTACAAATGTTTCAAGGTTAGGAACTAAATATATCTCATTTAAGAACTTTTGGATGTGTTGTATATGTATCGATTGCTCCACCACAACGCACAAAGATGGGTCCCCAAAGAAGAATGGGGTATTTGTTGGGTATGAATCTCCGTCTATTATTAAATACTTACAACCATTGACCGGAGATCTATTTACGGAAATGTTTGTTAATTGTCATTTTGATGAAGACAATTTCCCAACATTAGGGGGAAAAATAAGCAGCTGGAAAGGAATATTTCTTGGAATGAATTATCATTGAATTGCATGGATCCTCGTACAAAGTAGTGTGAAACTTGAAGTTAAAAAGATAATTCATTTGCAAAAGATTGTGAATCAACTGTCAGACGCATTTACTGGTCTTAAAAGAGTTACAAAATATTATATTACAACTGCTAATGCTCCTAACATAATTGATGTCCCTGAAGGACCATCTTCCATGGCAAATGAGTCTATGGCACGCCTGAAACGTGGTAGACCTCTCGGTTCCAAAGATAAAAATTCTCGAACAATAAAAAGAGCAAATATTGAGGATGGTCATAATGTGAACATTTCTGTTGAAAAATCTAACATACTACTTAGTCCCAGAAAATGATATTTCAGGCGCCCGAAAATGATGAAATATCGATAAATTATGTCAGAACAGGAGAAAGATGGAAGCGAAATGAAATCGACGTCGACAATATCTTTGTATATAATGTAGCGCTTAATATAATGGAAGATGATGAGGATCCTGAACCTACATGAATGTAGAAAACGAGATGATTGGCCAATGTGGACAGACGCAATAAATGAAGAATTGCAATCTCTTATTAAACGAAAAGTTTTTGGACTTTTTGTTCGTACACCTAATGGTATAAAAGCCATGGGGGGCATAAATGAGTAATTGTGCGAAAAAGAAATGAGAAAAATGAAATCGTGAGGTATAAAGCCCGGCTTGTCGCACAAGGTTTGACCCAAAAGGCAACGTGTTGATTATGAGGAGACTTATTCTCTTGTGGTGGATGCAATAACTTTTCGTTATTTAGTAAGTCTGGCAGTGCAAGAAAAACTTGAAGTGCGTCTATTAGATGTCGTTATAGCATATTTGTACGGCTCATTAGAGAAAGATACCGATAATGAAAAATGAGAATTCTCAAAACATGTATTCAGTCAAGTTGGACAAATCTTTATTTGAATTAAAGCAATCTGATCGCATGTGGTTCAATTGTTTGATGCATTCTTAATTAAGGAGGGGTATAACAATGATCCTATATGCTCTTATGTTTTTTTTAAAAGACTTGGATGTGAATATGTGATCATTTATGTATATGTTAATGATTTGAATATCATTGAGACTCCTGCAAAGTTATCAAAGGCCGTGGCTTACCTCAAAAGGGGAATTTGAAATAAAAGACCTTGGTAAAATGAAATTTTGTTTGGGTCTTCAAATTGAACACTTTGATAATTAGATTTTTTGTGCATCAATACACTTATGTAATGAAAGTGTTGAAACGATTTTATATGGATAAAGCACAACTATGGTTGTGAGGTCACTAAATGTAGCGAAAGATTTATTTCGATCTCGCGAATAAAATGAAGAACTGCAATTGGTTAAGAAGTACCATTTTTATTGCAATATGTGCACTACTGTATCTTTCTAGCAACACAAGTGTTGGGATATGAATCGTTGAAACAATGTTCTAGTTAATGAGATTAAGTTTTGATGGCCAAAAGCAACTTAAAGTTAATAATATATGTGGATAGAATTCATTCTAACTAAGTCATCTTGATGAGTCATGAAATCTGAATTACTGATCTAATATATGAATATATTGTGAACTGTTAGGAACTAAGCTGATGTTTATATTGTATAGACAACTTATAGAATATGACTTAGATATACTCTTCTGTATATAGTTCAGATGAAGTATAGATAGGTTTTATATTTGTAAGTTTGTATTTTATTGTAAATCAACATAGTTAGTTCAGAACAGTAGATCAAAAGACTAGAAGTCAGAACAAGAAGACTCAGAAGACTACTCAGAAGAAGAAGACTGAACTTAGAAGAGTAAAAAGGAAGCACAAAAGTATTCTGATAAAGTTCAGAACACAAGAAAAAAAGTGTGCTTATTGGAATAAGAACAGTAAAACTAAAGAAGAGTAAGTTTACTGTGCTAAGGAAGAATAAGTTAGGAAAACTTATTTGAAGGAGTAACCGAAATATATTGAAGATATACTGACTTTAAAAGATATGAAGTTAGTTATAAGAAGGATAAGTTACAAAAGCGGTTTTAGAGTTAGTTGAGAGTTAGTTTTACAAACTGCTAACTGTCATACTAAAGTCTATAAATACCGTGTGATCTTCTACTTGAAGAGACTACTGCTATTACTGATATTCTGAAGAACACAAGCAATTAAAGAGCTATTCAACTATTCAAAGCAAGAAAACTCGCAGAGTTTGAAGGAGATCAAAGAAGAGAAGAAGTCACAGATTTGAGAAGAATATTCAAAGGCTACTAAAGAGAAGTTTTACTTTACATTTTAGTTTGTATTTTGTAAACAAGTGTGCTAGTTACTTGTAAGATTACTAGTAGATCGAAGATACACTTGGAAGTGTAATCAATAAGATCGAAGTCTTATTCTTGGGACTTTAAGCCACAAAATAAACTTAAGAAAGAGTTAATAAAACATGACGACTAGAGTTGTGAGAGTGGATGTAGACAGTTGTCGAACCACTATAAATCTTGTATTCATTTACTTACTGCTTTATATTTGATTATATTGTTTACTAAGTAAAAGTTCAAAATCAAAAGTTGAGTATAAACTGTAAAGGCTCACATTAATACCGAAAGTACTGACCTGAGCTGTATAAGCACAGTACTGTATAAGAACACTAAATTCCGCATATAAACTCTGATATGTTAGGAAAAGTTTTAAAAGACTATTCACCCCTCCCCTCTAGACTTTTCAGGCTTATCTTAATCTTAACTCAACTTGGGACCAACAAGTGGTATCAGAGTAGTAGTTCTTTTGGACTGCTGTTTCTAGATTACCAAGAAGACTTTGAGGGAAAGTCTTATTGTCCTATTTGAACTGATCCGTGAAATTACTTGCTGTAAAGATTTCTTGTTATATAATATTTTTATTTCTTCTAATGGATACTAATGCTATAAAACTGCCTAAGTTCTCTATATCAGATTATGATCATTATGACGACTTGGCACTCATGGCCAAACAAGAGATTGAGGTATCTTCTACAAACTCATTTCGTTCATTTGATAGTTCAGAAACTGATGAAAGTGATACAACTGATAGTGGAGTAAGGGGTTGTTGGTCCCAAGTTGAGTTTAGATTGAGTAAGCTAAGAAAGTCTAGAGGGGAGGGGTGAATAGACTTTCAAAAATCTTTCAAAATATCAGAGTTTATAATGCAGAATAGTGTTCTGAATAGTACTGTTCTTACTGAGTCAGATCAGTATTTCTAGTTTTAGTTTTATACTCAACTTTTAATCAGATCTTTACTTAGCAAATTCTACTGTTCTTGGTTAAACAATTATCAAACAAATATCAAACAGAAAAGTAAATAACACATAATTTTATAGTGGTTCGACCAAAAAGTCTACATCCACTCTCACAATCACAGTTGTGATGTTTTATTAACTCTTCCTTGAGTTTCTTGTGGCTTAAAGTCCCAAGATTAAGACTGTGATCTTATCGATTACACTTCCAAGTGTATCTTCGATCTACTAGTAATTCTACAAGTAACTAGCACACTTGTTTTACAAAACACAAACTTAAACTGAAAAGTAAAACTTCTCTTGAGTAGCCTTTGATTCTTCTCTTCAATTCAGTGACTTCTCCTTAGTTTGATTTCCTTAACTCTGTGAGTTCTTGCTTTGTAGACTTGCTCTTGAATTCTCTAAGATTAGTAATTGTTCAGTAGTCTTCACCAGTAGGAGATCATACAGTATTTATAGAACTTAGTATGACAGTTAGCAGTTTGTGAACTAACTCTTAACTAACTCTAAAACTGTTTTTGTAACTTCCTTTTTGTAACCGACTTTGTAACTTCCTTCTTATTCCAAGTCAGCATATCTTCAATATATCTTCAGTTATACTTTAAATAAGTTTTCCAAACTTATTCTTCAAATTCACCAACTCAGCACAGTAACTTACTGTTCTGATTTTTACTGTTCTGAGCCAGTCAGCACAGTTCACAAAACTGTTCTGCACTTCTCCAGAATTCTTCTAAGCTTCTCTTCAACTCTTCTTTGAAGTCTTCTTATTCTGAAGTAGTCTTCCGAGTCTTCAATAAACTTCTGATCTTCTTCTAATCTAGTGTTCTAAACTACTGTTCTGAACTTTTACAATGCTGATTACAATAAAATACAAACTTTACAAATATAAAACCTATCCATACACCAACTGAACTATATACAGATGAGTATAATTAAGTCCTATACTATAAGCTGTCTATACAATACAAAACATCAGCTTAGTTCCTAACAGTTCTTATATCAGATCAGTAAACACACTAAGATCAGTAAACATATATAAGATCAGTAAACATATATAAGATCAGTAAACTCAGATTCCAATATCTCTTATGATGACTTAGTTAGGATGACTTAGAACCACATATATTACAATCATCAATTAGAACATTGTTTCAAGGATTCATATCCCAACAATTTCCCCCTTTTTGATGAAGCCAAAACTACTTAAAGGTTAATAAATCAGTAGTTAAGTATGTAGTCTATCATAACAGTTCATGAATTCAAAATTCCAGATTCATATTCATAATCAAATCAGATAATGCACATATTACACATACTAACAGAATATGAAATAAACAGAAAATATAGAAATAAAGATTAAGGTTAGAAATGTTATCTTGTGAGCTTGTCCTTCATCTTCTTTCTTCAGATTCAGATTCTGAATGCAACATAAAGCCTTGCTTTGATATCCATCATATGTTGATGATCAGTGATACCTTCATCTCTGATGATCTCAGCAATTATGTTACCAATCTCTTTGTAATCAGGTTCTCCATTCTCAAGTCTTGGAGGTTCCCAGATTGGTTCTTCAGGACATAATATCTTTATCTCAGCACGAGCAGCAACTTTTGAGATATCTTCCCAGAAATCTCTATCTATATTCATCATGAACTCTTCAAAATCAGCAAATTCAGCTTCCTTGTTCAGATGATCACCAAACTTTTTCACAATAAAGTTTGCAATCTGCCACTTCTTCAGATTTTTCCAGTAATCCATATTCTCAGGTAGAACTATAAAATCAACAAAATTTTCATCTTGAATTTTTTTTATCAAATTCTTTTCCTTCAGCTTTTCTCTGAGCTTTCATTTTCCTTTTCAAAGATGCAACTCTATTGTCAAATCTTGTTCTTAAAAACTTAACATCTTTATTTTTCTTCTTTTTCAGCCCTGCTTCTTCAGCTTTCTTTTCCTTCATCAATTCAAGCTTTTCTTGTTATTCACTTGAAATACCTTGTTGAAGGTATACCCAACGAAATCTATTTCAAATCACATGTATGCGATGCCTGTCAAAAAGGTAAATAGGTAAAGGGTTCCTTTAAATCTATTCCAACCCTCTCAACAAGAAGAATTCTTGAACTTCTACATATGGACTTACATGGCCGAATTACTCCTCCAACTTTGAACGGTAGAAGGTACACGCTTGTTGTGGTAGACGACTATTCTAAGTTCACTTGGGTAGTCTTCTTACACAAGAAGAGTGATACACAAACACTCCTACCTGATCTGTTGAAGAAGATTCAAGTTGAGAAGAATCAGTCCATTGTCAAGATCCGTAGTGACAAGGGTACTGAATTCATTAACTGCTATATTAAAGAATTTTGTTCTAAGCGTGGCATCCAGCACCTTACTAGTGCAGCAAGGACACCACAACAAAATGGAGTAGCAGAATAAAGGAACATAACACTTAAAGAGTCCTGCAGGACCATGCTGACAGAGTATAATACTCCTCAGAAGTTTTGGGCAGAAGCGATTAATACTGCATGCCATTCCCAAAACAGAAGTGTTATCAATAAAGCACTAGGTAAGACGCCCCATGAGGTATGGAAAGGTCGAAAACCCAGAGTTTCATATTTCCATATATTTGGTTGTAAGTGTTTTATCCATAACAATGGGAAAAATAAGTTGAATGCATTCGATGTTAAAGCAGACGAGGGGATATTCTTGGGATACTCCTCGACTAGCAAAGCATTCAGAGTATTCAACTACTCTACCTTATGTGTGGAAGAAACACCACATGTAGTTTTCGATGAATCTATACAGGACTCGTCTGCCGATCAGATCAGTAAGAAAGTAACTGATCTATCGATCCAAACTGACCAAGAATCAGAAGTGTATGAATCTGTTCAAGCCTTTAACTCGTTCCTAAAAGCTATCGAGTCAGATGACAAAGAGAAGGTAAGTGCTCAAAGTAAGTCTTCTAGACCAGTTGACATGCCTGCTCTAGTTGACTCATCTACTCCTAATAAATTTGTTGATGATACAAATGATGTTGATATGCATGATGCTGTAGATGATGTAGATGATGTTAGTGCTACTACTAAATCTAGAAAAACTTGGAAATCTGCGCATGACACTGAAAATATCATTGGTGACTCTACTATTGGTGTGAAGACTAGACGACAACTCTTTGAGTCACAAGAACAACCTAGTCCATCTTTGTTTTGCTGGTGTTGTTTCCTCTCATCTATCGAGCCTAAAACCATCAAAGAGGCATTAGCTGATAGTAATTGGATCATCGCTATGCAAGACGAGTTGAACCAGTTTGTTCGAAATGACGTCTGGGAACTTGTCGATAGGCCTAAACATCATAATGTAGTTGACACTCGATGGATTTTCAAAAACAAAAAAGATGAGAATGATGTAGTCGTTAGGAATAAGGCTAGACTAGTAGCCCAAGGCTATTCACAAGCTGAAGGCATAGACTATGATGAAACATATGCTCCTGTTGCTAGACTAGAAGCCATTCGATTGTTCCTTGCATATGCTGCTTATATGAAATTTACCGTATATCAAATGGATGTTAAAAGTGCATTTCTTAACGGTATTCTTGCGGAAGAAGTGTATGTTGAACAACCCCCAGGTTTCGAAGTCAAAGGTGACCAGGTGTACAGATTAAAGAAAGCCTTATACGGACTAAAGCAAGCTCCAAGAGCATGGTATGATACTCTCTCTCTCTTTCTGTTAGAAAATGGTTTTACTAAGGGCAAGGTCGATAGAACCTTGTTCAGAAGACAAGAAGGGAAAGACATTTTACTCGTCCAAATTTACGTAGATGACATCATTTTTGGTTCACCTAACAAAAAGCTGAGTGAAAGTTTCTCAACACTCATGCAAAGTAAATTTGAGATGCCTATGATGGGTGAAATGAATTACTTTCTTGGTCTTCAAGTAAAACAGACCCCAGAAGGGATTTTCATAAATCAAGCAAAGTATACTAGAAATCTACTAGACAAGTATGGTATTAAGACATGCAAGTCTACTGGCGTACCTATGCTACCTACATACAGGATGGATCCAGACGAACAAGGTAAATGTGCTGATCAAACACATTATCGTGGTCTTATTGGTTCATTACTCTACTTGACTGCTAGTAGACCTGATATTGCATTCTCAGTTGGCGTATGTGCTCGTTTTCAAGCTAATCCAAAAGAGAGTCATATGGAAACCACTAAAAGGATATTGAAATATTTGAAAGGGACCATCAATCGTGGTATATGGTATCCTTCAAATGATGATTTATCTCTAAGTGGCTACTCAGATTTGGATTTTGGTGGCTGTAGAATAGATATGAAATCTACATCTGGTTCTTGTCAATTCTTAGGCACAAAACTTATTTCATGGTTTTCGAAAAAGCAAACTAGTGTGGCTACCTCTACTACCGAAGCCGAGTATATGGCTGCTGGTAGCTGCTGTAGTCAACTACTTTGGCTCATACAACAGCTTAGAGATTACAACATATATGAATCGGATATTCCCATTTTATGTGATAGTAATAGTGCAATTGCCATTACACAAAATCCTGTTTTGCACACACGTTGTAAGCATGTTGATGTGAAGCATCATTTCATACGTGATCATGTAGAAAAGAAGGATATTCGCATGGAAAAGATTCATACTGATTTTCAAAGAGCTGATATTTTCACAAAACCATTGGCTGAGGCTCGTTTTCGTGAGTTATGCATTAGTCTAGGACTAATTGATCTAGACCCTACTTGCCTATAGCTGTGTACTAACCAGACAGGTACATCAAAGAAATAAGGAGACAAGATCACTGGAACATAGCACTCATCTACTCCCACAACAGACAGGTATACAAGGTCAGACAAGATGACCAAACAACCCGATGAGGAAGCTGGTAAAGCTGAGGGTAATACTAAGGGAATAAACATTTAAGGGGGAATCTTTGATTTCTTAAACATCCTTATGTTGACTCTTATGTTTGTTAATAGTCATCTTGTTCGAAAACCTTGACCATTGCTTTATATTGATATTCATTTTAATTATTCAACTCCACTTGTACCTACACTCATGCGTCACATAAGATAAGATAGGTACATAAAGGCGTTCGACATTCAGAATAGACAAGCACAGTCGGAGGGGGAACTCGTCTTGTGCACTTGAGTCTACTCGTCTGTTCTGGATAGACTCGAACAGACAAGATAAGTGTTCGTTTGATTTAAATGCTCTAAGTGTTTAACCAAAACAAATCAAGGGTATTATAGTAATTCGATAATGCAAAAAATTGGAAATCCTAGAATTGGATTTATACACTCCCATTTTAATAAGGTGTATACACTCAGTTCGAAACCTTCTCCACTATGCTAGGTCAGATGAGTACACTCTCCTGTTCTAACTAATAGAAAAGGCGGATTTCAAATTTTACAATATCAAATCACGTAAAATTCTCGATTCCGTAACTGAATTCCAAAGGTCACACCGTTGGATCATGACTTTTAATCTTGGCCGATCATTCTCTAATTCAGTGTTTTTTGAATAAAACCCGACACTTACACACTACTCGCTCCACGTTTTCTTAACTCTCCTACTCAAGCATTCGATTTCTTGCAAAACCCAAACCTTTTGTTCTCAATTAATCTACTCACTATGACGATTATATCTCTTTTTGATGTGAAGACTAACATGCAAGCTAGGTTCGACCTAGGTAGATTCATTTCAGAAAACAAAGTGCATGTTGAACCTTCTGTGTCCTTTAAAGGTAAGCACACAGATGGAAATTCGGAGATTTTGACCAAATGCAGCAGATGTGGCCTGAAACCATATTTGGAGGCGTTTCCTCAAGTCGTCTTGGAGGAAGAGGTTCTGGAGTTCTATGCCAATGCCACCAGACAAGGAGATGTGATTGAATCTTTCCTTGGAAGAAATCGAGTGGAAATCACTCGAGAAGCCATGTTTGAGCATCTAAAGCTGCCCATTGGAACTATTGATGTGGAGAACTACGAAGCTGGGCAAGAAGCCAGATATTTGAGCATATTTTGTGGAAGGAAGTTGAGGTTGAAACCAGATGGCAAGCTCCCCGCCGTCAAGAAGATGGATCTTCTAGAGAAGTATCGAACCCTACTGGACATAGCCAGCAAAATTTTGCTATGTGCCACTGGTTCTCATGATTCTGTCACTCTTGTTAAAGCAAGGGTAATGGCTGCTATATTTGATGGAATTACCGAAGGAAATTGGTTCAAGCTGATTGCAGATCGAATCATGTATTTTGAAAAGAGTGTTCGAGTTGACACTGACACTCGTAATTGGGTGGTGTCAAATGTGGTAGGATATGGAAACAAGCTAAGTATTCTACTTCCCTTGTTAATGCCAAACAAGACGGAATGGAGTAAAGGAAAACCATTCCATCCTTTAAAGTTTTATTTGAAGAAGGAGGCTTTGAGGAAGCAAGTCGCTGCTAGACCGGCTGCACCCAGACAAGTTGAGATGAACCCTATGGATTTGATGCCATATGCTGCTTCGTCTAGTTCTTCAGAAGGCGAGTCGGATGATGAAGAATCGGAGGAAGTTGCGAAAGCTGAGTCAAGTGCAGATGACTCAGAAAAGACTCAGTCAGATGAGGAGTCGGAACAAGAGAAGGAGCCCAGTGCTCAAATTCCTGAAATGTATACACTCGTGAGAGTTGGTTCGCCTACTCATCCAGTCGAGTCGAGTTCTCAGATTGGTACCTCTACTCAAACTGTTTCAATTCCTCTCTTTCTCTCCTCTGTTCGAACCAAGGCTAGGTCACATCGACCTAGGCCTCGACTTGTATCCTCAACCTCTCAAGTACTGGCAGCATTACCGCTTAGAGCCAGTCATCCTGAAAACACTCCCATAAAGGATACAACTGATACTTCAACAGTTGTCACACCAAACCAAGCCACATTAGAGCCCCCAGAAACCACAGCCCAAATTCCCTCTACCTCAACAGAAAATGTTGAACCCTCCAACCCATCTACTTCAGACAAGACGCTAGTTGCCACTACAACAGCTGAGACAGGGACCCCACCTGCTCAAAACCCGTCTGATGTTAGATTTGATTCCCTGGTATATTATCCTATGTGTCTAAGGGAGAAGAGAATTTGTGCTCGAGTGTCCAAGAATTTGAAGAAGAAGCTCTCAACTCTAGAAGTCGACACTTCTTCATAACAGTTTGAGAAACTTCTCAGGATATGCACTTGGTTTACATTGAAGAAATCCTCAACAGATGATCTTTTTGAAGTCATTCAAGGCATGGGAGGAATCTCCAACTTTATGGATTGGGAGATGGAACAGAAATAAAACAGTGGTGTTCAAGACCATTCAGAATTATTTCCACACAAGGCCTTAGTTGATCTTGTAAAACGATTATTGAGCATTCCTGATGGCGTTCTGGTTGAAGAGTTCTCGTCTGATATTGGAACTCAGACTGATCTAGTGGAAGAAGAGAAGAAGGCAGAACTTGTTGATATTGCTATTCAAACCTCAGAACCTGCTGAAGAAGAGGCTGAAAGTTCTGAAGAAGTTGACTCTTTTGAACTTGGTGAAGAAGACGATGAGTTCATGGATGCTGTTATGTTTGATGAAGATGAACTTGTGGAGAAAGTTCAAGAAGAAGTGGTTGTTGCAGCTCAGTCGTCTACTCAAGTCTTTCCTAAAGGCTATCTTGAAGAGCTGAAGTCAGATTTGAAAAATGTTGTCCATTCTGCTATTGATGAGTTCCTGCACTCCAAAGTGAAAGATATGTTAGTGGAGCAGAACTAATCACTTGTTGACAGCTCAAGAGATTTGATTGTTGGAGAGGTCAACAAGATGGACTCAACTTTCCGAGCAGAGATGTATGCTGAAGTTCAAAATTTCCTTGAGAAACAAGTTGATTTCTCTGAAAAGAGATCTATCTCATTTGCTCGTTCGTTAGCTGAAGAGTCAAGTAAAATGGAAAGGCTCTACAGGGTTAAAATTGAGATTGATGATGAACAGAGACGGGAAGCACAAGATCAGTTGGTGCGTTCTCAAGCTGTTCTCACCGAGCTAACAGAGTAGAACACACTCCTTCGTTAGACAGCTACGTATTTCAAGGATGAACTAGTCTCAAGTTCACGGAAGCTGGAATTGGTGACTGATCGTCTTGACAAGATGAGTCATGACAAGATGTATCAAAAGCATATCGAGTTGGGTGCTAAAGCGATGAAGGAAGCTGTGAAGGAAGAAATGACTCGCTTTACAAGTCTTTTCACTCTTAAGGCGTATGATGAAGCCAAAAAGGGGGAAGAGGCAAGTAGAGTTGAGAAAGTTAGTTTTTCTAAATCTAGTGCTGAACCGGAAGAGAAGGATGCTGCTACTGCTATGCAAGAGCTAAGGAAGCCTAAAAGAAAGTTAGTTAAAACTGCAGAGCTGGAGCAAGCTAAAGCTGATGAACATAAAAGATTGGAGAAGGGCAAAGGTGTTGCATCTCCAGAAGCTGAGGTTCAGACCAGAAGTATCAAAAGGAAGTTAGCTCACTACAAGAAAAAGGGCTTTTCTAGACATTTTAAATTGTCATCATAGAACACTTTTTATTACATTTCATTTATCACAACATTTCCATAAAGTGTCCTCTAAGCTAATGTAATAATAGATATCAATCTATTAAGACATTCTTAAATGTAATGAAAAAACAGTTTAGACTACACTTAATTAATCCATAGATTTATTATTAAAAATATTTCTAGTTATCATAATTTTATATTTTAGCTAATACTACATTATTAAAGGTCAAGATAAGTATATTTTAAAACTCATTATTTTATTAATTATTATTTTGTAATATTAATTATAATACGTCCTGATAGTTTATTTTATATATACAATTTTCAATTTTCATTTTTTAATTATATTAATAACAATAATAAGAACTTATAATAACATTAAATAATAAGCACAATAATAGTAAATTAAAAAATATTTGTATGTGAAAGAATAATGGAGTATTGAAGATGTCTTTCTTATTAAGATGCGCAACACTTGATAACATCTCGTAAAAGTACATTTCATAAGTTCTATACAAACAATCAGTATAATCTCCACATAAGACATCCTGAGAAAAGAAAATTTGAAATTTTGAATCGACTGTTTGAGGCTCTCTAACCCTCCAATCTTTAGCAATAACAAATAGATCCGTCTCCCTCCTTTTAAATTAAGATCTTCTGCTCATTCCCTACAAAAACCACATACGGAGTAACATTTTTCATAAATTCGAGAAATAAGTCTACTTCTAAAGAAGAAGTTCCAAAGTCACCTTGTATGCACAGAAATTGGAGCAACCATGTACTCCTCTTCACTCTCGAGAGACTTATTAATATAATCTTTGTCAGAGGTGATAGTTGAGCTATGTGGGGTAGAAAGTGTTGCAGAAGATGATGGATCAGGCATGCCATGTTTTAATAAATCCACTTGTTTCAAACGCAACAATGATACCAAATCGCATGACACTCAACTTTATAGTCATGGAAACACACCATCCAGAAAAGAATCAAAATAAAAGCATCAGTATTTCCTAATAAAGAATATCATGATAGTCTTCATAAAAGACAGCCCCAGAATACGAATTAGACAATGAAGACAACCTGATCTTACGTTCATATAATTGTAAACAACAAAGGAACCAAAATAATGAAAATGCCAACCTAATGATAAACTATCATAAAAAGAATAATGGTGCTATACTACTATAGTATAAACCTATAAGGAGGCGAAATGGTTACCGTCAACATCAAACGCCACATGCTAGCATCATGAACTCCCTCAGATACAATAATGATTACGTGACAAATTGAAGCGAGCAGAACGCCAAGCTAGAACGATTCCTTCCTATAGCAAAAAAAGTCAGATCCATCAAAGAATTTGTAAAATTTTCAATGGCTTTAATATCATATTTAGGTAAACGAAAACGAATAGTGAGATTTCCAATTCCAGTTGTATACAATAAAAAATCTATAACTATGATTTACGAAGCAGCTACCTGGATACTCATCATCTCATGAGCAAGCTCTGCAGATAAGGATTCACCTCTTACAACTGAGATTGTAGATGACCTATCAGGCCTAATCATCTGTGCTAAAACTGAAGCACTAAATACAAGTTGCATATTATAAATAACAAAGCATTTTGAGACTAATTCACTACCATATTAATTACAATAAATTGGAAACAAAGGACTCAAGACAACAATAAAATACGCAACTTGAGTATCAAGAAGTATGATCCTTTCAGATGAAACCCTGGGTTCGATTCTTACTGTACAGTGCTTGGCCATCATTCTTGTTTCCTCTGATTCAATGCTTCGGAGGCAGAACTCCTACAAACAATCCCCAAATCTTTCTTATGTACATAAACAATCTACACCCCAATGCATCTTCAAGACATATACTTCTAAAACGAACAGGAAATTGAATAACAACGTTCCAAACAATCAATAATCTTACATACATACAAATGTTTTACATGCATACCAGGTGATGAAGAATCAAACCCATAAATTTTATTCAAAATGGTTAACTTCCCAATCCCTGGTGGACCAATTACACCCACCAGGTGATGAAGAATCAAACACATTATCACTAGAGACTCTTGTGTTTCATTCATAAATTACTAAATTGAAAAGGCTACGGAGTTCTGGAATTATTTTCAATGAGTTAGAGATGTCATACGATAACTTAAAAAAGGTTCATATAGAGAGACACCAGTAAGGTAATCCATCTATCCTCTTTGATAAAGAAGTGGATTCACATTCTCACCTTAATTCCCTACAGAAAAGATGCCATGAGTTCAACAAATAGAGGAACAAAACTGCTTGGTTCAATGTTGGCTACAGAAACTCCGAGTTTTATTCACCATCTCAACAAAATTAGGAATACCAAGGCATCTATTTTGATAATGGACATTAATGGTGTTTCAATCAAATAGATATTGCAGAACAAATTATTCCTTACTTATAAAAGCTTTTAAAGATCCCACACTAGAAGACTCTCAACAAGGAAACTAATTTATTAATTAAACCTAATAATAAAGCAAAAGGAAAGATCATTACCATAATCCAAATGTTAGAAAGTTGGGATAAGAGCCAACCCTCAAATATGGTGATCGAGCGGCCCAAATTGCCATGACACCACTGAAAGAGGCAAAAAAGACAACCATTGTTCAATCGTCAATAAAACAACAACGTTCTCCTACGCCACAAACAATTAATCTAAAACCCTAAAATTTATCTTGAAAAACATCATTTAATTTGTAGAAAATGAACTCTAAAAGAGGGGAAAGGAGAATTATGCAATATAAATACTTGACGAAATAGATTAACAAGAAATCAAAGGAAAATTATGTACCACATCAGCTATTGCAGATTTGACAAACAATGATCGTGCCCTGAAATTAAACGAAAATCGAAAATCAATCATTTGAAGGATGTTAATTTTGTGTAAAACCCTACCCGCTCAACTCCTCTCGCTCACCATCTCAGCATTAACAAGTGGAACAAAAATCGGAAATGAACAGAGGAGGAATGCTGCAAAAACTGCTAGGAGACGTAGAACAACGATCGATCGTGGTCCCAATCTATGGTTTCCTTTCATTTAACGCGCCCAGTTTATTTTCGTTCTCCCGCTATTTGTTTTTCTAAGATTTATATTTCATCGTGTTCTGGTTTTCATTTTGTATCTTTTATGTTAAATTAAATATTATTAGTATAAAAATTAAATTGATTTACAAATTTTTACCTCAAATAAAATTATTTATTTTATTAATTCGATCATATATATTAATTTTAACTGCTTGATTATTACTTCAATTGATTGATATTTTTTAAATCGACATTAACATTAGTTAAAGATATTAATTATTAAAAAATAACTAAAGTTATCTAGACACTAGTCATAGTGTCTTAATAGAGTTATATTATATGACAATTACTAAATAGTGTACTCATAGTTATTATAATTCTGTAGTTATATGGGTACGTGAAGCTATTGTATTAATAGAATACTTAAAATGACTTTTATATAAAAGTGTATTAAAATTAGTGTATTATTAAGTGATTTTTCTTGTAGTGGCTATTGAAGATGATAAAGAATCTACTGTGATTATTGAGAAGAAGCAGAAGGTTGTTGATCCAAATGATGAAAGTCGTTATGCAAGCAAGAAGAAAATTGGAAAGCATATTGAAAGGTTGCAGAAGCTAAAGGCAGATGAAGATCAGATGGAAGATCAGTTCATTGACTACTTCATAGATGGAGAACATCAAGCTGAATGGATGAAAGTGAAGAGGCAATGGGAACTTGATCATTGGATTATTAGGAAGTATGGTGATTCTAAAGGTCCAGATGAGTTGTATGCTATGTTTGACAAATTCATGGAAGGTCAAAACAAGCTACTGTGGAATTTGATCTTAAGGATATCTGCTGGTGCGAATTTCAATATTCTTGTTCCTGAGTTTCCAAGATGGAAGTGCCCTATGACCAGCTCAGGAAAAAGAGTTGATTTTAATCAAATCAAGAAATTTGAAGAAGAGCTGCTTGATAAAGAGAAGATTGATGATGAAGAACACATCAGGGTTATTCACAAGAGACTCCTAGACGCATTCTGTGTTCCAAATCCAGAAGGAGGTACTCTTTCAGATTAGTGTTTTGTTTGCTCTGATACTTAGTTTTTTATTTTGATATTAGTATGTGTAATATCTATTGTTCTTATCCTGAATGAATGAAAAGATAAAGTACTATTTGGTGTTAAGACAAGATAACTACTTAACTAGTCTACTTATGAGAAAAGATTCAAGTAGTTTTGGCTTCATCAAAAAGGGGGAAATTGTTGGGATATGAATCCTGAAACAAGTTCTAATTAATGATAAAAGATAAAGATGAAGTTTTGATAAGCCAAAAGTAGTTTGAATATTTTCTAGGAGTTGACTGATCTAGTCTAGTTAAGAAGAAGTCATCTTGTACAGATCAGTAGAGTTCACAAGACAAGTACTGAGTTTCATAAGTATAAAAGAAAAGACAAGTACTTATAATATGTTGATACTTATAAATGTTAGGATTTATACTGAGCTATATTAATCATTGTATAAAAGCTCATTGTTTTCATGTGTAATAATATATTGATGTATAGTTTTCTAAGTTGACTAAGCTGGTTTTATAAAGCTTAATGTAATGTAATAGTATTGTTAGGATTAGATAATAGGATTAGATTAGTTCTATGATGTAATCTGAAGAAGTCTACTGCACAAGACAAGTAGAAGACGAAGTCTACTACTGGGGAAGAAGACAAGTGCTCACAAGACTCAACAAGACAGGTCAACTTGAAGTTAGTTATTCAAACGCGTGAGAAGATAAGGTTTGAAAAGTTAGTTATAAATAACTAAATTACTAACAAGAAACGCGTGAATGGATAAGTTTGGAAGTTACAAGTTAGTTTTCAAGAAAAGGTTGTTACACAACTGAAAGATCTTGAATTAGAAGCTTATAAATACCGCAAGGTATTCATTCATTAGTGACTACTGATCCTACTACATACAAAAGCATAATTGAAGATTCAAAGAAGAAGTCACTCACAGAGTTTTGAAGTTCAGAAAGTGAAGCTACACAAGACAAGTGAAGATCAAAGAAGGCTACTACTGAACGAAGAGAAGTTTTATTTTTTGTTTACTGTTTCAAGTTGCTAGATACTTGTAAATCACTAGTAAGATCGAAGAGACACTTGGTAGTGTTTTCGAGAAGATCTAAGTCTTATTTCTTGGGACTTAAAGCTACAAGAACACATTACTCCATTGGACGAGTTAATAAGAATATCACAACTGGGTTTGTGAGAGTGGATGTAAACAAGTTGTCGAACCACTATAAATCGTGTGTTTGATTTACTTTACTGTTTGTCTTGATTGATTAACTGTTTATCTTCATAATTGAACAAGACTAGTTGAGTAAACACTAAAACAGAGTTCTCGAATTAAGAAGTTGAGTATAAACTACTTGGGCTCATTGATTAATTTCGTTATTCCGCATATTGTACTTTGATATATCGAAAGATTTTTGAAAAGTCTATTCACCCCCCTCTAGACATTTTCACTAGCTTACTCGATATTAACTCAACTTTGGGGACCTACAAATTGGCTGATATGATTAAATCTTCCAAGACTAATCAACAATTATCTATTCAATACAGATCCCCAGCTGATAAAAGTGGGATAGGTGTTGATGTACTTATCTCATCTACTTCTGTAATCAAGAAAACGAATATAGTTCAGAACAGTTCTGTAATTCTTGATAAGAGTAAGAAACCAATGGAACCTGCAAAATTTATAACCTCCAAGACTAATGGACTAGTTCAAACTAATCTTGTCCATCCTATTGCCAGAAATGGTAATAAGATGAATAAGGTAAGAGCAGAACAGTCTAAGTCATATCAGAAGAGTAACACTAATCAGAGTAAAACTCAGAAGAGTAAAACTCAATATAGTAGAACTCATCTGTATACGACTAGACCAGTCCAACCTAGATGGACACAACCTAGACCAGCTTATCTAAGGCAGTCTTAGTTGTATGCATCTAAGCCTAGGAGATATAACCAACCTAATCATATACAACCCTCTATGCACCTCCATTATCATATGACATCATAAGAGAGGATATACCACATCGTAAGTACAGACCTTATAACACACAAGCTTATAAACATTATTCTAATTATCAGAAGCCTTATATTCCTACTCCCAAAGAGGTTAAACCAGTTAATGGTTACCTAAGAAGAGTAAATATGAACTCTTTTGATAGTCAAGAAAAGGCAAATAAAGTTCTTATATTCCTGCTCCCAAAGAGGTTAAACTAGTTAATGGTTACCTAAGAAGAGTAAATATGAACTCTTCTAATAGTCAAGAAAAGACAAATAAAGTTTGGTTCTGTGACCATAAGGGCAGAAGACTTAAGAGGTCTCAGTTATTTAAAACTTCTATGTATATCTGGGTTCCTCTTATTACCACTAACACATATTGCATATAGAACTGTACTGACATTTCGGGTACTGTACTGATACCAAGAGCAAAACAGTAAAACAAATGAGCAGAGTAGATCAGATGAGAAGACTATACCAGTAGAGTTACATGTTTTTTTTATTGTCTATCAGGCACAGAAGAAGTTCTCTACTGAAGGGGGAACTCGTGTGAAGTTACTGTGTTGATATTAAGAATTGATCTTATCTTAAAAAAGGTCATACTCAGTTGATCACAATACTCAGCTAAATCCAGATAATAGTTCTTTATATTGAAATTGTGATAAAATGATGTAAAAATGTGACCGAAACAACTGTGTTGATAATAATCAGCAGAGTATTTTTAACCTAACTTGGTGATGTATCTACTAAACAATATACTAATGACCTTACCCAAACCTTGAAGGGTGAAATCATGCAACAACTGAAATATTATTAGGGAGTTGTATGATGAAGCCAAAAGGGGGGAAGGAAAAGTTATAAATGTTATAGAGAAGATAATTAAAGATGAAGGAAATACTGATTCTCAACACATGAAGGACATCAAAGCAAGTATGTATTTATCATACAAAATGTGAAGGAGTTGAAGACTAAAGAATGAAGATGAAGGACTTAAGCTTAAGAGATAAATTTTCCTTACTCATTTTATTTCTTTATTTCTTATTTTGATATTTACATATTCTGTGATTATGTGTAATTACCTGATCTGATATGAATATGAATCTGATATTTTGAGTTGATGAACTGTTGTGATTGACTTATTGATTAACTACTGATTTATTAACATTTAAATAGTTTTGGCTTCATCAAAAAGGGGGAAATTGTTGGGATATGAATCCTTGAAACAATGTTCTAGTTGATGAGATTAAGTTTTGATGGCCAAAAACAACTTTAAGTTAATAATATATGTGGATATAAGTCATTCTAACTAAGTCATCTTGATGAGTCATGAAATCTGAGTTACTGATCTTATATATGAATATATTGTGAACTGTTAGGAACTAAGCTGATGTTCATATTGTATAGACAGCTTATAAAATATGATTTATATATACTCTTCTGTATATAGTTCAGATGAAGTATAGATAGGTTTTATATTTGTAAGTTTGTATTTTATTGTAAATCAGCATAGTTAGTTCTATAAACATTAGATCAGAAGACTAGAGGTCAGAACAAAAAGACTCAGAAGACTACTCAGAAGAAGAAGACTGAACTTAGAAGAGTAAAAAGAAAGCACAGAAGTATTTTGATAAAGTTCAGAACAGAAGAAAAAGAAGTGTACTTATTGGACTAAGAACAGTAAAACTAAAGAAGAGTAAGTTTACTGTGCTAAGGAAGAATAAGTTAGGAAAACTTATTTGAAGGAGTAACCGAAATATATTGAAGATATACTGACTTTAAAAGATATGAAGTTAGTTATAAGAAGGATAAGTTACAAAAGCGGTTTTAGAGTTAGTTGAGAGTTAGTTTTACAAACTGCTAACTGTCATACTAAAGTCTATAAATACCGTGTGATCTTCTACTTGAAGAGACTACTGCTATTACTGATATTCTGAAGAACACAAGAAATTAAAGAGCTATTCAAGTATTCAAAGCAAGAAAACTCGCAGAGTTTGAAGGAGATCAAAGAAGAGAAGAAGCCACAGATTTGAGAAGAATATTCAAAGCCTACTAAAGAAATGTTTTACTTTACATTTTAGTTTGTATTTTGTAAACAAGTGTGCTCGTTACTTGTAAGATTACTAGTAGATCGAAGATACACTTGGAAGTGTAATCGATAAGATCGAAGTCTTATTCTTGGGACTTTAAGCCACAAGATAAACTCAAGAAAGAGTTAATAAAACATCACGACTGGAGTTGTGAGAGTGGATGTAAACAGGTGTCGAACCACTATAAATCTTGTGTTCATTTACTTACTGCTTTATATTTGATTATATTTTTTACTAAGTAAAAGTTCAAAATCAAAAGTTGAGTATAAACTGTAAAGGCTCACATTAATACTGAAAGTACTGAGCTGAGCTGTATAAGCACATTACTGTATAAGAACACTAAATTCTGCATATAAACTCTAATATTTTAGGAAAAGTTTTAAAAGACTATTCACCCCTCCCCTCTAAACTTTTCAGGCTTATCTTAATCTTAACTCAACTTGGGACCAACAACAAGACCTAATTTATCATTTGTTGTTAATTTATTAGCAAGATATAGTTCTTCCCCAACTTGTAGGCACTGAAATGGTGTTAAACATATTTTCCGATACTTTAGAGGAACAATGGATATGGATTTATATTTTTCAAACTCATCAAAATCTTGTTTAGTTGGTTATGCAGATGCAAGTCCGATACCAAACAGGTTATTTGTTCACATATGGAGGTACAACTATTTCATGGCGTTTTGTTAAACAAAATTTAGTTGCTACTTCATCTAACCATGCATAGATCATAGAAATTCATGAGGCAAGTCATGAATGTGTTTGGTTGTGTTCCGTCACATAACATATTTGTGGACAACGAGGATTAAACTCAGTGAAAGTTAATCCAACTGTGATATATGAAGACAATGTTGCATGTGTTGCCCAACTAACGGGAGGATTTATCAAAGGTGATAGGACAAAACATATTGATCCTAAATTCTTCTTTACTCACGATCATCAGCAAAAGGGTGACGTCAATGTGCAACAAATTTGTTTAAGTGATAATTTGGCAGATTTATTTACCAAGTCTTTACCTACTTCAACGTTTGAGAAATTGAGGTACAAAAAATTGGAGTGCGGCATCTTAAAGATGCGAAGTGATGTAATGATCAGGGGGAGTTAATACACGTTTCTTCTCATTGAATTTTAACGAGGTATAATTTTATCTAATGGACATTCAAGGGGGAGTGTTATGAATAAAATTATTTGTATGAATGTCCATTACTTCCTCCTTAATATCCACTATGTGTCCTTTGGTCGTTCATGTACCTACATTTATAGTGCACTCTCATTTCATCTTCTCAAGCTTATATTGAGACCTATAAATAGGGGTGCAAATGTTATAGTAATCACTTTAAAGTTGAATCAAATATTTATATACTCCCTTTACATATTGTTCTCTTTTACATACAAAGTTATATACTCCCTCCGTCCGCCTATAAGTTTCCCATTTTACCATTTTTGTCCGTCCGCCTATAAGCTTCTCATACCTTTTTTGGTAAGTACTTTTTCTTACACTTCACTTTATATCTTACTTTTTCTCTCTATCTCTCTCCTCTCTCAATCACATCACTTGTACTATATCTATTATTTAATCACTTTTCTTAATCTTTGTGCCAAAAAGTAACGTGAAACTTATAGGCGGACGGAGGGAGTATATGTTTAAGTTGTTTCACAAAAATATGCTCATTTTTTTAAATTTTGTTCATGTTAAATGTACCCCTACAAACACAAACCCTAATTTTTCCTCCATTTTCCCACTTCTTCTTCATTATTCATTCTTCATCTTTCCTCCTTCAACCTGTCGCCGTCACTTGAAGTCGTCCGCAACTGCCGCCGCCTGAAGCTCCCCGCAAACCGTTGCCGCCGCTTGAAGCTCCCCGCAAACCGTTGCCGCAGCCTGAAGCCCCCCGCAACTGCCGCTTGAAGCTCGAAGTCGCCCGCCCAGCCCCCCTCCTTTTTCTGCAACCATCGCGGCGCTGCTCCCCCTTTTCTGCAACATCGAGGCGGCACCGTCCTCCTTCCTCGCGACGCTGCCGCCCTGCCTTTCCCTACCCACGGCCACCGTCGCCGGCCTTCCTCACTCACCCCACGACAGAGGTATTTTTTTTTCTTTTCTTTTTTTTGTTATTCTCACACCCCAAGTCCTGTACCCAAGTTGAATTTTTATATTAAATTCGACACACCAGGGTCGATGATATACCCTCTCGTCGACAAATTGTGTGTCGAAAGTTTCGAAAAAAATATACACTCTCGTCCATAAATTGTTGTCGACGAGAGTGTATATTGTCGACCTTGGTATGTCGAAAATTATAAATTTGAGATTTCTGATTTTTTTTTTGAATTTGTGAGTTTTTTTTTTTTTTTGAATTTTGAAGCAATGGTAATCCAGATGATTTTTTTTTTTTTTGGAATTATTTTGGTGGTATTGTTGGCCGGCGGTGACGGGGCGACAGACGACGATGTTGGATGTGTCATTAGGGTTAGGGTTTAAAAATGAAGAAGTGTATCTAACATGTGTATTTTATTAAAAGGATCAAATGAGTAATTTAGGTGAATATTAAATTAATAAATTAGTTGGGGGAGTATATCTAACAAGGTTGGAGGGGAATATAGCCAGGGCCAATATAAACTCTTATTTGACCTAAAATATAATGTGTTATAATGAAAGACCATTAAATTAAAAAAATTAAAAAGTGCAGTTGTGAAAAAATAAAAATAAAACTAAATAATAAAGACATCAAATAATATAATATACCATTGTTTTTTATATATAAATATATATGATTGTATTATTATGGTAGGTTTTCTTTAAAATATCACCTATTAACATTCAAAGTATCACCATTTAAAAATGATTAATTTTGTATGTAATTTTTTCCAAATATTCTAAATAATATTATTATTTTTTATACTAAACACTGATACTGGGTTTATGACAAAATTTCATTGAATAAAGTTCTTAGAACTTTTTGTGTCTAATTTTATTATGTAGTACTAATTAAATTGGGAAATGATTTGAAATTCATATAACATCTTACCTATTTACATATCTAATTTGATTATATGCACATTAAATATAAGATAATGAATATGTAAAAATATTTAAAATTATATATCAATGATTGTACCCCTAATCTCATAATTCTGGGTCTCTCACTATCCTTGGACATGCTATAGTTCCATCCATTCCAGTCGATGCTTCTGCAAGCAGAAAATAGAAATGAACATGTTTGAAGGAGGGAACGAGTACTCTACAAGCCTAAATTGCTTGAGAGTTATGAAATTGTTGGAAAATGTGCTTCGAAATGAGCATGTTTGAAGTGAGCTTCGACTCGATATCTCATTCACCCATTTTTGAGTTGAAATGAACGCGAAATGATTTTTTAAACAATTTTTATATCCAAAATTGAGTAGGAAAAAATAACGTGATTTTTGTCCTATATTGGAAAATATAGCTTGTAAATATTACACGAAAGTCTAATCGATTTGGTAGCAAACGGACAAGCTACTCTTTGCCTCAAATTTTTATATTCGTAACTGTCGAAATAAATTAAAAATTGAAACCACCGAAATAAATTAAAATTCGAGCAATTTCATTTTATTTATGAAACCTGAATTCAATGGAGATGTGAAAGGCTATAACGCTCGTCTCGTAGCCAAGGGTTTCACACAAGTGAAGGGCTTTGACTTCCACGAGACTTTTGCATCGGTGGCAAAGCTTGTCACAGATAGAAGCATGTTAGCTGTTCAACAAAGAAGAATTTGTTTATTCATCAGTTAGACGTCAATAACACGTTCTTACATGACGACCTTATTGAGGAAGTTTGTATGAAGAAACCGCAATATTTTGTAAATAAAAATGACACAAGAGTTTGTAAACTTCACAAATCCTTATACGGGCTTCATCAAACTTCAATAAACTGGTACACAAAGTTTACAAAATCCCTTTGTTGGTCCCAAAACGAGTATAGTGACAGTTTAGAGGGGGGGTTGAATAGACTGTCAGATGTTAGAAACTTTTTCGTGCCTTTTTTATCAGATTAGACGTTCAGAAGAGTTATGGTACTCAGACGTCTATATGCAGATAAGATGTTCTAATCTCTAGAGTGTGTGTGTGATATAGCAGTTCAAGATAACAGCCTTACTGATTGCTGATTTCAGCTGGTCAGTTTGGAAGCTATCTCAAGAGCTATGAGTGCGGAAATGTGTAGGCCCTACGTGTTTAGACTCGTGGATATTTTTATGAAAACCTTTGAAAACCAATGACCTCAAAAACTATGTTATGAACAAGTAATAACAATGATGAGTATGAATACAAAATAAAGAATAAGCAATAAAGAACACAGGAATTTATAGTAGTTTAGATCTCAATATCCTACGTCCACTCTCTCTAATCAAATAGAGAAATTCAATAGCTTGCTGCTTTATAGTCCCAAGAGAAGACTTTCGGATCAAGAACCTCAACTACTTTCTAAGGAACTGATCTGTTTGTTGGTGAGGTAACAAACCACCTTTACAATGGTTAAAACCAATAAGTGAGATGTGTGTATAACCAACTAATGTTCTAAGCACTAAAGATAAGATTCTTTGTACGGGCTTAGGATCGGAAACTTAGAGCACTAAGGATAGAAATATTTGCTGGCTCTAAAGAACTCGATACTTAAGTATTTTTCTCAAACTTGTTGTTCTTGATATCAGTTGTATGTGCAGATATAGAGTTCTTTTTTGTGGAGTTTCCGGTTCCTTGTTCCAAAGAACAAGTGTTGTATTTATAGAGTGATTTGTGCTCAGAAACTAGCCGTTGCAACAAATCTTTCTAAGTATGGTTGCCATCTTCATAGGAATGGTATTTGCAGATTTTCTAGTACGACATTACCTTAAAAGGCAAGGTGCATTAAATGCTCTGTACTTCTTCTGCAGATCTCTTGTACGACCTACTAGGCTGTCAACTTCATAGCTTCGTGTTGATATCTCATTTGTCCACATCAGCTTGCTAGTTGAGAGCTTGTCTTGTCTTCTGTTAGAGCAATTCAGAAGTTAATCTGACATTCTCTTTGTCTTCTGTTTTGCATGTATTTATCATCTGACTTAGTTATTCATAAATGAACTAACACTTGTGAAGGTGTTTTATTCATAAATGCTAAGTGCTCTTCGTCTTGAATGCTCTTTAAAGCTTGCTCTGACAAGATACATATGAGTTCATATCTGCTGGGTTGTCTTCTGAACTTCGTTTGCAGATTATCATATCGAAGACCCAGTCTACAAGGTATACAACAACCTTTAGATCCAAATCTACTAATGAACTCTTGGGATCTTCAAGTTTTCTGTTTTCTTCTCAACAGGCTTCAGTGGGGTGTACATGTGAGTAATCAGTTGACCTTTACACAGTTGATTCTTAAACTAGAATAAAAACAATTACATTACTTCTAAGCTTTATAGTTCAGGTTAGGTACCTTAGTTCTAGATCATGACTTGTCAATCTAACCTGTACCCTAATGATCTGATTTTTGGCCATCAAAACTAAAGCTATTTATTACACTCAGATTAGGGGCTTGGATGAATATCCCAACACCCTTCTCCAGGTTGGATTTCATGATGTGATTCTTGCTGGAAATGACAATACAACCATTAAAGATGTGAACATTTTCCTTGATCGACATTATAGTATCAAGGAATTGAGTACACTAAAACATTTTTTGGGCATCAAGATTGTCCGATATGCAAAAGGTATCATTCTTAGTCAGCGAAAATATACATTGGACATCTTAAAAGAAGTGGTATGCAAGAGAGTCGTTCGAGTGCATTTCGACCTCACGGCCTAGGTAGTGGTGCTCTAACCACTTAAGTTATTCCACTTTGTCTTTATTTTGATAAGTGTGCACCACATATAAAAAATCTACCATTTGGGTTACAGTTACATATTAAAACTCTTATTACATTAAATTTATATTATAATGATTTTGTATCATGGGATAATGCCCACTTTTCAGTAATATTATGTTGCATTTTTTACGTATAATGACTTGCACTTTTCATTAATATTGTGTTGCATTTTTCAGTTATACTCACTTGAACTTTTTAGTAATATTGTGTTACACTTTTCAGTTATAATGACTTACAATTTTAATTAATATTGTGTTGCATTTTTTTCAGTTATAGTGACTTACACTTTTTAGTAATATTGTGTTGCACATTTCAGTTATAATGACTTATACTTTTCATTAATATTGTGTTGTATTTTTCTGTTATAGTGACATACACTTTTTAGTAATATTGTGATGCACTTTTCAATTATAATGACTTACACTTTTCATTAATATTGTGTTGCATTTTTTTGTTGTACTCACTTGCACTTAGGGGTGTCAAAATCAGCCCGGCCCACCCGACAAACAGGCCAGGCTGGGCCTGATTTATAGTGGCCCAAAAAAAATCGGGCCGATTTGGCCCGGCCCAAATGGCCTGTCGGGCCAACCGGGCCCAGGCCGGGCTTGGCCCGGATTTTTGGGCCGGCCCGGTTCCCAATTAAAAAAATTAAAATTAATTAATTCTTAAATTTCATAAATAAAGTCGGAAGAATGGAAAATAATAAAGTACGCTTTTTCTATCCTATTCCCCAAATTGAAAACCCTACTACACGTCTACACCGCCACACAATTGTCGACCTCATCCATGAATACATCGGCGGCAACTTTCATCTTCCGGCACGAGCAGCATATAGTAGTGCAACACCTCCTCTCCAAGGGCGGCGCACGGGCGGCACACCTCCGGGTAGGCACACAACGCTGGTCTTCTACGGCTCACGCCCACCTCTGATACTCCACGCAGCCCACCTCCAAGGTATTTATACAAGAGATTTGAAAGGGATTTAAAAAAGAAAGAAATGGAAAATAGATTTTAGAGGGATTTATTATCGAGAAAGAGAGAGAAAGAGAGGGATTGTTGTAAACTTGTAAGTCTTCTCGAAACTCTTCTTGTTCAGAATCTTGAATTTGAGAGGGCAAATTGAAAGGGCAAATTGAAATCTTCTGGATAAACTTGTAACTCTTCTGGAAAGAGAGAGAGATTTTCTTTGGATTTGAGAGGGCAAATTGAAATCTTGAATTTTCTGGAAACTCTTCTTGTTCAGATTTTTTTTTTGTTCGATTTTTTTGGTTCTGCAGATTTGTTTTGGTGATGTAGGGGTATAATGATTACGTGGGTTGTGGCCTTGTTTGTAGGTTACAGTTGAGTTTTAACTTTGTATTACTCAAATATCACTCAATTATTGAGATTTTTTAGTTTTTACGTTTAATTAAAATAAAAAATAATAATAAAAAAATACGGGCCAAAATAGCCCGGTGGCCCGACAGCCCGACCAGGGCCAGGCTGGGCCTCAAATTTCCAGGCCCGATAACAATCGAGTCGGGCCAGCCTGACCCAACAAAAACGTGTGGCCCGATGGCCCGGTGCTAGGTTGGCTCGACCCGACCCATTTGACAGCCCTACTTGCACTTTTTAATAAAAATTGTGTTGCATTTTTCAATTTTAATGACTTACATTTTTCTGTAATATTGTGTTGCAATTTTTATGTAATATTGGCTTACACTTTTCATTAATATTGTGTTGCATTTTTCAGTTATACTGACTTTTACATTTTTATAATATTGTGTTGCATTTTTCAGTAATATTGTGTTGCACTTTTTGGTTATATTGACTTACACTTTTCATTAATATTGTGTTGCACTTTCTAGTTATATTGACTTGCACGATTACAAAAAAGTATTGTGTTTCACTTTTTAGCTATACCGACTTATACTTTTAGTAAATATTATGTTGCATTTTTTTGTTATATCAATTGTAGGTCCCAAAGTTGAGTTAAGATTAGAACGAGTCTAAAAGTCTAGAGGGGAGGGGTGAATAGACTTTTCAAAAAATTTCTAAAATATCAGAGTTATAATGCGGAAATAGTGTTCTGGTAAAGTATTGTGCTTATATTAGATCAGTTTAATACTCGTAGTATTAATTTGAGCCTTTAACAAGTTTATACTCCAACTTGTTCTTTAGTTAATAAGTTTTCCAAACTTGTTCTCCAACTTGTCTTCAGTAAAGTAAAATACTCTTCCCAGTTTTTACTCTTCGAATGTACTCTACTTAACTTCTGCACTTAGATTCTTCACGTACAACTTCAGAATACTTCTTAGCTTCAATTCTTTAATACTTCTAAGTTTTCAATCTACTCTTCTTAAGTTGTAGTCTTCTGTTCTAAGTAGTTAATAAATCAGTCAATCATAACATTTCACCTAGTCAAAATATCATATTCATTCAAGTTCAGATAAACTTCAGTTTACATATAGGCATAAAAATGAAAATTAAGAAATAAGATGAGTAAAGAGATATTATCTTCCAAGGTTGTCCTTTATCTTCTTCTTCAGCCTTCCTTCAACTTCAAATCCTGAATGCAACATACATTCTGGTTTGAATGTCAATCATATGTTGAGGATCAGTTATGCCTTCATCAACAATTATTTTCTCAATGACATTTAAAACCTTTCCTTCCCCCTTTCTAGCTTCATCATACAACTCCCTAATAAGTTTTCAGTTGTTGAATGATTTCGCCCTTCAAGGTCTGGGTAAGGTCATTAGTATATTGTTTAGTAGATACAACACCAAGTTAGGCTAAAAATACTCTACTGATCTTTATCAGCACAGTTGTTTCAAACACACTTATACATCATTTTTATCACTTTTCCAATATAAAGAACTACTTATTTGGATTCAGCTGAGTATAACTTTCTTGGAGATTTGATCTTTTTCTCGGATCAGAAGAGTAACATCAGGTGAGTTCCCCATTCAATTGAGAAAACATCTTTTGTGCCTGTTTCACCTTAGTAGAAGTGTCAATTTAAGAAATATTGGTGAAATACAACATAGAAGAGTATAAGAATAATTAAATCAAGGTTCATAAAGGTTCATTCCAAGATGACTATTGTCCTGAGTCAACAAAAGGATATTTAGGGAATCAAGGATTCCCCATTAAATGTATATTCTCATTTCCCTTAGCTTTACCAGATTCCTCATTGGGTAGCCACCTTGGTGACCCTGTTATCTGATGTGAGAAAATGTAAAAAATATTACACTTCTGATATAGTCTGCTAATCTGGTCTACTGTTCTCATCGGTGGTACTGTTCTGCTCTTGGTATCAGTAGAACTTTAGGTACCCTCTAAACTTGGGATCCTTTAGTGTTAGTAGAATCAAGAGGAATCGAAACGTACATATAAGTTTTAAACAATTGAGAATGTTTGAGTTTCCTGCCCTTATGGTCACAAAACCAAACTTTGTTCACCTTTTCTTGACTATCAGTAGAGTTCACATTTACTGTTCTGAGATAACCACCAACTGGTTTAACCTCTTTGGGAGCAGGAAAGTGAGGCATGTGATAGTTAGAGCATGGTTTAAAAGCTTGTGTGCTATATGGTCTATACTTACAGTATGGTCTATCCTCTCTTACAATGTCGTATGATAATGGAGGTGCATAGAGAATAGGTTTTACATGATTAGGTTGGTTATATCTCCTAGGCTTAGATGCATACAACTGAGACTGCCTTAAATAGGCTGGTCTAGGCTATGTCCATATAGGTTGGACTGGTCTAGTCGTATACAAATGAGTACTACTCTGCTGATTGGTACTCTTCTGATATGACTTAGACCATTTTGTTCTTACCTTATTCATCTTATTAACATTTTTGGTATTAGGATGGACAAGATTAGTTCAAACTGGTCCATTGGTCTTGGAGGTTATAAATTTTATGGGTTTCTTACCCTTATCAAGAATTTCAGAACTGTTCTGAACTGTATTCGTGTTCTTGATTACAGAAGTAGATGAGCTAGGTACATCAGTACCTATCCCACTTTTATCAGCTGGGGATCTGTATTGATCAAATAATTGTTGATTAATCTTGGAAGATTTAATCATATCAGCCAATTTCAGATCTAAGCTTAGTACTTCTGTTTCCAAGAAACGATTACGTTCTTCAAGCTTTTCATACTTAGACTTTAAATCATTGAACTCATTGGTTTTGAGAGCTTAAGTCTTGAGCATACCATTATATAAATTGTCTATTGATGCATACTTATCTTTCAGTTGTGACAACTCTTCGGTTAAGCGTTCATTTAAGGTAATTAATTTAGGACATGCTCTTGACTGTGCTTCTCTGAGACTGATGATTTCTTGTTTTAAAGCAATGTTCTCGTCGCTGACTTCCATGAAGGTTTTATTAGCAAGTAAAAGGTCTTTTTTAGTCACTTCATTAGAGTGATGAAGACTGCTTCTTACGCGGCTGTCAGCCGTATCACTTTCATCAGTTTCGGAACTATCACAAGAACGAAATGAAGTAATATATGATACCTCAATCTTTTGTTTGGCCATGATTCCCAAGTCGTCATCACGATCATAATCTGAGATACAGAACTTAGGCAGTTTTGTAGCATTAGTATTCATTAGAAGAAATCAAAGTATGATAAAGCAAGAAATCTTTACACTAAGTATTTTCACGGATCAGTTCTTGGTGGACAACAAGACTTTCCCCTAAAGTCTTCTTGGTAATCTAGAAACAGCAGTCCTTTTAGAACTACTGCTCTGATACCACTAGTTGGTCCCAAAGTTGAGTTAAGAATAGAACGAGTCTAAAAGTCTAGAGGGGAGGGGTGAATAGACTTTTCAAAACTTTTCTAAAATATCAGAGTTATAATGCTGAAATAGTGTTCTGGTAAAGTACTATGCTTATATTAGATCAGTTTAGTACTCTTAGTATTAATGTGAGACTTTAACAAGTTTATACTCAACTCTTATGATTACGAATTTTACTCAGTAAACAATACTGTTCTCAGTATGAAGTATTTGTCTACTCAACAAGATTTCTCAATCTAATCGTTTATACGAATTCTTAAAGAACTTAAACAAATATCAAACAGTAAGTAAATAAACACATAATTTATAGTGGTTCGACAAATGTCTATATCCACTCTCACAATCCCAATTGTGAAGTTTTTATTAACTCTCGAGTTTCTTGTTGCTTTAAGTCCCAAGACTAAGACTTCGATTTTCTCTATTACACCACCAGGTATATCTTCGATCTACTAGTAATTCACACAAGTTTACTAGCACACTTGTTTACAAATGAAATCACAAACTAAAATAGTAAAACTTATCTTGAGTAGCCTTGCGAATATGCTTCTTCAAAACTTGGCTTCTTGATCTTCTCTTCTCGAACTCTGCGAGTTTCTTGATCGCTTCTAAGACTTGAATTGCTCTCTCAATGCTTGTACTTGCAGTAGTCTTTTCAGTAGAAGATGTTGCGGTATTTATAGACTTTAGTTAGGTTGTTAGCAGTTTGTGAAACTAACTCATAACTAACTCTTAACCGTTTCTTGTAACATGTTTTCCAACTAACTTCAACTCCTTAAGCCAGTCTTTATATCTTCCTTCAGTTATTCAGTTACGTCCTTCAGTTAATAAGTTTTTCAAACTTATTCACCAACTTGTCTTTAGTACAGTAAAATACTCTTCCCAGTTTTTACTCTTCTCATGTACTCTGCTTAACTTTTGTACTTAGATTCTTTACGTACAACTTCAGAATACTTCTTAGCTTCAATTTTTCAATACTTCTGAGTCTTAAATCTACTCTTCTTAAGTTGTAGTCTTTTGAGTCTGACTAGTCTTCTCATATCTAACTTTGCTTATTTACATTACAATACAAACTTACAAATATAAACTTGTTAATACTTCAACTGAACTATATACAGTAGAGTATTTCTAAGTCCTATACTATAAGTTGTCTATACAATCTTTCATTCAGCTTAGTTCCTAACATTTAGAATATTTCACTTCATATATCACATAAGATCAGTAAACTTAGTTTTTATGACTTCTCAAGATGACTTAGTTAAGATGACTTCTTCCACATATATTATTAACTTTAAGTTATTTTTTTGCCATCAAAAGTTATTATCATCAACTAGGACTTTGTTTCTAGGATTCATATCCCAACATCAATTTACATTTTTAGTAGTATTGTGTTGCATTTTTTTTACTGAATAAAAATTCTCTTAAAAGTTTGACATTTTTTTATGTAAAAAAGTTTTAATTATATATATTATCACTGAAAAGTATAAAACATTTTTACTTAAAATACTGAATAGTAAAATTGAATATATTTTTGTGAATTATTTATTATTTTATTATATATAATTAATAAAATTATTTATTTAATGAGTATAACCGCTTTCTATATGAAAAACGTGTATATTTTTAAGTAAAAGAAAGAGATAATTTAATAGTGATAAAGTGGGATAGCTCAAGTGGTTAGAGCACCGCTACCTAGGCCTTAGGTCCTGGGTTCGAGTCATTTTTTTTTTGACAGAAACTCAAATTGCATTAATCACGAATTGTGGGCTAACAGCCCTACATCTTCCAGAATAATCTGATTACAACACATGGGAACCTCACCATCCCAAAAAGACTCATATTCAATCCTACATCCATAGTGAGCAAAGAAAAGACTCATATTCAATCCTACATCCATAGTGAGCAAAGAAGTGAGCTACTCGATTAGCCTCTCTCCGAATAAAAAGGCAGGCCGTGACTCGAGAATCCGCAGCCAACTTGTGAAGGTCATCAATTAAGAGCATTGTGTAAGGGCATGCTTCAAAGCTCCCATGGAACGCCCGAACAAGAGATTGCGAGTCCGTTTCGAGTATCAGATTTTGGAGACCCCACTCGACGGATTTCTTGACTGCGAAACAGAGAGCCATCGTTTCGAGGAGCGTGCTGTCACCCGATGCCAGAAGCCTCTTCGACCCTGCTTTCACCACTTGACCACGATCATCCCGGATCACGAAGCCGAAACCCACCGAGCCATCCGAGAAAACAGCAGCATCCGAGTTAAGTTTGAGGGTACCCTGAGCTGGGCATGACCACGTGATTTGAGGGTGAGTGCTACGGCTTGAAGGGGTTTTGTACTGGGACTGTATTTCATCAACCAAACTCATGGCCTTTGAGATAATTGAAAGAGGGTTCTGAGTTTTCTGCTCAAAGAGGCGACTGTTACGAGCTTTCCACAAATTCCACGAGATAATGGCAAAAATCAGAATTCCGTGGCTAGGAAGGGTGTCACAGAGGTCGCCAAACACGGACAAAAAAGTTATGTTTGTGCCCAGGCGAGTGGTAACACGCAAAGGGGCCCTACCCCAGGTATGGATAGCTATCGGGCATTCAAGAAGCACATGAGTCGTATTCTCCACGGCGAGGCCACAAGATGGACAGACGGGGTCGATGGGGGTACCCCTCCTAGCAATCGAAGAAAGAGTTGCAAGTGATTCGTTGCATGCTCTCCACATAAAGTGGAGGATTTTTGGTGGTGCTTTGCAATTCCATAGCTTCTTCCAGATTAAATGTTTCGAGCTAGCAGATGGTAACCCATTACCGCAAGTGGAGAGTTTGTTGATAGCCAGATGATACGCGGACTTTACTGTAAAATTTCCATTCTTGGTGTACAACCACACTCTCGCGTCTTCCGGTTGCCTAAGGCTTAGTGGAATCTCCATAATCCTCCTAGCCGTAGCTGTATCCCAAAGGTTTCTGATTTTCTCATGATCCCAATTGCAAGAACTTTGATTAATTAAATTGGATAAAGTGAAATTCTCAAGATCCGTTCCATCAATTAACTCGATCAAGGGGGAAGGGGCTGGAGCACCCTCAATCCATTTATCCGTGAAACAGCGAATCTTCTCTCCATTCCCCACACGCCACCCGACTCCCTCAAACACCAGATTACGAGCATTCATGATACTCCTCCACAAATAACTAGGCTGAAAGCCCATGGTTGCTGACTCAATATCGCCTCTAGGAAAGTAACGAGCTTTTAGAATCCTCGTAGCCAAGGATTCTTTGTTTTGTAAGAGTCTCCAATATTGCTTTGCAACCATGGCCAGGTTAAAGAAGTACATTTCTCGAAACCCCAAACCACCAACCTCTTTCGACCGAGAAATTTTCTCCCAACTAAGCCAATGAGTTTTCCTATGTTCCGGAGTGGATCCCCAGTAAAATCTAGCTGCTGCACGCTCAATTTCTTCGCATAGAGACTTTGGGAACAAAAAGCAACTCATTGCATAGTTCGGGATTGCTTGAACAACCGTTTTAATAAGAACTTCTCTCCCCGCTTTTGTTAGATTTTTTTCCTTCCACCCCTTTAATCTGCTTAACACACGATCAACAACGACTTGAAAAACAGATTTCTTGCTACGTCCCACCACCGAGGGAAGGCCAAGATACTTGGAATGGGTCGCTACAGATCTTGCCCCAAGATGGTCTTTCAAGACAGCCACAACATTCTCAGGAACATTGCTACTCGTGGAGAGCTCAGACTTATCCAAATTTATCTGCTGCCCAGACGCCTGTTCGTAGGCTTGAATGATGTCTTTCACCTTGCAGACCTCCTCTTGACCAGTCCGGAAGAAGAGAATGCTATCATCCGCAAAAAGAAGATGGGACACCGGGGGGGCTTGCCATGCAACCTTGATGCCACGTAACTCACCATTCATTTCAGCCTGCTTTAGAAGGGAGGAGAAACCCTCTGCACAAATCAAAAAGAGATAAGGCGACAAAGGGTCTCCTTGGCGGAGGCCCCTTTCGGGGGTGAAGCTATCAGTGGGAAAACCATTAATAAGCAAAGAGTATGACACCGTGGTAACACATCTCATGACCAACTCGATCCATCTATCATCAAAACCAAGGGTCGAACACATAGCTCTAAGGAAATTCCACTCTACTCTATCATACGCTTTACTCATGTCAAGTTTCAAGGCACCAAAACCTTTTTTACCTGGGGAGGAGAAAAAAGATGGGTATTTAACTTTCCATAAAAAAAAAAAAAAGAGATAATTTGATAGCATGATATTTATATAAATAAAAAATAATAGAAGGGTTGCTATGCTAGCAATGTAGCATTATGCAAAAAAAAAAAAAAAAAAAAACCCTGATGTGGCACTTGCTAGTTTGCCTACCGTTTGAAAGTAACCTCTTCCTCGTATTAAACATAGGATGCTATCCTATTTTTTCTTCATGACATGTACTCGAGATTAGTAAAGATTATTCTAAAATTATCTCAAAATTTTTAAAAAGTTTTAGAGATTTTATTCAATCAATTGGATCAAAATTTTTTTTGAAGTTTAGAGATTTTATTCAATCAATTGGATAAAAAAATCTTCACTCACAATCGAGAATTGAGTTGGTATAAATAGGAAGAGTGGTGTAGATAAGAAATCTAAAAAATTTACGTAAATACATATTCATTCTTTAATTTAGGGTTAAGTTCATATTAATTTAAGGTCTTAATCAATCATGACACTTTGTTTCAATTTAAAGTAGGTAAAGAGATGTTACAAAATAAAACCTAACTTAAAAGAAAAAATGTTCATCTCCCATCTTTTTCATCCGCCAGTTTGAAATTCCCAAACTTTCGAAATTGATTTTCCCTCCCTAAATCAATCGTCAAACTTCAAATCCAGATTCCAAAACTTCACAATAAATTTTATTTTTCTGTAAATCTCTTTGTCCCGCTTTCTCCCCTAGCGTCGTCGTTCGTATGTTCGTGTGTTTTCAATTTTTGCTTTAATGTTTAAATTTGTTAGTTTTATCACCTATATTAATTAAGAGAAAAAAATGGAGAAATTAGTAAACGTCATCCAGATAAATAAATTCTTCTAAAAATAATTGTAGAAAAACATTTGATAAATCACAAAATATTGCATTAGCTTAATTCACACACATTTTTTATAAATACACCCCCACAAGCTTAATTCCTTAAATATTTTATATTTCTTTAAATATTCTTTAATACTAATCATTATGATGGATCAATGTTATTTTGTATTTTGTATTACGTGCAATAATATATCTTACTACATGCAATAATATATATGTTACTATATATTATAATGTAGGTTACTTAATCAATAAAAAAATATAAAAGAATCAATATTACTCCCTCCGTCCCGTGATTATGATGAGAATGAGGGTCGTGGGCTCAAAATTGCGTATAGTCGAGAGTCAGGTTGAAGGGCGACCCAATGGATTTAGCATAGTTAGGATATTAGAAGATATTATTAATTATTAATTAGAAGATATTATTGAGTAGTTAGTTTGTTAGGATATATGCATGTGGAAGAATTATTCCTATATATTGAGGTGAAGTACCGTATGGAGGGAAGAAAAAGAAAAAAAAAAGAGAATTCAAAGAATTCAATTTGCAAAATAGGTTGCAGCCCCGTTTCTTGCTAGCCTGAGCTAGGGATTACAGATTTATTCGTATTTCGTATCGTGGTTCTCATCAAATTGGTGCTCTCATTGAGAGTATTCGAGAATCACGACGCCGATCGTCATGGTAGGAACTCATCGTATTTCGTATCGTGGTTCTCATCAAATTGGTGCTCTCATTGAGAGTATTCGAGAATCACGATCGTCATGGTAGGAACTCATCGGGAACGTATTGAGTCACTAGAGACAAAATTTCATCAAATTGAAACAAGATTCAAAAGTATTGATGCCAAGATGAAACGAATGATGTCAAAATTGTTACGCAAGAAATCATCAAGAACCGGATCAAGAATCAAGTCAAGTTCGTCATCTGAAGAATATCGCACCTTCGGTACAAGTTCCGACAACGGGGTGAACCCGACGTCCAGGGAGGACGGGAGAAGAAAAATTAGAACAAATTGTGGTTATGATGGACCACCAATTTTCGATGAATATTTTGACGAAAATTGTGGTTATGATGTACCACCAATTTTCGATGAATATTTTGATAAAAATTGTGGTTATGATGTACCACCAATTTTCGATGAAAATTGTGGTTATGATGTACCACCAATTTTCAATGAAAATTTTGATGAAAATTGTGGTTATGATGTACCACCAATTTTCGATGAGTTTGTTGAGGTTGATGATGAAGATGGAATTGACTGCAATAGACCAGAAATAACAATTTCTGAAAAAAGAACCAAGTTGTTGGGAAATTTAGCATTGATTTACATGCAACACAAAAACTTCAAATTTTCTGAAAAATATTGTAGAAAAGCACTCTCGATTGAATCGGATAAGACCAAACATGTTTTCTTGATCAACGTCGTTGGATCGAACTCCGATAATTCTAAATTCATCCTTGAGGACAAGGATGTTTGTGAAGGAGATGGGAATGATGAGAATGAGGGTCGTGGGCTCAAAATTACGTACCGTCGAGAGCCGGGTTGAAGGGCGGCCCAATGAATAAAGCAGGTCAAGGTGAAGTCGAGGCCCAGAATGTTGCTAAGCCCAGTTAAGGATAATCTTTTATTTTAGGTGAAGTCGAGGCCCAGAATGTTGCTAAGCCCAGTTAAGGATAATCTTTTATTTTATTGTTGCCTTAGTTTTAGGAATATAGATAGATATGCATTAGATATGATTGGTTAGTTTGTTAGGATATTTACATATTTTGTGGAGGAATTAAAACCCTATATATTAAGGGTGAAAGTACTATATGAAAAGAGAATAAAAAAACAATAGAATTCATAGAATTTATTTTGCAAAATAGTTTGCAGTCCCGTTTCTTGCTAGCCTGAGCTAGGGATTACGGATTTATTCCTATTTCGTATCGTGGTTCTCATCAAATTGGTGCTCTCATTGAGAGTATTCGAGAATCACGATCGTCATGGTAGGAACTCATCGGGAACGTATTGAGTTACTAGAGACAAAATTTCATCAAATTGATGCCAAGATGAAACGAATGATGTCAAAATTGTTACGCAAGAAATCATCAAGAACCGGATCAAGAATCAAGTCAAGTTCGTCATCTGAAGAATATCGCACCTTCGGTAAAAGTTCCGACAAAGGGGTGAACTCGACGTCCAGGGAGGACGGGAGAAGAAAAATTAGAACAGATTGTGGTTATAATGGACCACCAATTTTCGATGAATATTTTGACGAAAATTGTGGTTATGATGTACCACCAATTTTCGATGAATATTTTGATAAAAATTGTGGTTATGATGTACCACCAATTTTCGATGAAAATTGTGGTTATGATGTACCACCAATTTTCGATGAAAATTGTGGTTATGATGTACCACCAATTTTCGATGAGTTTGTTGAGGTTGATGATGAAGATGGAATTGACTGTAATAGACCAGAAATAACAATTTCTGAAAAAAGAAACAAGTTGTTGGGAAATTTAGCATTGATTTACATGCAACACAAAAACTTCAAATTTCCCGAAAAATATTGTAGAAAAGCACTCTCGATTGAATCGGATAAGACCAAACATGTTTTCTTGATCAACGTCGTTGGATCGAACTCCGATAATTCTAAATTCATCCTTGAGGACAAGGATGTTTGTGAAGGAGATAGGAATGATGACAATGAGGGTCGTGGGCTCAAAATTACGTACCGTCGAGAGCCGGGTTGAAGGACAGCCCAATGAATAAAGCAGGTCAAGGTGAAGTCGAGACCCAAAATGTTGCTAAGCCCAGTTAGGGATAATCTTTTATTTTATTGTTGCCTTATTTTTAGGAATATAGATAGATATGCATTAGATATGATTGGTTAGTTTGTTAGGATATTTACATATTTTGTGGAGGAATTAAATCCCTATATATTAAGGGTGAAAGTACTATATGAAAAGAGAATAAAAAAATAATAGAATTCATAGAATTTATTTTGCAAAATAGTTTGCAGCCCCGTTTCTTGCTAGCCTGAGCTAGGGATTACGGATTTCGTATCGTGGTTCACATCAAATTATCGAAAATTGTGGTTATGATGTACCACCAATTTTCGATGAATATTTTGATGAAAATTGTGGTTATGATGTACCATCAATTTTCGATAAGTTTGTTGAGGTTGATGATGAAGGTGGAATTGACTGCAATAAGCAAGAAATAACAATTTCTGAAAAAAGAACCAAGTTCACAAGATCTCAAATGAAGAAGGTTCCGATCATGGTTGAGAAAGATTGTTCGTACATGCAACACAAATACTTCAAGTTTGTCAAAGAATATTGCAGAAAAGCACTTTCGATTGAACCGGATAAAACCAAACATGTTTTCTTGATCCACGCCGGTGGATCGGACTCCTATAATTCTGAATTCATCCTTGAGGACAAGGATGTTTGTGAAGGAGATGGGAATGATGAGAATGAGGGCCGTGGGCTCAAAATTGCGTATAATCGAGAGCCAGGTTAAAGGGCGGCCCAATGGATTTAGCAGATAGTTAGGATATTAGAAGATATTATTAATTATTAATTAGAAGATACTATTGAGTAGTTAGTTTGTTAGGATATATGCATATTTTGTGGAAGAATTATTCCTATATATTGAGGTGAAGTACCGTATGGAGGGAAGAAAAAGGAAAAAAAAAAAGAGAATTCAAAGAATTCAATTTGCAAAATAGTTTGCAGCCCCATTTCTTGCTAGCCTGAGCTAGGGATTACGGATTTATTCGTATTTCGTATCGTGGTTCTCATCAGATTACTTGCACACTTTCCTTATTTGGACGTCCCAAAATTACTTGCACACTCTTAATATGGAAATGCCCCACAAAATTAATACCCTCCCAACATCATTTTATTTTCAAAATTGCCACCATCTTTTTACATACATTTTACTTTACACCTCATCATATCCACTTTACACCTCACCAAATTACCTAAAATACCCCTCATTTATCTTACATCACCAACCACTAAATTCACTTTTCTTAAAAAACGTGTCGGTTAAACCGTGCAAGTAATCTTGGGACGGAGGGAGTGCTATATAAAATTGTGTTATTACTACATGTAATAATTTGTTTTACTACATAAAAAATTATATGTTACTACATACTACAGTTTGAATTACTACATTGAATAGACGTTTGTTACTATATGTAACTTTATCAAATGATCTAATATTTTTCGCATCATCCTACAATAAAATATTTTGTATTACAAAATAATTATTGTGTTTACTACATTCGATAATATATGTTACTACATATTATAATGTGAGTTACTACATCAATAAAAACACTAGAAAAAATGTGTTACTAAATAAAAGAATTTGTATTATTATATAAATAGTTTGTGTTATTACTACATAAAATAATGTGTATTACTACATATTACAATTTAAATTACTACATTTAATATCCCGCGTTCGACAATAAAATAAAAGATAAAAAAATCACAGAAACGAGTAAAATAAACGGATTAAAATTTTTGAATTAAGCTTTCAGTGGGTGTATTTATAAAAAATGTGTGTGTGAATTAAGTTTGTTGATTTATTTATAAAAAATGTGTGTGTGAATTAAGTTTGTGGGTGTATTTATAAAGAACATGTGTGTGAATGACTGAAATGCATATATGCAATATTTTATACCAGACTAGCCATATATATATATATATATATATATATATATATATATGTTATAGTTACTCTCAATTTGGAGGTTTGGGTTGCTTGATTATTTTAATTTATCAATATACCAATATTACGTAGTACTTCCTCATTCCAATTTCATTATTCCCACTTTTCTTTTTTGGTTGTCCAATGCCTATTTCATTTATGGAAATAATACTATTCACACTACTTCATCTCCACCCTCCAACCATCATTTATTTACTCAAATTGTCACTAATTTTTTTCATAAACAATCACTTTACTTATAAATGGACCCCACATCATCCCATTATACCCTCCAACTTATCTATTTTATACATAAACTAATCAATATTCATTAAAACCCGTGTTCGAAGAAATGGATATAATAAAATTGGACGGAGGGAGTATTAATTAATATTACTAATAATATTATTAAATAATTCAATTCATTCTGCTATTGTTATCTATTCTATTAAACTAGATTATTTGATTTGGGGATTTAAGATTTCTGATTTAGGAGTTTTAATTATCTCAAATCAAACTACTCATTATTTACAATTTAGTCCTTCAATATTTTAACCCTTGTGATTACGCCCCTAAATTTATAATAAAAATTCATCGCTACGCAAGTGTTTCGATTAGTTATTTCTTGAATATTATACTAATTAGCCGTACACGATAATTAATGCAAGGCAACGGCAATTACGAGGACTAGTTCGTACAAGGTTTCACGTATCATTAGTAACTACTATCTTATATCGAGGTGGGTTTTAATTGCTTTATTCTCTACGGTGGTTTGTAGAGCTCTATTGCATTTGTTATTCATTATTTAATGTTTTAGATAAATGATTTGAGTTAATTGTTTACTATGTGAATCCATTTTCTATTGTTATTCGATTGGCAATGTATATTATATATTGGCAAAGTTTGTATATAATGGCAAAGTTTGTATATTGACAAAGTTTGTGGCAAAGTATATGTTGACAAAGTTTGTGGCAAAGTTTGTATATTGGCAAAGTTTGTGACAAAGTTTATTATCTATTGGTAGGGTTGCAATGACAAAGTTGGCAAGGTATTGGCAAAATATATGTTGCAACGTGAATGTTATTCACTAAATTGCAATTACTTGATTATTTATTTTTAGCATTATTTTTTATTTTTTTTACAGGGAGCATTAAGTATTGAATGACTTAGTCTCACTGAGTGTGCTTGCATGCTCAGCCCTATAAATTTACAATTTCAGGTTAAAGAGTTTGACGGCGAGGAGTTGTGATGGGAGACGGTCTTCTTTAATTAAAAATAAAAAAAAATTTAGGGTCTGTATCCTTTCTTTTCGAAGGCCTTTTCGGGGTGTCTCTTAAGTAAGGCAGCATTGAAAGCATTCGCTGTAATGGATTATTTATGCTTCTCATCTTGAATTATGGTTTTTCTTTTATGAGTCCTTATTTATTAAATTAAACGAGAACTTTCCACTTGAAGTTTACTATAATTGTTTTTCGCTGCTTAGTTAAACGAATTTTTAAAATGATAGTCGTTACACTCTTATTTTTACCGTTGTGAGTTTAATATTAAATTTTGGCGCGTTTAAGTTAGTTAATTCAACTACTTTTGAAAATGTCCGTATTTTCAAAATTGGGGTGTGACATTCATTTCCATAAACATTTGGTTTGACAACGATTGTGTCAAATACAGATCATCTAGGGTCTCAAATACTGCAGCAACATCCTTCTCCTTCATAACCTCTCTGAAAACATTATCTCTCAAACTTAGAACAACAATGCTGTAAGCTTTTTCCATAAGCTCTTCTTTCTTGGCCTTGTCTACCTCAGATGCAGCAGGCCAAGTAGATTAAGAGTATACTTTAGCCCATGGTGTGACAGTAGAGTCTTCATCTTGGCTTTCCATAAGCCAAAATCTGTCTTACCATTGAATTTCTCTATCTCCAACTTCACAGAACCCATTTCTTGATTCTTGCCTTTATCTTTCGACTTCCCACAGTTGGCGCCAATTTTTATGGAATTGTATCCACTTAGCAATTCCTCACAAATGATAAAACAAGACAACTAGAAACGCAATGAATTGAAACGAATAAAGAACTTAAAAAAGGAACACGGGATTTACGTGGTTCGATCAAATGATCTACGTCCACATAGGATAGAAGACTCTCTTCACTAATTACGAATGAAAGATTACAGATTGCAAGTATTCACAAAGCTTGATATCTAACGTAGAATATTCAGGTTAAAGAGTTTACAATTTCAGGTTAAAGAGTTTGACGGCGAGGAGTTGTGATGGGAGACGGTCTTCTTTAATTAAAAATAAAAATAATGGATTATTTATGCTTCTCATCTTGAATTATGGTTTTTCTTTTATGAGTCCTTATTTATTAAATTAAACGAGAACTTTCCACTTGAAGCTTACTATAATTGTTTTTCGCTGCTTAGTTAAACGAATTTTTAAAATGATAGTCGTTACACTCTTATTTTTACCGTTGTGAGTTTAATATTAAATTTTGGCGCGTTTAAGTTAGTTAATTCAACTACTTTTGAAAATGTCCGTATTTTCAAAATTGGGGTGTGACATTCATTTCCATAAACATTTGGTTTGACAACGATTGTGTCAAATACAGATCATCTAGGGTCTCAAATACTGCAGCAACATCCTTCTCCTTCATAACCTCTCTGAAAACATTATCTCTCAAACTTAGAACAACAATGTTGTAAGCTTTTTCCATAAGCTCTTCTTTCTTGGCCTTGTCTGCCTCAGATGCAGCAGGGTCAAGTAGATTAAGAGTATCCTTTAGCCCATGGTGTGACAGTAGAGTCTTCATCTTGGCTTTCCATAAGCCAAAATCTGTCTTACCATTGAATTTCTCTATCTCCAACTTCACAGAACCCATTTCTTGATTCTTGCCTTTATCTTTCGACTTCCCACAGACGGCGCCAATTTTTATGGAATTGTATCCACTTAGCAATTCCTCACAAATGATAAAACAAGACAACTAGAAACGCAATGAATTGAAACGAATAAAGAACTCAAAAAAGGAACACGGGATTTACGTGGTTCGATCAAATGATCTACGTCCACATAGGATAGAAGACTCTCTTCACTAATTACGAATGAAAGATTACAGATTGCAAGTATTCACAAAGCTTGATATCTAACGTAGAATATTCATTAAGTCCTACGCACTCTCAATACTCTCATTACCCACAATCTATGCACTTGGTGGTGTTTTTATAGATGTACAATGCCCTTGATAACTGCCACTAACAAACTAACTAACTAATAGACTCAACAAAAATAACTAACTCTAAAAATCGGAAATCAGCAGACTTGACTCAACTGATATGCCTATCAGCTGAGTTGGCTTCATCAGACTTGGTCGACCCAACTGATCTGATCAGACGACTTGCATCAATAGAGTTGCCTTCAACTCATCTCAGATTAGTTGACAACTACAACAGACTACTAAACTTTATCAGCTAAGTACACCTTATTCAACTGGTAATGAACTCCAAAATTAGCAGACTACCTACTCTTCTCATAGATAGAATCAAATGACTTATCAAAATTGCATTAATCTCAACACTTGCATTATATGTGAAAAGTGTGTTTTAAAATGTTACAGAAAACTTATAGGAGGAATGGATCAAAAAAAAAAAAAAATAGAAAAATGATCGAAGACGTGCATGCATGTTCGATTACTTTGATCACAGACTGACCAAGTTATATTTCACTGAGAGGAAGAAGAAAGACAGATTAATTTTGGCTAAGGCTACTAAAATATGGAGTAAAGGCAACATGTTGACTGGACACTTTGTGTTAATTCCTCGGACCAAATCACTCCAATTAACAGGGTCAAAATAGAAATATATAATTTAATGAATTATAAGTAGAAAGTGAAGATAATTAATTTAAGTTAGTTTGTATAATAAAAAGAAGCATTTAAACCTTTATCAATTAATTACAAATCAGTCTATCATATACATGATTGATTATACAATGTCAACTGTTAAGGCTCAATCAGTATATGTTATAGTATGTATGAAGAATGGATAGAGAGGAACGCATTTGTTTGGATTGATGTAGGAAACCAAACCCACGTACTGTGCTGCCTTATTGTAATGATATGATGCTCCCAGATGCTTCAAATATAATGGTGCAGAGATATGATTATATATATACGTTGGATTTGCATGTGTATATATACATACATGAAGCATCAAAGTAGGTAGCTAGAGAACCTGCTGGCCGGCCAGCATGCATTAATTAAGTGAGCTGCATGCTGCTGATTTGTAGTAATTCATATTAGCTAGCTAGGTGAGAAGAAGAACAAGTGTTGTTCCTTTTTTCTAATACGTACTATCAAATTTCTTTAAGTCACAAATTAACCAACCAGCTGTTTTATTTGACTTCACAACCATGCATATATATATATAGCCTTAATAAAATGTTTTCTCCTTCATCTCGCGCGAATGTTAATATGCTAAAACAATCTACTTATCTGCATGCTCTCAATGCTAATATTATGAATCAGCATATCATGATCTATTTCAGCCTTAAATCTAATTAAAAAGTACTAGCTAGGTGCTAAATTCATACATTTAAAATTCATGTTACATGAATGATGAATAAATATGACTTTTTCATATATAGGAGTTGATGCCACTTTTTCTGGATCCTCAAATATTGTAATATAGAATGATATAGTTTGGTTAGGCATAATATGTGTTTCTTTTTAGTTCCAAGATATGTTTGAGATATCTATACTCAAGTCCAAATATTTCAATCGGTCCAGATTGAATCATAAATGGTGTACGTGTCTTTTGATCATTTGATATGCATACAATCGAGTGTGTTTTTATGTGTTGAGTATAAATATTATTTTAGACCGGATCAAACATTAATTATCTTGGATTTGATTATTCATCTATCTTGACCTAATCTATTTTTAAATTGTTTGTTTTGCTTGAAAGAGATTTAATTATATATTGTGATAATGTTTACTAACTCGTATAAAATATATACAAGGTCTTAAATATATTTAATGCAAGATGATGACAAAGAAAACAAGAAAAAAATAGGGAACTATTTCTGTTACTTTCCACTTTCCAGGAAGCTTTGGAATGGATGAATTAGAACTTGGAAGTTGTGGAACATGAATTAGTTGCTAAATTAATTCAAGATATATATACTTAATCAGATTTTAAAAAAGTATCCTAACATGTAAAAATACGTAAACTTCATTGTGTATATCTATAATTCAATTTGGATTAGTTAAAATATTTGGGTTTAACTGTAGATATATCTAACACATCCAAACGGGACTTTAGAGAGTTTTGGAATTTAGGGTGTGTTTTAAAAAACAATTAACTACTTTTGGAATCACCTTTTTTTTCAAAAGCTGTGAGAGGGTTTAAAAAATAAGTAATTTTACAAGCAATTAGTTGTGTTTCAAAACAAACCTTACATGTTTGCCATTGAAATTTTCTATCTAAATTAAACTTTATATTGGTGTAGGGTATTGGTGAGTTTGCATGTAGTTGATACCACCTATGCAACGCACGTGTTGGTATATAACCTAGTAATCATCTAAATTAAAGAAGGGTTTAGTGATGCAAAATCCTGAAATTAAGGGAAAGACAATGACTTCTACACTCAAAAGGGAACAATGATTTGACATATTAACCACGTACTAATCTTGTTTCATAGTATAATTAAAAACTAATAATAATGGTATAATTAATAAATTTAGATGTAGGTAGTACTCTAGTATACGACACTTGGTAGATTTAACGAATTAGAGATGTAAACACAGACGGTCAAACATTAAAAGTAGCGCAAACAAGAAATCAACTAATACGAACAAATAATTTAAGTCAAATTAGCTTAGGTATTAAAAAGATCAAGTTTAATTATGGTTTTCTTAATTAATTTTCATGTTTTTAAATTAGAGTTAAAAAATAAAAACAAAATAAGTGATAGTGTGTGTTTGTTTGTCCAGTTGTCCTATATATTTCTGTTTGCGAAAAAAAAAAAAGAGTAGGTATATTAGAGGACGAGCTCATGCAGCAATTCTTAATATGATATATCGAAATGATTTATTCATCAATTTATAATACTGATGTGACATTATGGTGTCACATCTAGGAAAGATCAGTTACTGGGCAAGATCAGAAAATGATCACTTTCTCCCGAAATCAGGACCAGAAAAATCCTTACCCCTGACACAAAAAAAATCTTGACCTGATCAGATCCTTCAAAGATCTGATCTGATACTTAGGACCTGAGTCCAGGATCATGAGGACGAAGGATCTCTATTAATAAGAAGTAGTAGCGAATCTCAATAGGTCAAAATATCTCTGAGCATTCCTGCCAAACGAAGGCGCATTATCTGAATAGTTGGTTATGTGTCAGATTGTACAATGACGTGGCATTTCTGGTAACAAACTCTAGAGGTAGAATTACTTATTTACCCCTTCATAACAAGGTATAAAAGCATCCCCTCTTTCATTTTTTACGTTTTAAGTCATTCTTTCCATTATTATTCACTCAAAATACGAAACACGATTACTTTCACCATCTTCTCCATCGAACTCGACTGACTTGAGCGTCGGAGGTCCGTCGCCGGACACCCCTCCGGCCCGATTTATTTGCAGGTCCCCATATTCAGTAAAGGCGTGCATCATCACTAAACATCCAAGGATTTTCGAAGAACTCATTTAGGTATTTACTACTTTTTACCTCTTTTTTACTGTGTTCTTTATCATTCACCGTGGTGAATTCGATAAGGTCACATCAAATACATATACATAAAGATGTTTATCCGGGCCGGGCTAACCGGGCTGGCACGTTTAACCCTGAAAAATACATGGTTAGGGTTCATGAATTATAGGCCCGTTTAAAATCGGGCTTTTTCGACCCGGACCGGTTAGCCCGTGGGTTAAATCGGGCCAGCCCGCAGGGCTACAGGGCCAACCCGCTAGCCCGAGTTGTTACATCTTTTCCTTTTTTAAAAAGTAAATAACCTAAAACAAATTTTGGGTCGTTTGACCAATAATCATAACTATAAGCATTAAGAAGTTCATTACTATCCATTAGTCATTATTACTATTTTTTATTAAATTATGATATTTGTTTAGGTTTATTTGATCATATTGAGGACCAATGAGTTCTAGAATGTATTTTTCTATTTAATTTGCTTGTTGGATGTGCAATTGAGACCTTTAATTTTAAAAGAAAAAAAAGTATTGTAGCCCGTTAGTGGTCCGTTTAGTCCGTGACCCGCTAGGGTTAGGGTTAGGTCCCAACAATTGTAGGTCCGTTAAATATGAACCGATTAAGACCCTAGCCCATTTAACCTGTAGCCCTGTAGGACTGGCCCTATAGGGCTAGGGCCAGCCCGATAGACATCTCTACGTATACATATAGAATTAGTCCTAGTTAAACATGTTCACCATACGAACTAATATATCATACTTATCAATTGGTACTATTATTAGATTTATAAACTAATATTATAATATTTTCCACAAAGTTCGGTGTTTTTTGTAAAAATATTATGATATTATTTATAATACTAATGGTATCAATGAATAAATGTTCGCAAGAACGTATATAAAATATTTAAATATAAAATATAACTAATTAGGTAAATTAAGGGTAAAAAATTACGATTTAAATTAAAAGTGTAGTAGTATAATATTTTTTGGTCTTTGAAGTATATTTTAACATTTGTAGTATCATATTTTTTTTGTCCTTGTAAGTAACCGAATGAGATCACATGTTTCAATTTCGATGTTTCACATCTTATTTCACTATATGGATGATTGACATGTGAAAAATAATCAACATCGTATAATATTGGGTGACACGTGTTAAAAATCTGGTAGGGTGGAATACCCGAAACACGAAAAGTGGAACAGGAGAATCGAACTGTGTAGTAACATAATTTTGACCTTTTAGTAGCATAATGTTTTATGCTACATACTATAAAATCAAAATATACTACTATAAGTCCAAAAAATTCTACTATACTATAATGTCAAAAGTCAAAACTATGTTATTATAAGACCAAATTATTGTCAATATAAGGCCAAACATGTATTACTACAAGTCTAAACATATTTTGTACACTTAGTCTTTTGGGTGAATTCGTCAAAATATTTTTGGACATATAGTAACACACTTTTAACCATATAATAATAATACTTGGGTAGGTCTCCTGTAGACTCAATTCCTTATAAGGAATTGAGTCCATTTTAAAAAATGGATAGGATCAACAATAAAAATAAAATACGCGAAAAATATGTATGTTAATTGATGTAGTTCAATGGTTGGGCATAGTCTATTTTACGTTAGATATGACATACACTTTTTAGTGATGTTATGTTACACATTTTAGATATATTTTGTTGCAATTTTCAGTTGTAGTGACTTACAATTGTCAACAATATTTTTCAGTTATATTGACTTACACTTTTTAGTAATGTTATGCTACACCTTTTAGTCATATTTTGTTGCACTTTTCAGTTGTAATGACTTACAATTTCCAACAATATGTTCAGTTATAGTGACTTACACTTTTTAGTAATGTTATGTTACACATTTTAGTCGTATTTTGTTGCACTTTTCAGTTATAATAACTTACATTTTTCATTAAAATATTGTGTTGCACTTTTCAAGTATATTGACATGCATTTTTTAATAATATTGTGCTGCACTTTCTAGTTATACTAACTTGCACTTTCTAGTTATAATGACTTACATTTTTCATTAAAAGTTGTGTTGCACTTTTCAATTATAGTGACTTACACTTTTTAATAAAAAAATGTGTTACATTTTTTAGTAATATTGTGTTACACTTTTTAGTAATATTGACTTACACTTTTCAACACAAACATTTTCGAAAAAAAATTACCAATAAAAAAAATAATAATAATAATTGACCAATTCAAAATTTTTATTCACAATATTCTTGAATATTTAGGGTTTAGGGTTGACCAAGTCAACTCAATTTCTTATAAAGAATTGATTCTATATAAAACCAATCCATAATACTTTGGTCTTGTAGTAAACCAAATGCTTACTATCCATGTATATTTTGAGCGACCTGAATCCAAGAGTATGATCCAGAAATTTTAAAAAATTACCTTAATTAGACATATTTCATGTGTAAAATATTTCACACACGTATTACTTATAAATGTTATGATATGAATAAGGATCTAGTTTCATATGGTGAATTTTTTTCATGATATATTTTGATATTAATATTAATCTAATTTCATTAAATTTAATTTAGTAGGGTAGATTAACTTAAAATATATGTTTAAAGGGATTCAAACTATATGTTTAATTATGACTTTAAAGTAAAATTTCTACTTATGCCATTCAGTTTGAACTTATTGAAATATCTAACATATTTATGAAACGAAACTACGGGATATGCTTAATCATTGAGAGGAAATCATTATAGTTTGCATTGATATATACTTTTTCAAAGTCCATTGTGCTTGTGAGACTATTGAGATAGGTTTAATCATAGAGAGGAAATCGTTTTTTTTTTTTATTTAGTTGTTAAGATGTCTGAATTTCCCTTTTAAAAAAATGTTGAAATTTTATATAATAAAAGTACGGATATTTAATCAATCCGGTATAATTAATGACATTTTGAGATTGTTTGAAAAAAAGAAATCCGTATATGTTTTGAGAGGGTGATTTAACTTGGTGATTGTAAAAAAAATTGCTTAATAGTGAAAATAATGAGTAGTGTTTGCAAAATTTGTATAAAGTAGATATTGAGTGTTCGGTCAAAATATTTGGAATAGATATAGTTAGACGTTTTTTTTAGAATCAAGTAAAAGCATATTTAGGGTTGAAAATTGAATAACTTCGAGGTCGATTTGACATAGATATCAAACAAGTTTGAACATATATTTATGTTCGATACGGTCTAAAGTTCAGCTCGAGCTCGATAAGTAAAAAAAAGATAAATTTAGTGTAAAAATGTCAAATTACTCGAGCTTGGCTCGTGTTCGGCCCGAATAAAGTTCGTTCGAGTTTGACTCGTTTAATTATCAAACAAACTCAAACAATAATTTCAAAGTTCGACAATATTTCAAATTAAATAAGCTTGAACTACATTGCGTTCGGCTCGACTCGGCTCGACTCATTTAAAGCCCTAAGCATATATTTTCCAACCTTTAAAATTGATTCTAGTTGATTAATTTAGGTAGAATAATTCAAATTAAAAACATTCAAATTACTTTTTAAGAAACACCACCTTTATTAGAATTATCAGAATTTAAAAGAGTTACGGTATTATCTTGTGAGTGAAATTTTAAAATCAAATTAGTTCGTTAGGTGTTTTGTGCATGGTGAAATTCAAAGATCGGTAAACAACAAAAAGGGTTCATTGACTGTTTCTCTAAATGATCCATAATTACGTTTACAGTCTTCATCATCAGCAACACAATCATCCTAAATAGCCTCATAGATAGTCAACTTACCCCTCTTCCGTTTTCTCTCCTCATCCTCAAAAATAGGGTTGGTAATCATCATAGTAGAGAGTTGACCACTAAAATTAGGAGAGTTCTTAGAATCAGGCATCTTTCCACCCACCAGAATAAGCTTTGAATGGGTTTGAATCACGGGAAACTCCGTCATGTTCTCTCTCCCGTTGCCAGCATCCTTCGTCCACCTTGGAAGATCGGCGATCAACTACCCTAAGCGACGGCCCCCAATTCCGAACCACCACTTCACCCTCCTTGGCCTGAAACAGCACATCACAAAATTTATCCATATAGCCAAGTCGGCCACAAACAAAACAGAAATGATTCAAACATTCATAGCAGAATTTGACTTTCACACTTCCCCCATCGGCCTGTTTGATTTTCTTACCCCGCTTTAGAGGGCTAGTGATATCAATTTCCACTCGAACTCACATATAACTCATCCACGCATCCAATTTATTGCTCTTATCATATTCCAAGAAAGTGCCTACGTAGTTACCCAATTGTGTGCCGATAGCTTCTGAGAAAAAACACATGGGGAGATCGTGGATTTGAACCCAAAAAGCCGCCCTATTCGGAGGGATAATGAGAGGATGGCCTCCCGTGCACAGTTGTTTTCCAGATCCAGGGGATTGGAAAATTGAAATAGGGTGCCCCATCTAAAACATTTTCCAGATCCAGGGGATTGGAAAATTGAAATAGGAATATGTTTTTCACCACCATCTTGATCGTGAGACCCTTTCTTGATCTTCAGATCGAAGTTATTTGATTTTTCATGCTGGTAAAATTGATCGGATCTTCCGTCAAGATAAGGAAGTGACCCGTTGGATCCACTGTTGCGCAATAAGGTAAAAAAAAAACACATTGATTATATGAATCATCCATCATAACGGTTTCTAAATTATGTTTCTAGTAAGAGACCCCGAACCCGACCCCAGCCCATCCCAGCCCGAACCCGACCCCATCCCACCCTGCAACCACCCCCTCTCCAACTATTTAATTGACCATTTTTTTTTTTTTTGTCTATGTGGGAATTGAACCCTGGTGGACAAGTGTCCATTATTGAGCAACTATTAATTTATTTATTTCACATGTATTCAAATTGTAATTTTTAAATTTGTAAATGTAATTTATTTTTTTATTAATTTCTAAAAATTGTAATTACTCACATCCGTCAATAAGTTGTAATATACTAAGAACTATGCATAGTTTAAACACTTTATTTTATTAAAATAGTTTAACATATATAATTAATTGATTAATTTGTAACTTTAAAAATATATATAAAAAATTTGTTATTGAATAATTTTAATTGTAAAAGTAGATCTTACTTTATAATTTCAAATAAATTAATTAAATTACATTTAATCTTCATCTTCATCTTCATAATCATCTTCATCTTCATCTTTCCCTTCATCTTCATCATCTTCTTCTTCTTCATCATCATCATATTCATCTACATCCATGTTGTCCTTCTCATCATCACCGTTTTCAATTTCGATCAAATCACGATTTGCAGCCGTTAAATCTACAAAAAGATTGAAATCTCCCGCAAACACCTCAGTTTCAGTCTCTATTTTTTCTGTTTGAAACGGGGTTTCACTTTCGTCATGTTTTTTCTTTGAAGTGCCTTCCACTGAGGATCTTGTCTTTACTTTGCAAATAACGATCCATTCATTGTTACATGGTCCTCCTGGATAGGTGCAGTAGTATACTTGACACACTTGAATGGCCATTACAAACGGATCATACCCTCTATATCTCCTTCTCTGATGAACATCCACAAGCTTGTAATTCGAATGGATTTTTGTTCCTAAGAGGGTGTGATCAAACCAATCACATTTGAACAACACTACAGTGTTTGTCGAATATCTCAAATATTCTACTTCAACGACTTCTTGCAACACACCAAAGTAATCACTTGCATCTGCATTTTAGTTTGCACTTTTAATGCAAACACCACTGTTGGTAGTCGATCTTCTTGATGCAAACTCGGATGTATGAAATTTGTACCCATTCACATAGTAGCCGTCATAAGTCCTTACTCGACGTAGTGGTCATTTGCTAAAATTCCTTAAATATTGATTCTCAACGTCGTGTGACTCCACCTGTAATTTAAAATAACTTTAAATTATATAAATTTCTATATATACACGAACACTAATATATATTCCAATAACACGTATTGAATTGATACTCACATATTTTTTGAACCAAATGGAAAAATTATGTTGAATACTAGCATCTATGTCTGTATTTGAGATATTTTGGTCTTCTTGTCTTAATTGTTGAATATACATCCTAATTCACAAAAATATATCATTATCAATAATAATTATCTAATAATGAGATTGAATAAATGAGACATGTATGAAACTACTTACTGAATGTAGGGTTCAACTTCTGCACAATTCAATAACACGTATGTATGTGCAGATTTTTACTCTTCGTCCGTTAACCAACTCCGCTGAGTGTATTTGCCCTTCGGTCGGCCGTCAAATTTAAATATGGACAACATTCCATCGACATCTAGATTAATATTATTTTTACCTCTACCATCGTAGTTACGAGGCTTATTCCTCAACCTCGTCTTGACATGGTCCTCAAAGTAATAAGAACAAAACATCTCAACCTCTTCATTCAAATATGCATTCACAATTGATGTTTCAACATTTGCCTTTTGTTTAACATTTCTATTCAAGTTATGAAGACACCTAAATAATATATATAAATTAAGTCAATTGCAATTGAAATTGAGCATTGTACAAATTAGGAGTTTACCTTTCAAATGGGTACATCCACATGTATTGCACTGGACCACCAACTTTGGCTTCATATGCTAAGTGAACTGGTAAGTGTTCCATCGAGTCCAAGAAGCTAGGTGGAAAAATTCGTTCCAATTTACACAAAATGACTTGAATGTCTTTCTCCAAACTAATCATATCATCTGTCTTGATAGTTGTGGACGTTAAATCTCTGAAAAATAGACTTAATTCAGTAATAGCCCTCCACACACTATTTAGAAGAAATTCCTTGAATGCAATAGGTAACAAGCGTTGCATAAACACGTGACAATCATGACTCTTCATCCCAGCAACCTTTCCTTTTGTTGTGTCTACGTATCGAGCCAAGTTTGACACGTAGTCGTCCGGAAAGTTCAATTCCTGAATCCATCTACACAATGCCTGTTTATGAGGCTTATCAAGTGTGTAGCAAGCCTTGGGATATTTACCTGTGACGATATCATTTTTCAACTCTTCACGGTAACATAAAGTATTCAACTCATCCCGGGACTTTGGAGTATCTTTTGTCCTGCCTTCCGTGTTCATGATTGTGTGGAACACATTATCAAACACATTCTTCTCAATGTGCATCACATCCAAGTTATGTCGAATCAAAAGTGAACTCCAGTAGGGCAAGTCCCAAAAAATACTATTTTTGTTCCAACCGCCTTGGATTCGTTTGTTATGTTCTGCTGCGTTTTACTTTGTAAGTTTTTTCAAACCCGTCCAATCAATCTCCATTAACAACCTATGTCTTGTACGATTAAAAAATGTATGAATCTTATAAATCAAGAAAAAATGTACATATAATTCACAAGTTAGGGATGTAAAACTAAATTAAATACTTGTCCGAAGGGGCGGTGCATTGTTAGTAACTGTTTTATTCTTGATGAAGTTCTGCTTATTCCTTCAAAATGGATGATCTCGAGACAAGAACTTTCGATGATTATCGAACCATGACACTTTTCTACTCTTCGGAAGACTGAAAGCTTCACAATACTCCATACAATACGGGCATGCTTTCTTTTCGGCCGTACTCCACCCGGACAACATAGAATACACAAGAAAGTCGCTAATGGTCCACAATACAGCAGCCCGCATCGTGAAGTTCTTCTTACAAGAAATATCGTACGTTTGGACCTCGTTCTCCCACAAAAAGATCAAGTATTTTATAAGAGGCTGAAGATAGACATCTAGCTTATCCTTGGGATTCGACGGACCAGGCACTAATACAGTCAGAAACATAGTTTGAGGTTTCATGCACATACACAGAGGTAAATTATACGGAGTAAGTATTACCGACCACAAAGAATACTGCTTCTCATACATTCCAAATGGAGCAAAACCATTTGTGTTAAGGCCCAACCTCACATTCCTCGGTTCACAAACAAAATCTGGAAATTCTTTGTCAAGGTGTTTCCAAGCCTTAGAGTCTGTAGGATATCGCATTTCTCCAGACTCGGGTGGAGATGAATCTGTTGTATGTCACGTCATGTGTTTTGCTGTGGCACTAGACTAGTATAACCTCATTAAACGATAAATGATAGGAAGATAATACATCTTCTTTTGTGGCACTTTTTTCTTCTTCGTCGTCCTCTTCGTTTGACCACCAGGCCCTTTTCGACGTGGCTCTTTGTACCGAGGTGACCACAAACCCTACACTTATCTAGCATAATGTCTTCATCACTCCAATATAATATGCAACCATTGACACAACAATCAATCTTCTCAACCGGCAGACCCATATCCGTCATCAGACTTTTGCTTTGATGAACCGACTTAGGGACCTTATTAACTGGAGGACAAATCTCATTGCACAGTTGTATCATTTGTAGATATGCTCGTTGATAAAGTTTGTTCTCTATTTTGATGGTCATAAGTCGAGCATTGAATGACAACTGGGAGTGAGAATCACAACCATCATACAAATCTTGATCAGCTGATTTCAGCATTTCATAAAACTGAAATGCCTCGTCAGTTGGTTCCTCACCCATATTTGGAGCACTACCAGCACTAGCTTCCAAAACCATTGTATGATACATAGCAGGTTCTTCCACCCCAACTTGTTGATCCATATTGGTATCAGTCGTACCAACATGAGGGTTTTCATATCTGGTCGGTTTATAATATTCTAAAATGGCGTCAAAACTAATATTCCAACGTTCTTCTCCATGACTTGTCCAATTGTAGTAATTATGAACAAAATCATTTTCATAACATCATATAACACCTCATCAATGGATTTAAATGTTTTATTTCGACAATTTTTCAAATAACAAGGACACCTAAGTTGATCGTTAAACATACATTGTGGCCTCGATTTCACAAAATCAATGAAATTACAAAGTTCTTCGTAAAACTCAATATTTGCATTTCCATTAACGTATCGAATCGAGGAGTAGTATACATCCACCGACGATCCGAGAATTCCATCTATTAAGAAAATTTTTAATATGAAAAATGTATATACTAATTTTTAAAAGTTACTGGACAATTTATGATTCTATCTTGAAATAAGGAGGTATTGTCTCTTTCACAATAAAAAGCTGGAGTTTTCATAAAGCGTACATTGAAATTTTGAACGTTGTCTGCGTTGTATCAAGTCTCCTGCATTAGCCACTTCAATTAATGAGCTCGGTCTTGCTATCAAGTCCTGAAAACAGTCCACCAACAAATTTATCATCATGTGACTTCTGTTTGCTGATCTCTATCATTTTTTTACTATCATTTACAAAGGGGAGTAAGAATGCTTCAAGTTTCTTTTGGTGCGTGATTGAACTAATTGTTAGTACACAAATAAATTCATAACTGAAATATGTCGATCTTACTTATTACAATACCTATAGTTATTAACGCACAAAAGACCTTTTTTACTTAGCTAATGGTTCTTAACACCAGTCTGCTTGCTCAACCAAGCGTTTTTTTCACAATCGAGCAACATGCCCAATTGAAGCTAGTCTTACTAAATTTAGGTTATAATGATCTTCTAATCAAAGCCAAATTTAGGTTCACCGTTCACGATTTCGAATAATCAAAGCCACCACACACAAAATTCAGCAGAGTAAGGTAAACTGGTAAGGGGTTATAGAGTTGGACCAATGGGTTCTGAATTGAATTGAGTCAATATTATCTTGAGATTTACTCAATGTGGATTCCAGGTGTTTGCCTACTTAAATTTAGTTATGTGTACGTGTATGTGTGTTCTAGATGCATGCGAATTTAGTTATGTGTACGAGTATGTGTGTATGAGTATGATAAATCTCATTTTATACAATAATTTACTAAATTAAATGATAATTGTAATTTATAGTAGACGAATTGATAAGTAAATTGATATATTATTGTCATGACTCACTTCCGGTTGACAGACGTTCTTGAGTTACCGAGATTGAAAGAAATTCATGAATTATTGTCATTAGTCCATGTATTATACTCCCTCCGTCCCATACTTGAAGCTACAAACCAAATTGGCACGGGTTTTAATAAATGAGTTGTTTATTAGTATTGTGTAAGATAAAGTGGGGGTAGTAAAAACTTTTCAACTTTATAAATAGTAATAAAGTTACTTTTTAGTGTAATAAAGTAGTGACATTTGTTGTAATATTGTGATGTTTTAAGGAGAGTGTTTAAAAGTGTTTTTGCTATTTTAGGTAATGTAGCTTCAAGTATGGGACGCCCAAAATGGTAAAATGTAGCTTCAAGTATGGGACGGAGGGAGTATATATTTTCATATAAAATATATTTCCATATAAAAGATATGGAATATATAACATAATATTATTATAATATCTATATATATTATATAAACTTAACATTTATATTTATCCGATACAAAATATATCTACATACATAAAATCTAGTATGCACTCGAGTGCATGTTGTGCACCCTAGTCCATGTTGCACTTTTTAGTTTTACTGACTTACACTTTTTGGTAATGGTGTTGCACTTTTCAATTATTATACTAAAAATATTATTATACAGTTTAATAATTGAAAAGTGCAACACCATTTACCAAAAAGTGTAAGTCAGTAAAACTGAAAAATGCAATATAGACTAGGGTGCACAACATGCACTCGAGTGCATACTAGACCAACCCATCTACATAACATTTATATTTATCTGATACAAAATATATCTACATAACTCAATTCACTCGTCCATATTCTCTCTCTCAACTCTCTCTCTCTCTCTCTCTCTCTCTCTCTCTCTCTCTCTCTCTCTCTCTCTCTCTCTCTCTCTCTCTCTCTCTCTCTCTCTCTCTCTCTCTCTCTCTCTCTCTCTCTCTCTCTCTCTCTCTCTCTCTCTCTCTCTCTCTCTCTCTCTCTCTCTCTCTCTCTCTCTCTCTCTCTCTCTAAATAAATAAATAAAAGGATTTCATCTCCCAACTTACCTCTAAAAATAAAAGAATTCACTTTCTTAGTGTCCTCCTACGGTTTCAAGGTAATCTGAACGGGTTTCGATTTAAGGTAATCTGATAATTCTTGATTCCTAAATATTTTAATGTACATTTAATACAGATGAGAGAGAAAGAAAATACTCCTCGTGTGACGTCCACTAGTAACTTACGAGGAAGGGTGTGTCGTTGTTCACTCAAACCTCCGATTGAGGATCCTCGTGTACACATGATACCTCCTCCTGTCGTGTCGTCGCCCTTTCCTTCGTCTTCACATCTCTTATCTGAATCTTCTCCTAGGGGAGGATCTTCTTCTTCGCTTGGCGAGCATGCAAATGTGGACGAGAGACTACCCATTAAGATCCTTAGTGGAATGTAAGTAAATAATTTTAATGTTTAAAATATCTATTATTGTTTTTCCTAAAATCATGTGCACTCTATTTAATGAATTGCGGCTCGATTTTCCTTTTTTTTTTTTAAAGCAAATCTAAAATACCCTAATTGTTTCTCTCTCTCTAAAAAATTCTCTCTGCCTTCTCTCTAAAACCATCGCCCACCTTCTGCTTATCTAACCCACTCTTTTCTCCATCTTCTTCAACAATCTCCTTGTCTATTGATTAAAGAAATTGAATCAAAAAAGAAGAAAAGAAAGTAGCCGCACCGTTTTGAGAGCCGCCGCTCCACTTTGAGCGCCGCCGCCGCACCGCCGCTGGTTCATTTTCAAAAAATTGTAGATTTACTGTAATCTTTCAGAACTTCGGATCTAAAAGTTTATTGTTTCGGGTTTAGTGGGATCAATGGGTCTTCCCTCCCTGATGGCGCTACGGTGGCCAATCGGGTGAGCGATCCATTGATCCCGGCCCGTTTAATTTTTTGTTTGTTATTTCTGATTTCTTAGATTAGGTTGTTTAGTTCGATTTCTGTTTTGTCTTTTATGCTTTCTTAGATCAGATTGCTTTAGTTTTCTGTTTTTTGTTTCAAGTTTTTATGTTTTTCTTGGGCGCTTTTTGCGTTTTTCCCCTGTCCCTTTGTGGAAGCCTGCCCCTTTGTGGAGTCCTCTTGTGAAGCCTGTCCTTGTGGAGTTTGTTTATGTCCCTCGATGGTGTTGGAATTGCATGTGACTTTTTGGTGCTTGGTGGTTGTTGTCCTTTCATTTTCCCTGTTTACCATAAGACTACCTTAGTGTGGGGTTTGTCTTATTGTTAAAATAGTGGATTTGTGGTTTGTGCTTTTCTCATGGGCAACGAGTACACTCGCGTCCCCACTTCTCACGATTGGAGCGGGTAGCGACACCGATTTGTCTCGCCTTGATTTGAAGATCTGATGCTTTGAAAAACATCTTTGTATTTGATTCTGATCTTGTAAACCTTCAAAAAAAAAAAAAAAATCTAAAATACCCTAATTGACTATGAAATTTAAATTACAATAGTGAAATGTGTTTAAACTGGGAAGATATAAACGTGTATAGCTACTTTTGCATAACAATAAATTCATAACATAAGTTATATAACTATAGAATTTAGGCAATTAACTAAATAATATAAGAAAGGGAATAAACTCATGACATTAGAATTCGATTTTTTATTTTTTTATTCTAATGTTATTATACATTTATTTATCTTTTTTTTTTTTTTAATTTACTTCAATCGTGACATAAACTTGCCAATTGCAATTATATATATAGTACTCCTACTATGGTGTAAACATTCTTAATATTAATTGTTAAAATTGCTTCTATCATTATACACTTAATGAATTTTTTTGACAAAATATGTAAATCGTATATTGATTTCTTTTAAAAATAAAATTATAATTGTATATTATATCAGTATTATATATATATAATATGATGTAATCTATATCTATTTTTTTTTATCTTTTATTAAATTAAAATTTATACAAATTTATACATATTTTAAAGTTTATTATTTTTAATTAATAAATTTGTACATATTTTACAGTCACATTACGAATTTAAAATTTTTACAAGTTTATACATATTTTAAATTAGTGACACTGGAAGCTCAAATATGGGATACTTACTCTTGCTAAAATTACCACCTAAAAATCCAATATATGTTCACAAGTACAATGGTTTTTCTTTTTCATTTTTTTCTAAGAAACAATCACGGTTAATAAATAATGATATCATGAAAATTAATAAAAAATTGTATTACTAATCGATTTAAATTAATAAACAATTATCTAATCTCATATTATAAATAAGTAACTATCATGTTATAATTAAATTATCAAAGCACGGTTGCATCTACCTTAATTCTTTAAATGTTAGATTACATTAATTATTAAATAATAAACTAAAGGAGAAAATATAGAATTATATATTTTTGCAAAAAATAAAACATTTTCCTTGAAACTTAACAAATATTTATATATTGTTATGAATGTCACAGTATTGTACCTAGTCACGAGGTGGGCGCATTTGCGACATCAACCATTAATTCTTTGGAAATTATGCATGGTGCGTCCAGTTGGTCTAAGGTCCCACGGACAAAGCGTTTAGCATACTGGAAGAGTACGTTTAGGGTATGACTTATTTAATAATTAAAATGATTAAATAATATAAAGTTTATTATATTTTTAATAAATCTTTTATTAAGCGTAGAAATTTGTTGTTTGGGATCAATCGTTGTACTCGGAGGATCTGGTCTTCAAGAAATTTTGTAAGTGTGCTTAGCTCAGGTACAAGAGTATCATGTCAAAGTGGGGGGCTGACTACCGTAAAAAAGGGACCAGGCAGTCGTTATCAGACGATTTGTGGCTTTCTTTGACTTCTATTTGGGATAGTAATGACTATATAGTAAAGTTTGAGAAAAATAAGGTCAACCGTAGAGGAACGGGGATTGCCTTCCATCGTGCGGGATCCCGGACCATGCTTGAGCACGGACTTGCACTCGTACGTATTATTAAACTCTATTGGTTCATTTAATTTTATCTATAGTAATTATATTATTTATTAATGATTTATTTAATTAGTATGTTAATTTCCTATATGTAATAGGAGCGTGAGACGGGACGTGCACCGACTCACATAGATCGATTCAATATCGCTAATCCGTGGAATGCTACAATGCAGACGTCCACATCCCTACGCACAACCCAAGTTTGGATAAATTTTTTATATCGTAATATTAATTAAATTAATTATTTAGTTTTTATTGTATATAATAAATTATTTTTTTCTAAACGCCTCTGTAGAAGGAAGTGAAACGGAAGGTAGCGGAGGCTCAGACTCACCTGAATTCGGGGGGCGATAACTCCCAACCTCCTCCAACAGTTAATGTTGACCAGATCTATCTGGAGACTGTCGGGGTCAATCGGGGACGAGTTCTAGGCCTTGGTCAGATTAGCAGTGCCGTCAAAATGTCGGCATCAGTGCCAACTTCCGATATGCAGGAGTCAGTCAAACAAACGATCGGGGGGATTATGCCGGATTTGAAAAGGGAGATAATGCAAATGGTGGCTTCAGCTTTGGGGATGAATGTCGATGAGGTGCGGCGTGCAGTTAATAGAACCAACGTGGGTGGGGTGACGGACGTCGCAGTGGATGATGATATGGACTGCGGCGATGAAGACGACGACAACATCGATGACGACAGCAACTGGAACATTAATTTGGGAACTGCATGAATGCTTTATTTATTTTTAAGGTTATTTTAATTTTCTTGAACACTTTATTTTATTTTAAGTTTTTTTTTAAGTTTTTTTTTTTGAACAATTTAATGGTTCTTTATGTTTATTTTACTTTGAAAAGTTTAATGTTTTTAAGTCTATGCAAAATTTGTATAATTTAATATTAATGTGGTTATGTTTATTTTAATGGTAATTAGAATGTAAAACTTATTTTTAAGTGATGTGATTATGTTTATTTTAATGGTAATTAGAATGTAAAATTTTGGGTACAATATATAATTTGTGTTGGGTAAATTAAGGTATGTACTTTTATTTATATACATATATATATATTATTAAATACTCCGTAGTAAATAATAACTAAATTAAAAAGGGTTTGATTTATGTTTTTATTAAATTTTACCATTTATTAGATACATATTAGACATGGTTAGATTCCGTATCGCAAATTTCGTGTACCACCTTGTCTCGTTTTATATCGGGGAGAAAAAAATGATTGTTTAGAGACGGTATATATGTATCTAATCCGTATCTAAAACTCTCAAAACGTCTGAAAGTCACGTATCTAATTTGTATCTAAAAATTTTGAAACTAAAAGTTGTATCTAATCTGTTTATAATGAGAGACGGTTTTATTTTCGGTTTCAAATCTCGATTTTTTAACAAATTCGTATCTATTAGAGACGGATTAGGTGTCCGTTTCAAAATTTTGGTATCAAAATCAGGTTTTTTTTTTTTTTAGTGTTAGTTCTCTTTAATATATATAGTATAGGGTAAATTTTTGATTCATTGATTTATATAATGCGCATACAGAGTCGGTCCTGAGATTTTGTGGGTTTGGGGCGTACAAGAAAATTGGGCCCCTTCTCTGAACAACATCTAATAAAATAAGTGAAATATGTATGCACATATTAAAAATGAATAAACATTTAAAAATAAATCATTTAAAATGGCTTCTTCTAGCATTTTGAGAAACAAATTCATCAATAATATTTTCATAGTTAATTTGTTCTAACATATCTTTTTCGATATATAAATTTGTTAGTCCATTTATTTATTTATTTATTTTTGAAGGACTATTTAATCTTTCTTGTACATGGTGGATCGTAGATACGTTTTTAACAATTTTAATTTAGAAAAAACTTCTTTCAGCTGATTCAATGGTCACAGGAACAGTCAATAATATTTTCTAAGCAATTAATTAAGGCATTAGGATAGCAACCCAAAGCATTTACAAATTCAAGAATCTCAATAGCCTTTTTTTTTCTTTTTTTTTTTTTTTTTGTTGTTGACTTGCAACACTTTAAAAAAAATCATTTGAATCAATATCCAAAGAGATGTCATGCTTCAAAGTATTCCCTAAATACTCACAACATTTTTTTTAATTTATTATTATCCAAAGATTTTAATTTATTTGAATCAAATAAAAATTCAAAAATATTATCATATGTTCGCAATTGTTCAAATTTATTTTTTGGGGCAGCAATAGCAACATCAACAACAACAATAAAGTAAATATAGAGAATTAGAGATAAAAGAAACTAAAATAATAAAAAAAATGAATAATATAACCGTGATTGTGGATCGTGAAAAACTGAAAGGGAAAGCCGGATGTCGATTGCCAGATTGCCAAACGTGATCACTGATCTGATGTAGATATAGCCATTTGAATGTAACAAATTATATTGTAATGGAAATTAGAAATATGGAAATATGGAAATATGGAATACTCATGTACTGTTCTTCATAGGCCTATTATAGTGTGCATTTAATTAGATATTGGGTCTTGGCTTGGGGTAATTGCTATGGTCATTTTCGAGAAAGAGTGCATAATAAATTCATGTTTAATATGTTACTGTTGTAATATTATTGTAAATTTTAATTAGATTAGATATTCAAATTCATTATATTTTTTTTACCTTTTAATTTCTTTTAAAAAATATTATTTATATATATATATATATATATATATATATAAAGTAGGCCCCTAAAAATTCGGGGCCCAGGGCGGTCGCCCCTCAGGCCCACCGGATTACAATTATATGTATAAGGTAGGAAACTAAATCAACCAATCTTTGACGACGGAGATTTTGGACCTAAAAGACTCTAAGGGCATGTTTGTTTTGGGATGGGAAATCCGGATTTGGGATTTCGAAACTCCACCCCCGTTACACTTTGGGATTTTGATTCAGGATTTCAAAATCTCATCCTATAAATACCTATAAACCCTATAAAAGTCAACCCTATAAATACCAATAAAACCTATAATCCTATACTATAAAGTTAAATTCTACCCTACATAAATCCCAAAACAAACACAAACACAAGAAACATTAGGATTTTGAAATCCACTAGATTTTGAAATTCGGATTTCAAAATCCCAAAACAAACATGCCCTAAGAGCTGACAAGGCAGTGACTGAGCCACACCCGCCTATTTTTTTAATTTTACTTCGAACTTGTAGAGAGGTTGATAATTAATTCTTGTATATTAATTCCTAACACTCCCCCTCACTCATGGGCCGGATTAACACCTCTTACCCCTTTTTTTGGGGGAGGACTGATACCATGAAAGAATTTTGTCTCATCTAAAAGTCTGAACTTGTAGAGAGGGTGGAAATTAATTCTTGTATATTAATTTCTAACAATTAGATTGTTGAATCAATGTTTGAATCAAATATATACATTTTGGACGAAGTTAATATTTTTTTTCACAAAAATTAAATATTTTATTCTAAGATTGCTCATACGAAACTAAATGACGTGTCAACTTTTCATTGGATACTTGTTGTAAGATAGGCCGAAACCATTGTCTCACGATTAAAAAAAAATCACTTAGTCTTTTGGGCAAATTCGCCAAATTATTTTTGAACTTCTAGTAGCTAGTATACTTTTAATCTTGTAGTGGCATGCAATATTTTGATCTTTGTAAAAACAACTTTGATATTGTAGTAAACCACTTATTTGTGATTCGAATTTTTTTAGAAGATCCAAATCCGAACTCATGACTGGTGAATTTTTTAAAACTAGTTTAGTTTGATATATTTCATACTTTTCCATAGGATTACAACATCATATGAGAAAAATGTAGTTAAAGAATATCCCTATATTAAGGAGACTAAATCATCAATTCTTTTTCTTTTGTAAAGATATAATATTTTCTTAATATTTAATTTATAGTTTTGACTAATTAATCAAAATGATGATGACTTTGGAAAAAGAAACGAGTAGCAATCATATAGTGTGCCGACCGAAGTTACTAACTAAAAAGGAAAAAAAATGATTAATTTGTAATAATAAAATAATTGCCGTAGGCCATTCCTAAATCCTAATCTAATCACACGAATGGCTTAGTCATGACAACTTGAGAGTGCATGGAACACACTTTATGTCAACTCTATGAATTCTGTGCACCATTAATCATGAATTTGCATAAAACTAAATATATTATATTACTCCAAGTTCCATCAATTTGGCTTCTTAGTTTTAAAATGATGTCATTAAATATATACGTTGTGTATATGTTGGAATTAAATAGTTAAATTCATCAGAATTACCATATCTCGAATTACACGTACGTACTATGATCCTCATAGTTAGAACACGATCACATGAATTGATTCACGGTTCGATCCTACTTAATCTAAGTGTCTTTAAGTATTAGTGTTTGTGAGATGTTCTATTATTGCATGTACTAATTAAATACGAAATTCATGTATTCTATAATCTGTCTTAGGGGTGACGAAAAAGAATAAAATACTTTCCACCTTAGGAGTTGTGAAAAATTCTGTTAGATTTTTTTTTATTATATATAGGAAGTTATTCAAATAATTTATCTCCCAAATTATCCACTTTCATGAGTGAATTAAATAAATAAATAAATTATTATTATTGTATTAGCTTTCAGTATATATTGATAATGCATGTTAAATTAATAAAATAAAATTAAGGGGAAAAAAAAAACTGAAATTGAGGTGTGATCATATGCAACATTAAAAGACTTTTCAGACCTATACTTTCAGATTCCAGACAAAGAATAAACATATACGCCTTTCGTAGACGTAAAATACGTACGTCTTTCTCCTACATCTTGCAGTGCAATAATTCAATCACTTTTTCTGAGTTTATAAATTTATATAAGGGGGGAATTACCTCTTGTATCAAAAAGCAGATAGTGGATGTCTATAAAGATGAATTTTTAGAGGAAAAAAAGCTTTTAAGAACGTGGCATGTTATGAGTTGTGAATATATATCCTTTTTAAGCCACGAAAATTTAATGGTTTTGTTTAGTACGGCATAAGGAGGTCACATGAGCCTCCCTCCAACTAATTGTTGTAATCATGTGCACATTTTTTAATTAAACTTTCTAATTCAGACTTTTCAAATTAAATCCTTAATTATAATAATAATAATAATAATGTGGATCGATCGAACATCTTCCTCATGTCATGTGGCAAGCAATTTCCTTTCCGTTTACATGTTCACTCATGTGATCAGATCTTCATTTTGGATTAATTCATTTAATTTCTTGTGATTTTTGTCAACTCGGATCAACATTGTAATATATGGTTTGAATTACAAAAAAAAAAAAATCATCAAATTTAACTTATTTAAACAAACAATTTATAAATGTCATAAAAGTATATTCTCCAATATATACCACATCCCTTTCTAATTAATTAAGTGTTTTTCTAGACTCTACATTTTGTTCATAATTATGTGTCCTTTTAATTATTATTTTCCCTCATTTCTTCTCAATTTACCCCACCTAAAATATCTTAGTATTTTTTTTTAATTAATGAATATTTTATTCTTCATCTTTCATATACCATAAATTAATGTATTTGAAGAGAGAAGATTAATTGAGTTTAAAAATATCTAAATTTTAAATTTCTTCATTTTTTGTAAGTCGCTAAATATAGGATCTACTAATATATACGCTCATTAGTGTGTTGCAATAACTCGTTTTGAAGGTAGACTCTATTTTAGAAATAAATACGTACTACAGTACTTCCTTAATTTATTTCTTATTAAATGTCCTTCTTACTCTTTTAGACCATTTTAATTCCAGGAAAATTAAGAAACTCAAATTTCAAACTATTTTAGACCATTTTACCCTTAATCAGTTGAAAAATAATTAGAAAGAATATATTGTGATACAGTAGTAAAGATATGGGTGCTAAATAACTTTTTTAATAGACAAATAATTAGAAACAAAATTAATTTTGAGACAAAGACACCTAATAAGAAACGTAGTGAGTATTTAAAATCGAATTTGTAGAGATAATAAGATCGAATTTGTAAAATAAAATAAATGAGAAAGAAAATGTGTGTAATTAAGTTGCAGGCCAAATAGAAAATATAAAATACAAACAAGTCACCCACACATTAACATAGTGTGTTAAATTCTTATATGTGGATGATTGAGTGTATAAAGTTATTTGAATATACAATAAGCACTCTAATTTATATATATATATGTATGTATTATTACTCCTACAATTTCCAATTTCAATTCAATGGTATATTACACATGAGATGTAATGATAAAATGTGATGCATTTCCTTAAGGTCGTGTTTGGACGGGAAGATTTGATCTGAAGAGGCATTTCAAATGAATGTATTTAAAAATAAATGAATTTCAAATAACATGTTTTAGTAAGAATTTAAAATCCTCTCAATTTTAATTAAAAAATATGTGGACAAAAATTTAAGTATTTAAAATCCATTCATAATTCAAACGAGTTGAATGAATTTAAATTGTGGATTTAAAATCTATACATCAATTTTTTCATACAAATGGAGCCTAAGAATAGTTATACTTACCATTCTCTAAAATATAATAGTAGTATATTGTATGTGGGTAAAGTCTAGTATGCACTTATTATTATACAGTTTAATAATTGAAAAGTGCAACAGTACCATTTATCAAAAAGTGTAAGTTAGTAAATTGAAAAGTGCAACATGGACTAGAGTGCACAACATGCACTCGAGTCCATAGCAGACCAACCCGTGTATTTGTCAATTGTTTATGATCTGTTGTTATCCCCTTAATTATTTTGTGGGTTGGGGACTTGGGGTATTTCAATTTTCATAGTCATAAGAGAACGAAACTTTATTAAATTTTAAAAGTATTACAGTATGTGTTTGGTAATTTTAAGATAATGAGTTATTTTTGTGTGCATTCAATAATTGAACAATATAAAACTTTGTATGTAATATTATCAATTTATGTCAAAATTCGTGGCTAAAATGTGGGTCAATCTTAATTAAAAAAAAAATTGCTCCCAAATATTATCGTAGACCAAAACTATATTATTATAAAACTAAAATTTTGTCACTATATATAAAGCCAAAATGTATTACGGTATAAGTCCAAAAATATTTTGGACACTTTTTTTTTTTGGTGAAATTACTAGAATATTTTTGAAGTAAAAAATATTCGGCTACTACATAACTAAAAATATGTTACTACAAGACCAAAATTTTATCACTACAAGGTTAAAAATATTGTGGACACTTAGTTTTTTTTGGATGAATTTGTCAGAATATTTTTAAATATGGAGTAGTAAACTTTTGGCCTTGTAGTGGTAATACTTTAGCCTTATAGTAACAATATTTTAATCATGTAGTAAACCACATGTTTGCGACCCGCGAATTTTTTAGACAACTCGAATTCGGCTTATGACCCACAAAAATTTTAAAATTATCTTAATTAAACATATTTCATGTATATTTCACACTAGTGTTTCTCATTAAACAATTAAAAATATATTTAAATCAATTAAAATTAAATTACATGTATACACTTAATTTCATACTAGAATTTGGCCTAAGATAATATCTTCAAGAATTGGAGCTATAATGCTATATCTTCTTTATCTCCAAGATTTGATAATGGGTCACACTTGCGTGCACTTGCATGTACCATGCATACATCACCAAAATAGAATATGGGCCAGGAGATTATCTGCACCCGTTATTTTTTTAAGATCACCCCAATTTTTTTTACCCATTTCTTTTTACCACAATTATCTGCACCCACTCATTTTATGAATTCACCTCCAAATCATTGCTTTACAACTACACCCGCTCATTTTATGAGTTCACCCCCAAATTATTTTTTTACCACAATTATCTACACTCGCTCATTTTATGAGTTCACCCCCATATTATTTTTTTACCACAATTATCTACACTCGCTCATTTTATGAGTTCACCCCCAAATTATATTTATACTACAAGTATCTGCACCCACTCACTTTATGAGTTCACCCCCAAATTATCTGCACCCGCTCATTTTATGAGTTTACCCCCAAATATTTTTTTTTAAATAATTGTATTTAAAAAACTATATTATCTTTTTATTGATTTACACAAAATATAATAAAATCAACCTTAATTTATACATTTACAATTTGCAGCTGAGTTATCGTCGATTCACCACTAAATCACCCATATTTTTAAAAATAAAATCGTAAAAACATAATTGAAAAAAACAATTGAAATTAGTCACAAATCTCAATTTTTTTTCTTTTAAATTTTTTTTTCAATTTTCATTTTTTATTTCAAACTTTTTATTTCTTCATTTTTTTCCTGCTTTTTTTTTCTTTTTTTTTGTTTAGTATTTTTTAAAAATTTTAATATAAAATAATATTATATATATAATTTTATTATAATCGCTAGTACAATAAGTAATAATTTGTAATACCATAAATCATAATCAGCAATACCATTAATAATAATCAGTAATATCTTATAAAAAACAAATAATTGCACACATCTAATTATATTCAATAATACCAAGAACAATTATTAGTAATACCACGGACAGTAATCTGTAATACCATTAATATTAATTAGTAAAATTTTATACAATAACAAATAATTTCACACATCTAATTATATAAAGTAATACCAAAAAATAATTATCAGTAATACCATGAAGGAATGAACAGTAATTAGTAATACCATAAACATTGATCATTAATATCTTATACAATAACAAATAATTTCACAAATCAAATTATATTTAGTAATACCAAAAACAATTATCAGTGATACCATAAACAATAATATATAATAACATAAACAATAATAATAAGCAGTAATGCCTTAATTAATAATAAATAATTCCACACAATCAGTAATACCACAAACAATAACCAGTAATACCACAATTGATAATCAATAATACTGTAATCAATAATCATTAATATTAATTCAATAGTGTATTAATAGTAATACCACAATCAATAACTAGTAATACCAATACCACTAACAACAATACCATAAAAAAAGTGGAGGGAGTGCAGACCAGGGTGTACTGAAGAAAATAGGGGGTGCATATTACCAAGCCCAATCGAAGAGAACCCTAGCCAAATAGAAGGGCACCCTAGGTCATCAGTCGCCGCCTGAGATTTCATCGACAAGCTCACCGGCTCCGAGTGCCGATTGATCAGAGATCCATCGACAACATACTCACAGTCCTCCGTCGGACCGTTGTCAACCGGAGGAAGAGGCTACGCAGGAGCATGGTGAAGAAGACGAAGCAATGTAGCTTCGATTTGGACAAATACGAACAACGAGAGCGAAGTGAGTGTTGCAGGCGAGTGCCATTGATGCTGGAGAAGCTCCTGAATCGTGAACACAAAGGAGATTGATCGAAGCAGTCGCGTCGGTGGTCGAAATGAGCAGAGGTTTTTGACCGCCATGGATCGTGGCCGAGATGGAAGATGATGTCGATTGTCATGGAATTGAAGAATCATGATTGCGATTTGAGGAGGGGGCTTAAGCGGCCGGGACGGAAGCGCCGTTGTCGCCGTCGAAGGGGTGATCGGATATGGTGGTGGCCGGGTCACCCACCGACCGACATGGATTTTCGATAGGTCCTTTACTCATCAAATTAAAATTGAAATTCAGGTGCACCGCCGATAGAATATAATAAAATCATACCTATAATATTATTTTGTATTAAGATTAAAAAAATACACATAAAAAAATGAAAAAGAAAGGCCGAAAAAAAAAGTAAAAGAAAAAAAAATGAAGAAATAAAAAATTTGGAAAAAAAAATTGAAAATGGGAAGAAAAAAGGAAAAGAGGAGGGGAGAAAAATTAAAAAGAAAAAAATCGAGATTTGTGGCTAATTTCGATAGTTTTTTATTAATTATATTTTTACAATTTTTTTAAAAAGTATAGGTTACTTGGTGGTAAATCGACGGTAACTCGATAATAACTCGTTTGTATATTGTAAATATATAAATTAGAGTTTATTTTATTATATTTTATGTAAATTAATAAAAAGATAATATAATTTTTTTAAATGTGATTATTTTTTAAAAATTATTTTGGGGTGAACTCATAAAATGAGTGGGTACAGATAATCATGATAAAATAATAATTTGGGAGTGAACTCATAAAATGAGTGGGTGCAGATAACCGTGGTAAAAAAATGATTGGGGGTGAACTCATAAAATGAGCGAGTACATATAACTGTGGTAAAAAAAGATTTGGGGGTGAACTCATAAAATGAGCGGGTGCAAATAACCGTGGTAAAAAAATAATTTGGGGGTGAACTCATAAAATGAGCGAGTACATATAACTGTGATAAAAAATGATTTGGGGGTGAACTCATTAAATATGTAAGTGCAGTAAAAAATAATTTGGGAGGTAAACTGTATATGAATGGGTGTAGATAATTTGAATTAAAATAAAATAAAATTGAGGAGGTATGCACCATGCACTTGCATGCATACAAGTATTTGGCTTTGATAATATCTTCTTATTGCTCTCTAAGTCATCCTCTTTTAAATAGGAGAGTTAAAATATATAGGGAAAATAAGTCATTGTGACTTCAATATTACAAATCAAAATTTTGTCTAGGGAAAATAAAGAGATCAACGAAAATGGTAAACGTTAAATCAAAAATATTTACCTTCTCTTTTCTTGTCTAAGTATTAGAGATTTTTATTTTTTTTAGCAAGGATTGAGGAATTTGGAAGTGTCAAGTCAACCAAACCGGCCAAAAATTTAACACAAGAATATGTTTTGGGAATTGGGAAATGTGAAATTACAGTTGTGAAGTAAATGGACACATGCTTATTATTTCCCACGATAAAATAATTGAGAGAAATATTAAATTATCTCTGCGGACTATGAACACGTACGAAGCACTTTGATGTGAGGGATAAAATAGAGATATAATGAACTTGTAAAAAAAAATAGAACTCTATAAATTAATAATCTTGGGACCACCAAAATTTATTAATTAAAAGAGTTATTAATTTATCTATAAATTAATAATTATTAATATATATATTAATTAATATTTTATTAATTTATAAAAACACTCTTTCAAACTTCTAATTATTTATTGTATATCAAATGAAGGGTCTAATTTAAAAGAATTATTCGATTCTCCACATTATTATAGTTCTTGTGTTCATTGTATCATTTATGAACATTAAAAAATATTTTTCAATATAAATATACAAGATCAAAATATACTAACACAAACAAATCATACACACAACATGACTTCTCATCTTACAGGTGTGAAAAAAATAACATTGACCGACAAGATTCGAAAAGTATTATGCAAGCTCAACAAGGATAATCCAAGTCTCACTCAAAAGCAATTGCAAGAATGGGTTCTTAGTAACTATAGTGAAACTTTTAGGTGAAATTGATAAGGAAAATTAGAGACGAGATTTAAGGTGAAATTGATTTCAACAAAAAAAACAAAAACAATTGAGTCATTTTTTAAGAAATATTCATAAATCATTCATGTAATAGGTAGTATATATGGAATTATTAATTTATATTTTATTTGGGGTCTATAGAAATTACAAAAAATGTATTATCTTATAATTTTAGCGAGTTTATTAATTTAGCACGCTATCCCCGAGTCGGGACCGACAAAAAATATTATCTTAGAGAGTTTATTAATTTATCGAGTATTAATTTAAAGAGTTTCTACAGTATAATGAAATTACCGTGAGAAATTAAAAAGTTAAGAGAATGCATCAAGTTTACCTGTTTATCCTTTAAAAAGGAAACAAGGTCAGTGAAAATAGAAAATATATATAGAGAAATTGCATACTTGAGGAAGAGGGGTAGAGAAGAACTCACGTAAAAGAGTCAAATATATAATCAAAATTTTATAGACATAAATATTTCAGATATATTGACACATGAAATATGTGTAATTAATTTTTTTTTATTAAGGGTCACTTTAATTATCTTTTTAAATATTTTTAAAATAAGTGTTATTCTACATTTTTCTTCTTTAATTTTAAATATTTAACTCTTATGAATATAATATAGCATAAATCATGGAAAATCCATAATTATTGTACATATGAATATCACCTACATTATTGGCCACATTCCGTGTCCTAGCTGTCAACACCTCTACTGTGTGGATTTTCACACAGTAGAGGCCGCCGTTTTCAATTCTCCTAGTCACTCCCGCCGCTCACCCCCATCTCCTCCAGCCGTCCACTCTGCCGCCACCCCTCCACCTCTCTCGGCCGCTCATGGCGGCTGCCGCCTGCTGCTAGGCCTCCGGCTACACCACGCTTCGCAGATGGAGGTCCCCGCTGCCCACGCTAGCGACTCCCCTCCCTCAGCATCGCTCACAGGCGCAACCTGGCCCGTGCTCGGGTCGGCATGCCCGACGCCCGACGTCGCAGTCTGGCCGCCTCCCCCGAGCAGCCACGGCCCCTCCTTAGCCGATGGTTCTGACCGCGACAGATTCTCTTCTGCCGCTGCGGCCAACCCCCCCCCCCCTCCCCCTTCTTCGGCGGATGCCTCCCCCCTCACACTCCTCTCACTACTCCCGTTCAGCCACCATCCCTGCGCGGACAGGTGCTGGCCTCTTTCTCCTCTAGCGATATTGCACTGGCAAAGCAGCTTTTAGCTCAGTTTTCGGGCCTGGCTGTGTTTATGAACTCCCTGGACCAGACCGTCCCCATCGGTGTTCACCTCCCTTCATTGGAGAAACAATTTCCTGGATTTATGGCCTTTCTCGAACCTTTCGCTGGATCTTTGCCTGCTCTATTGTCTCCTACCTCGTCCGTGGCTGACTTGGTTGGGCAAAGCGATTCTGCACCAAGCTTCACTGAGGCGTCTGCCCTTTCGGCTGACAACGCTCCCACGAGTCCATTGACTTTCCCAATTCACATACGTCCGTTTAAGAAGGGAGATTTTGTCATGATTTTGATTGATAATGCAACGCTACAGACCGGTGTGAATGAATTCAAAGATGCTCTGATTGGTCGCTTACTCACTCCGCGTGGCAAAGCCTCAATCCCGTATGTTGATTTGTCAAAGAGGCTCATTGAGACCTGGTCCCTCCAATGGGCACTGTCCGTTATTCCAATGGGAAAATGATTTGTTGTTCTTAAATTCCACTATCTGGAAGAGCGTGACAGAATCTTTAGGAGAAGGGCTTGGCAGTTGGGCTCAAGTTCCATTCGGCTGCAAAAATGGTCTCCCAGTTTCAATCCAAATCAGGCCTCGACTTCGATGGCTCGGGTTTGGATGCGCCTTATCGGCTTCCCGATTAAACTCTGGCAGCCAACGGTTCTCTCGGCTGCAGCCTCAGCGATTGGCACGCTCATCAAGATGGACGATCACACATCGGCTAAAACCATGGCACAATATGCTAGAATCTTGATCGAGGTGGATATGAAACAACCTTTATTGGAGCGACTGATCTTAGAGTGCGAGGATAAATCTGTGACGGTGGAAGTGTTCTATGAACATCTTTCGAAGTTTTGCAACCATTGTAAAGTGATTGGACACATGACTGCACGTTGCTCTAAGGGACATGCCCCGCCACCCACGAACCCACAACCACCCTCTTGTGACGATCACCGTGGTAGGACTCGCAAACAGAAGAAGGCCGAGGCCTTCCCCTTCGGATCCCCGACCTCGACCGTCCCCACAGGATCCCACCTCGGCTAGCGAAATCGATCCAGTCCCAATTAGTAACTCCTTCTCCAGCCTCGACGATCCATGCATGGACGAGCCCACCGACATTCTTTTGGAGCAAAGAATATAGGGCAAATGGGCTCCAGAAGAATGTCGGTGGGCTCGGTCCACGAAAAGTAGTCCCATTTGCCCTATATTCTTTGTCCACAAAATGTAGTCCCATACCCTTTATGGAAACTTTCACCCTTTCAACCATCACTTAATTACTCAAATTGCCATCAACTTTATTCACAAACAATCATTTTATTCACAATGGACCCTACAATACCCTACAATACCCTTACTTTATCTACTTTATCTACCTTTTTCTTAAAACATATGTCCCACTCTAATGGGACTACTTTTCATGGATGAAGAGAGTATCTTAATTTGTTGAAAATGTTAAAATGACACTTAATTAAAAATGGAGAGAGTAATAAATTTTAAGAAAAATGTGTAATGATAAAAAATTTGAGGTGTAGTTTTGTACTCCCTCGATCCACAATAAGTAGTCTCACTCCGTCCATAATAAGTAATCTCATTCAAAGTGGGCACATATTTTAAGAAAGTTGTAGATAAAGTAAGGGTAATATTGTAGGGTATTGTGGGGTCCATTGTGAATAAATTGATTGTTTGTTAATGAAGTTGATGGCAATTTGAGTAATTAAGTGGTGTTTAATTGAAGGGTGATGATAAAGTGGTGGTTGAAATAAAGTACTGTATGAGACTACATTTTGTGGACGAAGAATATAAGATAAATGAGACTACATTTCGTGGACGGATGAAGTATTTTTTATAAATAAAGTAAAGAAAAATGTAGATTGAGTGTACATAAATTATAAGAAAAATGAGTATTGAATAGAATTTTAAAGGGTAATTTTATAATATTTTGTGAATAAAGTAAAGGAATATGTAGATTGAGTGTACACAATTAAAAATATATATATATGTAATGAGTATAATTTTGAGGGGTGGTTTTGTATTTTTTATGAATAAAATAAATAAAATGTATATAGATTGAGTGTATGTGTGATCCCAAAAGTAATAACATATGATTAAATATATATGTATATTTTGAGGGTGAAAGTTATCAAGATACTTTGTACTAGGATGTGCAAATTCATACGAGACATCTCAAATCAAAATGGCATGTGTACAATTTTTTGTGGAATAGATGGAATAATATTTAAAAATTAGTGGGTCACTAGTCTATATCCAGATCACCCAAAAAAAACCAAGGGTCACAAACATGTGTTACAAGATATACTTTACAACAAAGGCAAAAATTATGCTACTACAAGTTAAATTTGTACTTCTGTAAGGACAATAAAGCAAAAATAATTTTTTTGGAATATGAGGGTCGCAATGTCAAAATATTTTGCTACTACAATGCTAAAATATATTGTTACAAGATCAAAATATATTACTATAAAGTTAAAATAGACTATTACAAGACCAGAATAGGCCACTATACCACCATTTGTGTTACTACAAGGGTAAAAAAAATTAAAACACGGCCATAATTTTTTTTTTTTTTGAGTTACTGTCTTAACAATAGCACAAATTACCTTTATAGTAGCATATTTTGATTATACAGTAAAACAATACCTAGAACCAAAATATATTATTTCAATACATAGTAAAATGTAATCCTTAATTCTTTATTTTTAATATTTTTCTTATAAGGAAGTTTGATGTAGGTCTCATTCCACTATAATATTTTTGTTATTTTTAAAAATATATATATAATTGAATTGAAGCTCCATTTAATAATCCAATTCCCATTCATCTAATGTATGGGACGTGTCATATAAATTTTAGTTTTTTCCTAAGCATAATATAATTATTATTTTTATATATGCATAGTGTATTTAATTAGTTAAATATAAAAATGGCACATGGATCATGCAATATAATAAAAATGTAAATAAATTAAACTATATGTAAAATATAGACAATTAGGATAAATTGATGTAAAAATTCAAGGGTAAAATAAATAATTTTAAAAAACTACCTTAATTAATAGGTATATTTCACGTGTAAAATATTTACACAAGTGCGGATCATAAAAACGACGTCTTGTGTCAATATCACTTCCAACAATCATTAATCTTCGTCGAACTTAATATAATTAATTGTAACATAAGAAAACAATTAACGCAATTACTATATATATAATCGTATTGTGCGTGTAAAATAAAAGATGAAATGACCAAATTAATTCTTTATACTCCGTAAATGTCATGCATGCAAAAAAGAAGAAAATAATCTTAGGAGTTAGGAGGTCTTTGGATATACGTTAATAATATGTGATGAAATATAATTTAAAATAAGAAAGTAGGTGTAATAAATTGTAGGTGTAGAAGTTTGTCGAGGTTGGGGCTAGAATCGAAAGGTAAAATGCATATTACTCCTACGGTACATTATATTAATGATGATGTTTTCCATGTCTAAAATTGACTAGGGTAAAATGCATGTTACTCATCAAATTTAAGGGTACGTAGACAATGATCACAAAAGTGAAATTCGGACAACCTATCGAAATATATTTAATTTTGAAAAAATCAATACATACATGCATTAATAATATTATAAATAAAAACATTAAATTAAACAAGTTTGGTCTTTCTTCAATCAAAAGTGTCTTTTTATATATAAAGATTATTTAAGCAAGCCCGTGACATCATTAATCAAGCTGATTGCGGGGACAGGAAAGTTAAATTAATAGTATTTTAATTCACAGCTAGGGTTTTTTGTTTTGTAGTTAATCCACATTTGATTTGATTGATTAGTTAATTAAATTAATAATTTTATAATTAATTAAATCCAACTAGTGTAGTCGTGAGAGTGTCGCTTCCACTAAACCATTATTCTTCTTCTTCATTCATTCATTCATTCTTTTCTAATCTTTTTTTACGGCCGACAATATGACCAGATTTTTACATTATTAAATTCTATAAACACATTACTTCTTCACTACACATGTGCACTTCACTAGCTACTCCATATTCATTATATATTCCTGTAATAGTGTAATTAGATCTAATCTGATTTTAATTTTATTCATCATTTGTTATTTATCATTACCTTAAAACACTTCTAAGAATGACTAATTCAGATCCCAATGATTCCGATTAATTACCTGCCGTTGTCTCTATTTCTATATTATTATTACAGTATTTATTTTGGCGCTGAACATTATTCTGCCTCAATGAATGCCCATAAACTTGAGAAAATTCATCATTAGTAAACATGTTGATTTTGATAGAATGATTTGTAAATGTATTTTTGGATTCTACAAAATAAATCGTCCATGGCTGTTTGAATTGTAACGTTTAATAAAATCCTCTCATTATATATTAATTTAACGAAAAGTCCTTAAAAAAATTAGTACTTAAGTTCTCTCGTTATTTTTTTTTTTTTTTTTTGTCATTACTTTTTCTTTTTTTGGGTGTGTAAAATGACAAAATATTATTTAATGAATGATTATTATTTTAATGTTCAATAAATAAGAGTATATTAATTTAGGTAAAATTCTGAATTTTAGACATACTAAATAATTATGTTTTATTGTTCTGCGTAAAAAATGAAAGGGGACCATCATTTTAGTACGGGGAGAGCAGTATTATTCTTGTATTGATTTTTTTTAAACCTAATTTGGATGGAGTTTCAAATCACTCAAATTAAATTCACCCAAGTAGAAAAATTAAAGTTGAAGTTTCAAATCACTAAAATTGGAATGGAAAAAGTAAAAAGGAAAATAGAGAGGGTGTGGATCCATTTTCTGTGTGTGTTTTGTTTGAGGGACCAATAAATTGTGTATTTGAAGGCGATTCATTTTCATCTTTTTTTCATAATAAAGAAGGGTTCATATATTAGGAAACCTAGATTTCATAGGCCATACAGAGTAAGTTGCATTTTACCCTTCAATTTTAGAAGAGGAAAAAACACATCTTTCACTTTACCCTGGCCTTTTCATGCATCATTTATTTCACCTGGATCCGGACAAAGTTTTTGCATTTCAAATAGTATTTCGTCTCATATTCTCACTTCCAACATATATTCAAAATCTTCAAATAGTACTCTGATACTTCTTACTTTTTCATTTTTATTTTTTAATATTTTAGAATATGTTGTTGAAATTATGAATGAGTGGTGATAAATTTATCATTCATTAATTCATTAGACATAATCGAGACACTAATCTCAATTCACCTCAGTGTTTTCTTGGACTACACTTAAAAAGTGACCATGTTTAAGTGAAAAATGATAATGTTTTTAATAAAAATGACTATCATTTTTTTACATTGAATCAAGGGAGACCAGTTTTACGGAAGGAGATTCGTGAAGCGGTTTCACTCAAGACTAGCTCAATTAATTAATAAGACAGATACTCGTATATAATATTCCACAAATCAAGATTTGTGCAATTTGCCCACTTCCGCTTTCTTCTTCACTTTACCAACTGGCTTTCTTCTTCCTCGTGGCCATGACAATTTCTTCTTATACGTTTGTCATTTTCTCTTTCTCCAAGATTAATTTTCTATGGATTTTTTTATGATGGTTGTTGAGACCATTCATCTCTTCTCTATTCCTTGAGAAACATTTTTTATTTATCCTAATAAAGGTAAGTCCAAAATTATAAGAGATTTTTTTAATTGAAATATGGGTAAAATGAAAAAAAAAATAGAAAATATTTAAAATATCAAATAATTAAAACAAGAATGGTTCCCTAAAACATTAAATAAAAAAGGAGGAGGAATCGAGTACACCTTGTGCAATAGAGGACCAGGCTGAAAAAATTGGAGTTTTTTTGAACCTTCTCATATCGATATGCACTGAAACCAGATATCTTTCAAAATATCGATCAAATATCAGGATATATCGAGAAATATTGATATCGGTTATGTTTAGTACAAATTTTCCTTGATATCATCGACGTACCGGCAAAAAATCGGAAAAAAATCGGTAATATCGGTTTGATTTGTTTTGTTCCGTTTTTTCAGAGTTTTAATTGTTTTGTTCCGTTTTTTCAGAGTTTTAATTGTTTTGTTCCGTTTTTTTTAAAAAAGCAAGCATCTTGTGTCTTGTCTATCATTTTGGTATTAATTGTCTAGTGTGAAATAATTATGAACAGTTATTTGTATTGCTTTAAACTGATTTTGTATTTTGTTATTGATATGTTTATCATTAAAAAAATCATTTTATAGTGATTTTGGACTAAATTAATGTATTAAAGTTAATTATAATATTCTCTAAAATTTCATTTTAAATTTATATCATTTTAATAAGATTTTTTTTATTATTTTCATCCTTGATAGAGGAGCTCAGATGAAGTTAATTGGGCGGTAATATATGTGATCACAAACTGAAATTACGTAGATGTAAAAGAGAATTAATTGTCTCGAAAAATAAAAATAAGAAGATAAAACATAAAACATGAGAGAGTGTAGCGGTGTGAGCAACCACCGCTCCAGGTTCTTTTAAGAAATAGCTTCCACATTTGGTGAAAAACACTATCCACTCACTTATTCCCATAAAAACACACTCTCTCATTTCGAATTAACATGTGCCCTCTATTTATTTCTTCTCTCCTAGTATTTTATTATCATAATAATAATAATAATAATACTGCAATTTTACAATACATCATTAATAGGATGATTATTAACATTTTTTATTAAAATTATCCTCGATGATTCAAGTTTTTTAACCAAATTGTCTTAATTCTACAGCTATTAATTATACGAAATTAAAATTGATCAGGTAGTTGCAACAAGCAAACTGTCCTGGCCCTTAAATATGATGATTATTAACATTTATTTTACTACCACTCATGTTTTAATTTCCCCAACGAATTTAGAGGATATATACCAGTACCACATCAAAGTGTAATTAAATTCTTTATTGACTTGAGGTATCAACATATTAACAACGCACTAAATGACCTAACATCTTCCTGCTACAACAATTTCTTCTTTATTCTAGTAATACATTATACACACACACATAGTAATCACAAATAATATAAGAGTAACATGCAAGACTTAAACTGAAACAAGAAAATCGAAAGAGGAAGTGACATGTGATGTGAAGAGTAGAAAAAGACATTCTTAATGAGGATAAAATGAAACAAAAATTTGAGGCAAAAACGTATATAGCACCAAATTCCCACACCCTAATTAAAGGCCACCACCCACTCACTTCCAACGAAAACTATGTAATCACAACAACATATTATTATTATGTGGATATATGATTCTAAAACCTAAAATCCAATATATTATTAACAAACTAATCACACAAACATGATAATTAGGGTAGTTATTCAAGCCGAGTCAAATAGTTGATGTTCGAACTGGTCAGTTATATTAACGAGTTGAAATTAGATGAGTCGATTTTGAACAAACTTGCAAGCTCTAAAAATAATAATAGGAGGCCGATTAATTAATAAAAAGGAGACCATCCCATCGCCATCTTCCCACAACATGAATATCAAATACTACTCTACTACTACAATAATAATAGAAAAACCAAAGTGCAGTTGGATCCAGATCTGTGATTATTTTCATATCTATAAACAAAAACATGGGGTTCAACAATCCCAAAGCAGTGATGATCATGCCTCCTCCACCTGCTTTCTCTCTCATCATACTTGTTCATTTCTCATTCACTCTTCTCTTTCTAAGTTGCCACTCCATTGACGAGCAGGGCCAAGCTCTGCTTTCATGGAAGAACACACTAAACATCTCCACCAACGCTCTCGATTCATGGAACTCCCTCGACCAAAATCCCTGCCGTTGGTTCGGTATCTCCTGCGACTCCAATGCCCACGTGGAGAAAATCACTTTAAAATCAATGGACTTGCAAGGCCCATTGCCTCCAAATTTCCACCCTCTCACCACCTTAAACACTCTCATTCTCACCTCCACCAATCTCTCCGGTCCAATCCCCAAACAATTCGGCGACTATCTTTCACTCCTTCTCATTGACATCAGCGACAACGCCATCTCCGGCGAAATTCCCCCCGAAATATGTAACCTCAAGAAGCTGCAATTCTTATCACTCAACACAAATGCCCTCACCGGCACCATCCCATCCGACATCGGAAATCTCTCCAATCTCCGGCAGCTCATCCTCTTCGACAACCAACTCGATGGAGAAATTCCGGCGAGTATTGGGAGATTGACGAATCTTGAAGCATTCAGAGCCGGCGGCAATCAGAATCTGAAAGGCGAGTTACCGGAGGAAATCGGAAACTGCACCAACTTAGCCGTTCTGGGCCTTGCGGAAACTTCCATCTCCGGTAGCCTTCCGTCGTCGATCGGAAAAATGAAGAAGCTTCAAACTGTGGCAATCTACACTTCTCTGCTCTCCGGTCCCATCCCGGAGGAAATAGGCAATTGCACAGAGTTGCAGAATCTTTACTTGTATCAGAATTCGATCACGGGCTCGATTCCGGCGACCATTGGGGGGCTTAAAAAGCTTCAGAGCCTGCTGCTATGGCAGAACAGCATAGTTGGTGGAATCCCATCTGAGATTGAGAGTTGCAGAGCTCTCAAAGTAGTGGACTTGTCGGAGAATCAGTTGTCCGGAGCAATTCCAGGTGGGCTTGGAAGTCTCTCGAAGCTGGAGGAGTTGCAGCTGAGTGTGAATCAATTATCAGGTACTATACCTCCTGAGATAACAAACTGCCGAGCTCTCACTCATTTGGAAGTTGACAACAATGCCATTTCTGGAGAAATTCCTGATCAAATTGGCAACTTAAAGAGTTTAACTCTGTTTTTTGCGTGGAGGAATAATTTGACAGGAAACATTCCTGTTTCATTATCCGAGTGTGGTGAGCTACAAGCTCTTGATCTCTCTTACAATCAGCTCTTCGGCTCCATTCCCAAACAGCTTTTCGGGTTAACGAATTTAACCAAATTGCTCTTACTTTCCAATAGTTTGACAGGTTTTATACCACCTGATATAGGGAATTGCACTAACTTGTACAGATTGAGGATTAGTGACAACAAGTTGGGAGGTACTGTTCCATCAGAAATTGGAAATTTGAAAAGTGTAAACTTTCTTGATATGGGCAACAATCATCTTGTGGGGGGCATTCCCCCCTCCATTTCCGCTTGTGAAAATCTTGAATTTCTTGATCTTCATTCCAATGCATTAACTGGCCCTCTCCCTGATTCTCTACCCCCAACTCTACAGTTTGTAGATGTTTCAGATAATATGTTATCTGGCCCACTTACCCCTACTATCGGTTCCCTTACCCAACTAACCAAGCTTAATGTCCGAAAAAATCGACTCTCCGGGGAAATTCCACAACAGATCAAGTCTTGTAATAGGCTTCAATTGCTTGATCTTGGAAACAACGATTTTTCCGGGGATTTACCCAAAGAATTAGGCCAACTTCCAGCCCTTGAAATCTCTCTCAATCTCAGCTGTAATCACTTCACAGGTGAGATCCCAGCTGAGTTTTCAAACCTTGATAAACTAGGAATTCTTGATCTTTCTTACAACAAGTTCTCTGGGAAACTAGACATCCTCAAAAGCCTTCAAAACCTTGTCTCCCTCAATGTTTCTTTCAATGAATTCTCCGGTGACTTGCCCAATACTCCCTTCTTTCGTAGGCTTCCTCTCGATGATGTTGCAGGAAACAAGGATTTATACATCTCTAATGGAGTTTTAACTCCAGCTGATGGTATGGCACATTCAGGCCGTACAAGAACCGCGATGAAGTTAGCAATGGCGATCCTTGTCAGCACGAGCGTAGTGCTCGTTCTCCTTGCTGTTTACGTGTTACTCAAAACTCACTTGGCCAATCGTAAATCCATGGACACTGACACGTGGGAGATGACATTTTACCAGAAACTGGATTTCACGATCGAAGATATTGTAAGAAATCTCACATCCTCGAACGTAATCGGGACAGGAAGCTCAGGGGTGGTGTACAAGGTAACAGTTCCAGATGGGGAGACTCTGGCAGTGAAGAAGATGTGGTCCTCAGAAGAATCGGGAGCATTCAGTTCTGAAATACGAACTCTTGGTTCGATTAGGCACAAGAACATTGTGAGACTCCTAGGTTGGGGTTCGAATCAGACGTTGAAGCTGCTGTTTTATGATTATCTTCCAAATGGGAGTTTGAGCTCACTCCTTCATGGAGCTGGTAAGAGAGGAGCTGAATGGGAGGCTCGATACGATGTCATTTTGGGGATCGCACACGCATTATCGTACTTACACCATGATTGTGTTCCTCCTATAATGCATGGGGATGTTAAGGCTATGAATGTGTTGTTAGGGCTTCAGATGGAGCCATATCTTGCTGATTTTGGGCTAGCAAGGCTTATCAACAGTGAAACTGATGATTCAGATTTGAAACAGAGTCAAAGACCTCAATTAGCTGGCTCATATGGCTACATGGCCCCAGGTGAATACACTTTGCAAATTCTATTAACATTATTGTCTAAAGATGGCTAAACGTTTGTCCTTTTTTGTTCACAGAACATGCTTCGATGCAACGAATCACAGAGAAAAGCGACGTGTACAGCTTTGGAGTGGTCCTGTTAGAGGTCCTAACTGGGAGGCATCCATTGGACCCAACGTTGCCCGGGGGAGCCCATCTGGTCCAGTGGGTTCGTGATCACTTGCATAGCAAGAGCGACCCCGTTGATGTACTTGACCCGAAGCTGAGGGGACGGGCCGACCCACAAATGCATGAAATGCTACAGACACTGGCTGTAGCATTCCTGTGCCTTAGTACACGGGCAGATGATCGCCCGATGATGAAGGATGTGGTGGCCATGCTTACCGAGATTCGGTACGTGGATCCCGTGAGATCAGACACTGATTTGTTGAAATCGACTACGTCTAGATCGCCCCCGCTCCCTCTCCCTCTCAAGAAGGCGGCTTCACAAGGATCATCTAGCTGCTCTTTTGCATTCTCTGATGATTCAGCTTGATATTGATTTCAAGAAAGTGGTGTCTGTGCATATTCTGTAGGAGACATCAGTAGAGCAAATTAGATATTACATGTAGATACTGTATTATTGTAAGTTAACCAAAGGTTGTACGTATTTCTTGTTAATAATTGATTAGTGTGTAATAGCCCGTGGTTGACTAAGAACAAATTCATGTAACATCATGGGGCCAAAATCTAGTGTGAGAAGATCTACCTACATATCATTAGGAGGATGGGCAGATATGATATGATTGAAATGATTTCAGTGTTTCATTAAATTTCCAGCAATTAAATATTACTCCTCCTCCTCCGTCCAATTTCATTATTTTCACTTTATTTTCTCCCGTTGAGCATTGAAAAACTTTGAATATCGAACAATAAATACTGTACATTAAAAAGTTAGATAGTAATCAGTTAGATGACTTAATTCCCACATGTAATTGGCAGGCAATAATGGCCCATGCACCTTTTTCCAACCAGAAACATCAAAACAATCTAAACACATCCACACTTTTTGGATGCACTCTAAACATAATAGAATGTTCAGAATGTACCACAATGACAGCGACCCTTCTCTAAGCCTCCTCCCGACTCGTTACTTTCATCATTTAAAACATGTATAAATTTGATCCATCATTTTACACAGACAACAATGGCACATTGGTTCAAAGCAGAATCAAGGGTTCCCAGATTCCAATTTATTTAATATGTGTTTAATAACACTCCAATTGAAACCACGGTATTGAAGCCAACGGACCATTCTCGATTTTCGTGTCTCTTCAGATGCGCCGTGACTTCTCTGCCATTGTTTTGAGGCCTGAACACATAGCTGGTCCATAGAGAGTTTCGACATAGCAGTTTCTGTATTTTGATCTTCATCATCCTCATCATTATTGAAAACCTGTGTTATTGCTTTCTCTGCATCTCCCCCACTTATTCCCTTTTTGAATAGTGCCTATTAACAAATTATAGTATGCAACTGTTTAATATAACACGATATTATAACTTCTGAGCTTTAAGCTCAAAATGAACTCAAACGATCCAATCAACCTAATTACAGTTTAAGTATTGCACTCTAAATAACACAAACTGACACTCGTATACTCTCTCAGCAAATAGACAGGGGTTAATTGAAAATTTGCATCTTCCTGAAAAACACATGGTGAAACAAGGGTTCCTACCTAGATTCAATAGGATGGAGAAAGATTAAACTTCAAAATACTTTCGGTAATTAATTACTTGAGAGATACAGTACAGACCTCAAAAATAACCTGGACAGAAGCTAATGCCTTTATGTCACGGACGCATGGGACATAATCTAATCCTAAAATCACAACCTTAACTAATTGCTAACAACAAATTTCCAGAGAAGACTTATCACAACTTTAACTAATTGCTTACAACAAATTTCCAGACCCCTGTGGATGAAGGTGAGTGACATTGCAAATTGTGTCAATCAATACTCCTCAAGATACATGTTCATAATTTAGCAGCATTATATAGAGTTATATTTACTTGTCTGATTCGACGAGGGCCCCAGCTTGAGGAAGACCATCTGGATCGAGAATACGCTTCTGCGTAAAAGCTGTCGTTAATCAGACCCCTACAGTAGAAAAACAAGGTTCAAGGATTAAGTAAAGATATGCAAGTGGATTCTTCAGCGCGGATTTGTCATTTGAGGTTGCTTAGAAAGCCATTTTCCCGATAAAACGCCTTATATTTTAACTTACCCATGCCCAGCTCCTAATAAATATTAAAAGCATATGAAGAAATATTTTAATTCTATTACCCCAAAAGAAGTTATGAATTGAAAAACTCATGTTCAATGCTGTGAACCTGCTCTGGAAGTCTGTTATTACTGCATCAACAGTTTCAACTGGATATTTCTTTCCTTGTAGCTTCTTCTTCAGCTCCATAGCAGTAAATGCTCTGCAGTAGTATAGATTCTGATAAGCACATGAATCTTTTGAGATTTTGAAGTAGAAATTTTTTCTTAAGATCAGCACACACAAGCTGATAAACTAAGTTTCCACTAAAACAAGAAAGACGATAATTTCCACAGATCGGAGATTCTCTAATCACTAATCAGTATTATTGCATAAGCAGGACCTGGTGCAAAATACATCTGTTTTACTTGGTGCAAGTGAAGCTGAGCAGTCCATTTTTAATGAAAAAGCAACAACAAAACTATATGTAAAAGACTCATTATAAAATTTATTCTATCTCAATTTAACATAACTTGAGTTTCCAAAAAAACTTAATAGCAGAACCAAAAAAACAAAAAGTTACAGTATTTAGTTCCGTTCGTTATACAACTTAAAAATCCCCCATTCTGCCCAAGATCTTTTCTGCAATCAAGTGTCTCTCAACAAGTAAAAGAACATAACAGATTAATATATTGCAGGAGAAACTCTTCAGATTAACTAACTACTCATTTACAGACGAAAAATCATGGCATTTCAATGTACTTATCAATAGAAAATATATGAATATCAACCTGGAAGCAAGTAACTCAATCGCCGACTTCTCCACATCTTGCCGACAACGTCCTGATTGAATTCCTTGATATATTTTACTACTATCTTCAACAAGATTATCAGTCTCTTTTTCCACCTCTGAGATTACACAAGAAAAGTAAAATTGTAACTTTTCCACATCAAGATAAGCTAGGGTAACCCGAATTTAGCATACCAGGAGTAAATAATGCATCATCATTCTTAGATTTAGCTCCCAAAAGGCTCGGAGCAGCTTCATTTTCAACATTCTTTGAAATGTTCCCGGGAATGTATTTCACTGGAAGCTTTCTACTGTAATCTCTTCTTTTTGTGCAGCAAATTGTGTCATTATTCCATTTCAACCTAAACATTAAATTATACGTTCCATTAGAAAGAAAATCAAACTCAACGAAAAACGTAAACTACCAAAGTAAAAATCTTCTAATTTTTTGCAGAGAATGAAGAAGATACTGACCTGGGAATCAGAAAGACTTGATACTGCAACTTGAGCGCCGTTCCACGGATGAAATTCCCTGAACAATAGGCCATTATTCAAGGGAAATAGGACTTATTGCCACTTTCAGTACCAATTATTATAATTCTAACCCTAATTGATTAGAAAAATGCCACCGTTTCTTGTGCAAAGTCTGCCTCTTCTCCCCTAAAACTAAAATACGTGATTAAGAACGCAATAATCACGAAACACCATATTCTAATGAGCAGGCCTATTTCCATGTGGGAAGAACTTAGGTGAGATTAAACCCTAGATCAGTGAGCGGCAAAACTTGTAGTTGTAATTACCATCAAAATTTTCAATTTACCATTAAATTTGAGTTAAACAGTAAAATCATCTCTAACCTTTTTTAACTTAACTCAAATTAATGGAAGAGGGTGATATTCCATGGAGTTTCGCCCTCTATTAAAAGATGTATGGCTCAGATCATTTCAGGCATCAGGGAGGCCAACAGCATAGCTAGGGGATATTCGGACGGCACGGTTCGGGATCTACTAATTGCTAGGACTCTTGGTGTTTCGAGTAGATACAGGCCAACGAGACATGATTCATCTGTGATTTGGTTGCCGCCTGATCCAGGTTGGTACAAGGTTAACACGGACTGTAGTGCCTCTTCTTCCCCGAGTAGTCTACATGTGGGGGCGGTCTTCAGGACCTTCTGGGGTTTTTTCGTAGTTGCGGTCGCTACTAAGGTGGGTTGGGGCCTCCCTCTTGAGGCTGAGTTGGCAGCGGTACTTATGGCCATCAAGTATGCACATAATCAGGGATGACATTTCCTTTGGATTGAGTCGGACTCGACACTCACGATTGACACTTTTAGGAGCACAAATCCCTCTATTCATTGGCGTCTGCAAGGCCTTTGGAGCCAGATCCACCCTCTTACGCATGATATCTACATCAAATACTCACACGTCTTCAGAGAGGCCAACCAGGCGGTGGATGCTGTGGCCAAGACTGGCCTTGATTGTGTCTGGAGAGGCTATCCCCGGACTTTTTACTCTCATTTCTACATAATTGATGCGTCGAAAAAGAACGTCTTTTGATATACGTCGTTCCTCTACGAGCACTGCTAATCTCGAATCTAGTTATCCGTTTGTCTTTGGCGATCTTCAAGCGACTCTCCTTGAGAATCAGAAAAGTGACCTGCAAAAACACACCGGAGGGGAGCTCCGGCGTAGAAGCTCCGACGCTCAAGTCAGATTCGATCGTAGGAGAAATCAAAGAGGAATTTCCCTGTATGTCTAGGGAAATTCCGGCGAACACAATGGTGTTTTATCTCAATTCACTGTATCTTTCTTCTTAATTCTTTAAGTATTTTGTAAATACGTGTGTGATTCGTAAGAAAATGTAAATAAAATATAGAAATCGTCCTTGATCATGTAAAAATAAGAGGCTTATATACCTGGACTGTTTCTTGGGAGAGAGAAAGACTCTTTCTCCCTATATTCTCGGCCCATTCCCATAAATCCGGCCCCAAATCCCTGAAGACTTGGTCTTCCTCCTTCAAGACGGACTCCTTCCTTTTGACTTAGTTAGATAGGATTGATCTGTATCATGCATTCCCTTTTGGGCCAACTCCCTGGGCCTAAAGGCTGTTAATTCCCCTTCGTGGGCCGAGAGCCCAATTATCTTAATCCTTTCAAGGGTCCAGGGGTGTATTAATCCAATTCCTCAGGCCCATTGACTTAATGGAGACTACCATTTTTTATCCCGTTTCCACGTGTCGACTCCTCTGAGGGCGACATATTTATCCACATCAACCACTCCCCCCTACTCTCGTAAAAAAAGAATAATTTTTAAGAGAGTAGGAAAACAATAATATAAATCACAAAGAAAATAATCATTCCCCTCTAAAATGCTCCTTTTCTCGTATTTCCCTCCGAGTATTGATGATTCCATTTCTCAACAATTATTTCCAAAAAGCTGTAAATCTTTTCCACTTCTACACGCCAACTTACCCTCGGATTTTGCATCCGCGCGTCTACCCGAGAAGGGACATCCGGCCGCCCTTTTCCAGTCACGCGCCCCTTTATTGGGGGGCATTTAATTCTTCTCAACTTTTCCCTCTCTCTCTCTCTTCACAATCATTTCAAAAAATCAGATTCACTTCGTAAAAAACTCCTCTTTTATTTCCTTTCAAACTTATCCACTCCTCTTTATTCTCACTCCCATTTCTGCTATTAACTTCTTCCCACACGAGTTTATCGATCGGTTCATCACCTCTGAAAATCGACTCCGCTACAGGTATCTCCTCTCCTTTATCGTCTTTTCTTTTACTGTCTCCCATGTCGTCTTCTACTCCGAACTCGTCAAACTCGACATCCATGGAAAGTTCTACTTCCACCTCACTCTCCGTATTCCACATAACCGATCCCGCCTTGAAAAACAAAATCTCTGGTTCATCTCTGCTTCCTCCTGAACGAGTTACCGCCTTCCTTCGTTCAGGCATCTTTCCCCCTGATTACATTGTTAGGGCGGGCCACCGGAAGGAGCGCCCAAATTTCCCAGGCCCTAACACTCTGGCCTTTTGGGAGGCTCAATTAAAAGCGGGCCTTCGTTTTCCAATCCATCCTTACTTTTCTGAGATTTCAACTTATCTTCGCATACCTTTGAACCAATTTACCCCCAACGCTATTCGTGCCATGTTAGGTTTTTACATTTTGATGAAGGGGAACGGTGGTGAACCCTCCGCCCAACTCTTCCTAACCCAATATATGTGCAAATTTGCCGACGGGTTCTTTTACACATGTGGCCGTACTCCCAGAACCGGAAAGTTCATGGAAAAACTCCATGAAGGGGTCCAGGACTGGAAGGACTACTACTTTTTCGTCACCAACCCATCTCCTTGGGAATTTCCTCATGAGTGGATTTATAAGAATCCTGGGGTGCCCCGTCCTCCTCTTTCCATTTGTTCTTCTCTGAATCTGGATGTGATGAACCATCTAAACAATAACGTTTCTGCCCATGGCTTTTTTGATGTGATGAGTATTTGTAAAAATCCTAGAGCCCTATCTCATTTCGGCTTCGGTCGTCCTGATTATCCTTTAGGTCCTGATGATGGTAATACCATTTCCTTTCCCTTGGTATCGTCCTCAAGATTCGAACTGCTATGATTTATTAACATACTTCTACTCTTTCTTTTGCAGCTATGAGTTGGTTAACCCAAATTTCTCGTGATGCTACGCCTCTCTCGATGGTTGCTAAGTCTCCGGCCCCTGAAAGCTCCTCAAAGGCCCCTGTTCTTCCTTCCCCAGTGAAACCTGCCACTGGATCAGTTGCAAAGCGCACTAGGTCCTCCACAGAAAAAGCCATAATCTCCTCAGTGCCCCCTGCCTCCGATGCTTCTAAAAAGAAGAAATCCAAGACCAAATCCACTCTACCGAATGTCGCTTCCGACACTCCTGATGAAATTAATGTTGATCACCTTCTGATGTTCATAGAGCGTCATGCTCCGACCCCTGCCACTGAGGCCCTTAACGCTCTGTCCTTCGAAGAGCGAGTGGTGCATGCCGCCCACAGCTTTACTCAGGTAGACTCTTTGTGCAAATACGTTTCTAGGTAATTCAATAAGAAAAAGTATACATGTCTTACTTCTTTAGATTGTTCATTGTGTAGTTTGGTCTCCTATTCTCCAATGTGTCTGAACGAGCTCTTCAATCCCTTCAATTAGTGGACGATCTCCAAAGCCAAGTAGAGTTGGAGAAGGTAAAGAAGGAAATACTTGAAGCAGAGCTACGGGAGGCTAGTCAGAAATGTAAGGCACTTCAGGCAGAGAAGACAAGGTTGTCAGGGGAGGTTTCCTCGCTGAAGACTCAATTAGGTGAGCAGGTCGAACGCTTGGAAACTACTCTCCCTTTGGCTGGGATGAAGCTGTGTATTGATTCCCTTTTTACCTCCGCCATGGGTCAGAAGTTCTTAGGTACCCTGCACCGAGAATGGTTAGAAGCCTTCCTGAAAAGTACCAGCTTCCTGGGGGCAATGGGCGCATACATTCCCCACTTCATAGATCATGGGTTTTCCAATGCCGTAGCTGAACATTCTGCTCCGGGGTTCAGTGGTCAGTATACTCGCGCTCTTCGATTGGAGGAATTAGCTACTCCCCCTAAGTTCCCTGGAGATCCTAAGGAGGACATTGACGCTCCTTGGTGGCTGCCTGGGATGAGGAAAGCAGTGTTGGAGTTGAAGCAGACCGCCCTGAAGTTGGACGACCTTGTTCCGGCAAAGGATATAACTTTCCCTATCCATGTGGTAAACCCAGATCCCGTGGCAACCGTGGCAGTCGGCGCTCTAGAGGAAAAAACGGAGGGAGGTGGTTCTAGTGGGCAGGTTGAGGAAGCAGGAGAAGGTTTCGAGGGAAAGAACGATGTTCCCCTCTCTTCATAACTCTATTTCTTTGATAACATTCCGGTATCCCTAAGACACTTTTTATTTTTGTTAAGGCCTTTAAGGCCTCTTTTGGTATTTTCAGGAGACTCCACACTCCTGCGTTTTTTTGTGGAGGGCTAGGGTATGATGCCCTTAGCCTGGGATATTTCTATTTTATCTGCTACTTCATATCGTACCTGCACATTATCATTTGGCATACACATATACATATATATATATCTCTGTCGTATATATGATGTGATACCTGTTATGTTTTTCCTTTACTGTGAATTTGGTATGTCTCTACCATTTTCTTGACGCGTAAAGGCTCTAAAGTTCACAGAGAAATCTTAACATGAAAGTATAATATTTCCTTATTTCTGTACTTACTTGATGTCTTGATACTGCTTCTAGTTTCTCTCCGGAGTTAGAGTCCTTAGGAATTATACTCTCCCAAAAGTTAGAATGCTTAGGGATTATACTCTCCCAAAAGTTAGAATGTTTAGGGATTATACTCTCCCAAAAGTTAGAATGTTTAGGGATTATACTCTCCCAAAAGTTAGAATGTTTAGGGATTATACTCTCCCAAAAGTTGTTTATACTCGTAAGAGTTCTTAGGGATTATACTCTCCCTTAAGTTGTTTATACTCGTAAGAGTTCTTAGGGATTATACTCTCCCTTAAGTTGTTTATACTCGTAAGAGTTCTTAGGGATTATACTCTCCCTTAAGTTGTTTATACTCAAAAGAGTTCTTAGGGATTATACTCTCCCTTAAGTTGTTTATACTCGTAAGAGTTCTTAGGGATTATACTCTCCCTTAAGTTGTTTATACTCGTAAGAGTTCTTAGGGATTATACTCTCCCTTAAGTTGTTTATACTCGTAAGAGTTCTTAGGGATTATACTCTCCCTTAAGTTGTTTATACTCGTAAGAGTTCTTAGGGATTATACTCTCCCTTAAGTTGAAATTCGTAGGGATTATTGGCAGGTTGATCACATCTTCCGCTACCATATCCCCTACTCCCCCTAGCTTTAGAGGCTGTCGCGTATAGAAACTTTGGGAATTATCCTTAGGTAAAATGTTTATGAATCGGTGTATGTTTCTCTTATCTTGCAATATATCTACCATCTCATGTTGGATGCATTTATTATCTCCACACTCATTATGTGGACATTTGGCAATTATCTCAACACAATATTCAATATATGAGAAATATTTCATCATAAAATCAACATGGATAAAGGTCATCTCATCATAGCATCAGAATATAAGAATCATCTCATCACCGCATTAATCATGCATTAAAGGAAATTGTTGAAATTTTCCAAAAACTATGCTCCATTGATTCAAAATGTTTATCAACATAGGCAAATAAGGGGAACCTATGCCGGCCTCATTAAAAACCTCTCCGTGGTAAAACCCCAAGGGGAAACCCACGTAGAGGGAAAAAGAGTGCCGGTGAAGCAATTATTCGAATGAAAAGTAAACATGAAATTTGTTCATAAAGGGGAAGATGGTAAAGGGATAACACCTTCCTCAAACATAAAACCTCTTCAAATGGCACACGTTCCATGGCCTCAATATCTCTTTCCCTGTCATGTCCTGGAGTTTGTATGCTCCACCTTTTAGTACCTGTATCACCTTGTAGGGACCTTCCCAATTAGCTTCCATCTTTCCTGTGTTCTTCAAGGCATCTGCTCTTCGAAGCACTAGGTCTCCAGCTTTAAAGGAACGAGGCATCACCCTGCGATCATAAGCTGCCTTGATCCTGCTTTTATATCTCTCTGCTTTTAGTCTTGCCATTTCTCTTTCTTCCTCTACCAGGTCTAGGGCCTCCCTCATCAGCTCTTCATTCTTCTTCTCCTCAAAATATGTAATTCTGTGTGACCCAAGCCTGACCTCGGGAGGTATCACCGCCGCTGCTCCATACACCAGATAAAAGGGAGATTCCCCTGTGGCTGTTTTAGGACTGGTCCTATAAGACCAGAGAACATTATCTAGCTCCTTCACCCATCCTCCTCCTATTTTTTGCAATCGCGTTCGGATGCCATCTACTAGGATTCTGTTTGTAACTTCCACTTGCCCATTGGCTTGTGGATGGGCCACCGAAGTAAATCTCTGTATGATACTCCATCTTTCGCACCACTTTCTCACCTTCTCCCCATTGAATTGTGTCCCGTTGTCAGAGACCAAAATTCGGGGCACTCCAAACCTGCAACAAATATGTCTAGCCAGAAATAAAATTACATTATCTTCCTCTATCTTGGCCAAGGGCACAGCCTCTACCCACTTACTAAAGTAATCCACGGCCACAATCAAGAATTTCCTTCCCCCAGGTGCCAGGGGGAAGGGTCCGACTAGATCTATTCCCCATTTGGCAAAGGGACAGGGCGAGTACATGGCCCCCATTTCCTCTGCAGGTACCCGTATTAAGGGCCCATTCTTTTGACACTTCTCGCACTTCTTCACATATTCCCTGGCGTCTCTGATTATATTGGGCCAGTAGAAACCCGCTCTATATACCTTCTTCACCATAGTCTGATAGCCTTCATGGCTAGATGCACAACCTTCATGAATATCTTTAATCACTAGCTCTGCTTCTCTTTTCGAAAGGCATTTTAAATAAGGTTGAGCGAAGGACCTCTTGTATAATTGGTCCCCCAAGATACAATATTTCCTTCTCCAAGCTTTGGCTTCTCTGGACATTGGGGTTGCCTGTCCTTTCTGCAGCTCTTCCCAAATCTCTCTTCTCCAGTCATCTCCTGCTGTTATTTCTCCGACCAGGGTCTCGGTGGCTAATTGGTCCGCCACTAAAAGGGTTACTTTTCCGCGTCCCTCAAATTCAGTGGAACTAGCTAGCTTAGATAGCCCATCTGCTTTTTCATTTTCTTCTCTGGGTACCTGTATTACTTCAAAGGTCTGGAATTTATTCTTTAACTTCTCTACCTGTTCCAGGTAGGCGATCATTCTTTCATCCTTGGCGAGATACTCCCCCTTGACCTGTTGTACTATCAACTGTGAGTCTGAGTACAGGGTGACTTTTTGTGCCCCTAACTCTGCTGCTATGTTGGCCCCTCTTATCAGGGCTTCGTACTCTGCTCCGTTGTTCGAGGTTGAGAACCGGAATTTGATGGCTACCTGTACTTCTTGGCCGTCAGGGTCAACCAATACTATCCCTGCTCCACATCCTACAGCGGATGCGGAACCATCAACATACACCTTCCAGCCTGGTTCTTCGTCCATTCTGGTAGATTCTTGAATGAAGTCTGTTAAAGCTTGGGCTTTGATGGCCCTCCTTGGTTCATAATCAATATCGTATTCCTGTAATTCCACTGCCCATCTGACCATTCTACCTGATAAGTCTGCTCTCCCCAGTGTCTGCTTCAAAGGGAAATTAGTTCGCACCATAACTTTGTAGGACAGGAAGTAGGGGCGTAATCGCCTAGCCGTTACTACCACCGCCAGGGCTGCCTTCTCCACTTCTGAATACCTGATCTCTGCCCCTTGGATGACCTTGCTCACGTAATAAATGGGTTGTTGTATGGACCCTTCCTCTTTCATTAGGGCAGTACTCAAGGAGTGTTCCCCTACCGAAAGGTATAAGAGCAACACATCTCCCTGAGAGGGCTTCGTCAGCTTTGGAAGTTGTTGAAGGTGGATCTTGAGTTCCTCGAAAGCTTTCTGACACTGGTCATCCCACTCGAACTTCGACCCCTTCCTTAAGGTTCTGAAGAAGTGGTGGCTCTTTTCTGCTGACCTTGATATGAACCTACTGAGAGCTGCGATCCTACCATTCAGGGTTTGCAATTCCTTCAAATTCCGAGGGGGCTGCATGTCGAGCACCGCCTTCACCTTAGCAGGGTTCACTTCTATCCCTCTTTGAGTCACCATATATCCCAGGAATTTCCCTGATCCTACTCCAAAAGAACATTTAGTAGGGTTTAATTTAATACCATTCTCTCGGATTACCTGAAATATCTCTTTCAAGTCGCCAATATGTTCCTCTGCCTTGACACTTTTAGCCAGCATATCATCCACGTAAACCTCCATGTTCCTACCTATCTGTCCTCGGAACACCGAGTCTACCATTCTTTGATAGGTGGCTCCTGCATTTATCAGTCCAAAAGGCATACGTACATAACCGAAAGTACCACATGTCGCTATAAAGCATACCTTTGGTATATCAAGGGGGTTCAACTGGATTTGGTGGTACCCTTGGTACGCATCCATCATGCTGAGTAACTCAAACCCAGACGTGGCATCTACCAACTGGTCGATTCGAGGTAGAGGATAGTGATCCTTTGGGCATGCCTTATTCAAATCTCTAAAATCGATGCACATTCTCCACTTGCCAGCTCCTTTAGATACTAGCACCGCATTTGACAGCCACTCAGGGAACTGCACCCTCTTCACATGCCCTGCACTCAAAAGTTTATCTATCTCCTCTTTCACAACGAGGTTTTTCTCCTTACCGAAGTTCCTCAACTTCTGCTTCACTGGCCTAGCCTTGGGATCCACATTAAGGTAATGCATTGCTATCTCTGGAGGGATACCTGTCATATCCGTCGCTGTGAAAGCAAAAATATATGCATTCTCCTGGAGGGCGAGTATCATCTTTCCCTGGAGCCCAGGGTTCATATGTGTACCTATCCTTGTTGTGAACCCCTCTTTTCCTGGGTAAAGCTCGATGTTCATTAATTCCTCGTCTGCTTCGGCTTTAGGTTGCTCTTGCACTAGTTCACCAACTTTCTGTTTTTTCAACTCAGGGTCTTCACCCTTAAATCTCTCCATCCCTCGGAATACGGCCTTGTCTGCTATCTTGACCGATTCTACATAACACTTTCTTGCCTGGTACTGGTCTCCACATATCTCTCCCACACCCCCCGAGGCAGGGAATTTCATCTTCATGTGGAAAGTGGAAATCACAGCCTGAAAAATATTCAAACTCGGCCTTCCCATCACCACATTATATGATGATGGGACATCCACTATCAAAAACTCTATCACTTGCACGCGCCGGTTAGGAGCAGTTCCTAACCCTACCTGTAATAATGCTGAACCAAGGGGTTGAATGGCCCCCCCTGAAAATCCATAGAGGGCTGTCTCTACTGGTCTGAGTTTTATGTTTAATTCCATCTTCTTAAAACATGCTAGGAACATGATATCAGCGGAGCTTCCCGTGTCTACAAAGATCCTAGCCACGTCATATCCCGCTATATCCGTGGTAATGACGAGGGCATCATTATGTATCTCTCTGGGCTCTGCAATGTCTTCTGGTCCGAAATGGATATCAGGGGCTGTTGTCATCTTTCCTATTTCACCGCATTCCATGTCTCTTCCACTCTTCAATGACCTGACGCTCCGCTTCCTTTGTCTAAAGGAATCTCCGTCAGCGGGGCCACCCATAATCATGTGAATAGTTCCCCTCTTTTGGGGAGGGGGTGGTTGATCTTCCGTGCTCTTTCTCTGTTCTCTTCTATTTTCCTCTGGCTTGCTTTCAGGGTCTTTTCTCTTCTGCCCTCGGGGACCTTGTCGATCCCTGAAAATAAATTCCTTTAGGTGGCCTGCTTGAATCATTCTTTCTATTTCGTCTTTCAGGTGCCAGCATTGGTTAGTGTCGTGACCATAGTCATTGTGGAATCTACAGAATCTATCTGACTTGGGATTCTGAGGGCCCCTGTTTCGTGAGTAGGGGAACTTCATATCGGGATGGTCCCCTGCTACTTCTAAAACCTCTGCCGGCTCGATCCTCAGAGGGGTATATCTCCTTATCCTTCCCCTGGAGTTCCAGGGCGCAGCTTCCTCTCCTTTAACATTTCCCAGCCCCCTCGTATTCCGGTGTCTTTCTGGACTGGACCTCCTCGGCATTATCTCCCTTCTTCGTTCTCCATTGTTCACTACTGTCTTGGTTTCCGACCGTTTAGCCTTTCTCACTTCTTCCAGGGTGAGGTATTTCTCTGCTCTTCTTAGTAGTTCATCAAAGGTCTGTACTGGCTTCTTGGCTAAAGACGTAAACAGATCCCCGTCCCTTAGCCCATTGGTGAGAGCATTGATTTTGACCTCCGAAGAGGCTGTTGGTACCTCTAGAGCCGCTTGGTTGAACCGTTTCAAGAAAGCCCGAAGACTCTCATTCTCCCCTTGTCGCATGTTAAACAAGGTGAGGGTGGCTCTGGGTTGCCTCCTAGCGCTGGCAAATTGGTGTAAGAATAGCTCACTGAACTCCGACCATGAATGGATAGTATCTGGTCCTAGCTGGGTGAACCATTGTTGTGCCGCTGTAGATAGGGTAGTCAGAAATACCCTGCACTTAACGCCCTCTCCATATCGATGCAATAGGGCGGCATTTTCGAACCTCATCAGATACTCGTACGGGTCCGTGGTGCCATCATATTCGAAATTTAAAGATTTAAAATTAGGAGGCAGTTCATCTTGTAAAATAGTGGATGAAAATTGATAACCAGTAACGTAAGAAGGTTTACTTACGTTGTCACTCATATGCTTCTGCATGTCTTTCATCTCTTTACGCAGGGCTTGTATCTGATCACTGACAGCCCCTTGATATGTGTCGTCCGTGCTTTCTCCCATCCCCGTATCCAGGGTGATATCTCCAAGGACTCTCTCTGCATCCCTCCGAAGGGGTCTTTCCAGGACGCTTCTCTCAGCCTGGGAAGGTACTTTCTCTTCTGGGTTTCGAGGGAGATCTTCGTTCCTGGAAGGGACTGGGGCCGAATCGATGACATGTTCGGGTGGATTCGGTCGTGTGCCCTTATGAACAGGTTCAGGAGGGCGAAGTCCTCGAGCAGTAATTATCCTTTCCACTGATTGCGCTATCATCTCATCCAACTGATCTCGAGAGACGGTCAAGAGTTCTGGGCGAGTGTTAGGGTTATCCTTATTGATCCCACTCCCTGATGCTCCTGAGATACCTGGTGTGTCTCCATCCTGAGTGGGTGGGATATCCTCCTGTACGTGGTCTACTGGTTGATTCCCTAGATTTCGGTTTGAGGGAAAACCTGGAGGAGGGATGTCTTCTAATGTGTGATCCACGGGACGTTTCCCTAAATTCCGATTTAAGGGAAATCCTGGAGGGGGCGGAGGAGTGGAATCTCCTTTCTCCTTCATCTGCTTTGTTGGATCTTGTCCTCCACCCATATCAGTACGGAACTTTTCTCACGCCTTAGCTTGAAATGTTTCCCACAGACGGCGCCAGTTGATGCGTCGAAAAAGAACGTCTTTTGATATACGTCGTTCCTCTACGAGCACTGCTAATCTCGAATCTAGTTATCCGTTTGTCTTTGGCGATCTTCAAGCGACTCTCCTTGAGAATCAGAAAAGTGACCTGCAAAAACACACCGGAGGGGAGCTCCGGCGTAGAAGCTCCGACGCTCAAGTCAGATTCGATCGTAGGAGAAATCAAAGAGGAATTTCCCTGTATGTCTAGGGAAATTCCGGCGAACACAATGGTGTTTTATCTCAATTCACTGTATCTTTCTTCTTAATTCTTTAAGTATTTTGTAAATACGTGTGTGATTCGTAAGAAAATGTAAATAAAATATAGAAATCGTCCTTGATCATGTAAAAATAAGAGGCTTATATACCTGGACTGTTTCTTGGGAGAGAGAAAGACTCTTTCTCCCTATATTCTCGGCCCATTCCCATAAATCCGGCCCCAAATCCCTGAAGACTTGGTCTTCCTCCTTCAAGACGGACTCCTTCCTTTTGACTTAGTTAGATAGGATTGATCTGTATCATGCATTCCCTTTTGGGCCAACTCCCTGGGCCTAAAGGCTGTTAATTCCCCTTCGTGGGCCGAGAGCCCAATTATCTTAATCCTTTCAAGGGTCCAGGGGTGTATTAATCCAATTCCTCAGGCCCATTGACTTAATGGAGACTACCATTTTTTATCCCGTTTCCACGTGTCGACTCCTCTGAGGGCGACATATTTATCCACATCAATAATGATTTACATACTGTTTTCTATAGATATTGACTTTTAGAGGAGTGTACATTTTTCCTTGATCTGGGTTTTATCCCTAAGGAGATTTTTCGAGGCAAGGTTTTAATGGCACTCCGGCCTCTACCTCGACTTGTGAGCTTATGGTCCTAGGTTTTCTTTTCTTTTATATATCTACCTTTTATTGTCAAATTAATGGAATATTCTCTTAGAAGTATTATTGTTATCTTTATTTTATTAAACATTTATTTTAAATTACCGTCGTTACCCAAAATTTTGCGGGGAATCTTGGGCACATGGTTTAAGTGTAATGATAAGAGTATCAGAGGTATAAACTTTTATAGGAAAAATCTTATATGCACAGTGTGCACAGATCCCTTTTCTGTGCACACACTTTTTTGACCGTTTTTTCTACAAATTCTTCCCCCCTTCTCCTCTCTTCTCCTCCGCAACCGCTCAAAGTATAAACTAGTCAAATGATCTCATATTCATCAACGTCGTCAGATCTGGTGGTGGTGCTTTCATTGCTGCGATTGCCGCTCCTTCCGCCGCCGCTCCTACTGCCGTCGCACCGGAGAGCGTCGCCGAAGCAAGACGCGGCTGAAGAAGAAAGTGGAACACGTACTGATGACGAGCTTTCGCCGGTATCCGACTCTGTATCTTCTCTCACGTACGTCAGTTGCCATATACTCTGTTCTCGTGATTAATCCCTCCCTGAGGAATTCTCATTTCGAAATTTCTGGTGTTTTTCTTCTTTTTCGTTTTCTTAGGTGAATTTTAGGGTCATTGTCATGATTAAGTCAATCGATAGTATGGAAATTGGATTTGAATGAATACTATGCCGTAATATATGCCCTTGATAATCTGGAAAGATGCTGCATACAATTTTAGCTCGTTTTTCTTTGAACTTAAGGAGTATCTTTTTGTTATTGAAAAGTGGAAATTTTATTATTGAAAAGTGGAAATTTTTGTTATTGAAAAGTGTAATTTTTGTTATTGAAAAATGGTAGATATTTTTATTGAAAAGTGTAATTTTTATTGAAAAGAATAAAAGTTAAAATTATTTTAATTAAAAAAGATCACAAAATTATTTTAATTTAAAAAAAATATTTTAGGACACAAGTTGAAAAGTTAAAATTATTTTAATTAAAAAAGAAGATCACAAAATTATTTTAATTTAAAAAAAATATTTTAGGACACAAGTTTTGAACTTGTGACCTTATATCCATTTCCAAGTATCGTAACCGCCAGTCCAGTGGTTACTTTGTTGGTAAAATTTCGCGTTTTTATGTCTTATAGTTGTTCACTGGTCGCATAGTGTGCACGTGCACACTATGCACAGGAGACCAACTCACTTTTATATTACTCCCTCCGTCCCACAAAGATAGCTACGTTTTCCTTTTTTGGATGTCTCAAATTATAGCTACATTTACTCTTTTACTTAAGCATTAAATGCTTTATTGACAATTTTACCCTTAATTAAACTCACCTCATAATTACTCTTAAGACCAAATTGCTTTGGAATTTACACCAAATTTATGGAATATCAAGGGTAAAATAGGCATATTAGTTAAATTTGACTACATTTATTGATTTTTCTTAATCTGTGTGTAAAGTCAAATGTAGCTATCTTTGTTGGACGGAGGGAGTATAAAGTAAATAAAGTAGGTGAGTTGAGTATATGTTGGGTTCCAAAAGTAATGACGAAAGGTAAATATATATATATTTATATTGTGTGGGTGGCGATTATAATGATTATTTCTATTTTGGGGGTATGCAAACATTTCGGGGATAAAAAAATGGTATGAAAACTTTTTAGGGAGGGAAGGAGTATATGATTTTATATTTACATTTAAATTAAATTAAGTAAATTAAATTAAAATATATATTTAATTCAAAATTAAAAATATATATAAGTTGAATGTAATAAAACATCAAATTCAATTTACTTTTAAAAAAAAATTATTATTTAATTTACATAAAATTATAAAATTCTTAAACAATTAAATAAGAATAATTCAGAAAAAAAAATGAGAAAAAAAAAATGCAAATGGACATAAAAATTGTTTGCGTCCAATTTTGGGTGGCTTTTTAATTAGGTCATCTCCAACCCTTGGACTCAAATTGTCACTAAAATTTTCAATTTGTCATTAAATTTGAGTTAAACAGTAAAATCATCTCCAATCATCCAACTCAAATTTCAACTCAATTGAAATATCCTCTTAAAATATACTCCCTCCGTCCAATTTTATTATGTCCACTTCTCCGGGCACGAGTTTTAATGAATATTGATTAGTTTATTCATAAAGTAGATAAGTTGAGGGTATGATAGGATATTGTGGGGTCCATTTGTAAATAAATAATTGTTTATGAATAAAGTGAATGTCAAAGTAGGTAAATAAGTGATGGTAGGAGGGTGGAGATAAAGTAGTATGAATAGTATTGTTTCCAAAAAGGTATAAGCATAATAAAATTGGACAACCAAAAAAGAAAAGTAGGAATAATGAAATTGGACAAAGGAAGTACTTAATTTTATTTTTTATCTTTTAAATTTTACATTTTTTATCATATATTTATTTATAATCAGATATATAATTCATATTTATATTTAAATTAAGTTAATTAAACAAAATAAAAATGTTACTAAATTATATGTTTCAATTTTTAAAATTTTCATAAATTTTTTAAAAAATTTAAATATTAATTCATTTTATAATTTACTTAAAACAAATCACGATAAATTACTTAAATAGTTAATTTAAACTGTCAAATTCTAAAACCAATTCATTAAACTAAACAAGAAAAGAAAAGTGACAAAATAATTTGGGTTTGAGTTTGAGTTGGTGTCAAATTTGCCACCAAAAAGTCATTTGTGGCAATTTGCCACTAGTTTTGAGTTTGCGTTGGACAAATTTTTTTATGGCAATTAGAGTTTTTGCCTATGGGTTGGAGATGCTCAGCTTAGGCCATCTCCAACGATAATGGAGAATGGAGTTAAACTCGTACTCTATTTTGAAGATTTAAAATAGAGTTTTGAATAGTAAACTCCATATATGATGTTCACTATTCAAAACTCTATATTTTATATTTATTATTTTATTAATATTTATAGTTATATATTAATAATTAGAGTTCTTTTATTAAATATAATTACAATTCTATTGTTATACTAATTTATAATATAATATAATTTTAGTTGTGTAATTTTTTTTTTTTTTTGTGTATTATTATTATCAACAAAAAAAATAACTTAAAATACAATAAAACATACACCCTTCTTTTCACTATAAGTTTTTTTTTTTTTTTTTTTTTATGTCCCACAATAAGTTTCTTATTTTATTTTTGACAAATTATTTTCTTTTGGGTGTTTTAATTTATTGACATTTTCTCGATATTTTCTATATTCTCTCGATATTTTTTTTATCTACCTATATTTATTGATATTTTTAATTTTTTTACAAATATCAATTTTTCCAATATCGACGAAAAAATGATATATTGAAGATATTTCTTAATATTTTCGTCCATGCTACTATCTTTCTTTCTACAAGAAGACATACTAGCGTTTCTCTATACAATATGCATATCCTATTAATAAAAATTTTAATTTAAAATAAATAAAAATTTATAATTATAAAATAATTTAGAGTTGTCGTGTTGGGTAGAGCCGACTGCTGAGCCTATCTATTTCTCTTGGGTCGAGTGGGGCCCTTTGGGCTACCAGATTTTCTCCGGCCAATTCATACTCGTCGAGCTACCAATTTCTTTCTATTTGGGTCGGGCCAGTTTACGGCGAGCCTAGTCTTAGATGGGCCATCGAGAAAAAACTTTAGAGATATTTTTTAATTGAATCATCGTTAAAAGAAAATTTAATTGAGAAAAAAGTTAAAAAACGATATTTTTCAATTGTTCATTTACTTTTGGCATGGGTATTAAAAAATATAATATTAAATTGTAGGGGGTTGTTGATATAAAGAGATGATAAGAAGGAAAAAAAGTAGAAAGATGCATTTGATGTTACCAAAAAAAAAAATGAGTAACTTTCGGTGGAACGTTCAAAATGATAAAATTGGTAATTTTCAAATGGACAGAGGGAGTATATATTTTTCAAATTAGGACACGCCTTGAATACTGTGTGTGGAATTTGTAAGTTAAAATTTGAATTTTCAAGTTAAATCATATATTTCTTGCATAATAGAAACATACTGAACCAGAAACAGGGTTATGTGCTACTTGAACAACATGTATTAGTGCATAAACAAGTCTACATGAATAGCATGAATACTATGTTAAAATTATTAATATTATGTGTAACATGTACCTAAGACAACTCGTGAAAATTTATAAGATAACACAAAGTAATTTATACTATAACATGTGAGTATGCTCACTAAATACGTGTTATTACATGAACAAAAAAAATGACGGTGCATGAAGATAAATGTGTTACTCCATAACCAAAACATAAATACACAATCGAGAAATGAAAATATCCATGTTCCAAAATATGAAGAACAACAATAAAAACGTAAAAAAATATCATATTTGAAGAACTAGCCAATAAAAACTACTACTACGTATTAGTGAAAAAACATTCTCTCAAAAGAATGGGGAAGGCCAATAAAAACTACTACTATGTATTAGTGAAAAAACAAAACTACTACTATGTATTAGTGAAAAAACATTTTCTCAAAGAACGGGGAAGGTACTGAATGAGCCTGATAAGAAAAAAACTGAGAACGTGAAGAAGGAAAAAAATTGAAAAACATGTAGAAGAAATCACTGTGGAAGATTGAGAGAGAGATGAATATCCTGATATTAAGTCGGGTAAGTGGGGAACATCCATGTGAAAAAATCTCATGAAAGATTGCAAAGAAGAGAGAGACGACGTGAAGAAGAAACCGTCACACGCATTAGAAGAGGGAGACGAATATGTGTGTGAGAAAAGGAAGACGGATCGCGTGAAGAAAATAGTGCGTAGTAATTCCTAGTATAATTTTTTGATATATAGTTATAGCAATTATTACGACACAATTGAACAATAATTTTTTTTTTTCTTATTACTAACTCAAAAAAAAAAAAAAACGGTATGTGCAAGTCGCATGTTTCCACATTTTTTTATGAGGTTAAATATATCCAACAAAAAAAAAGAAAATTGTAATCCCCATATCAGGCCAATTAAATACATTTATCAAATACGTATGTGTAAATGTAATTGTCTATCACAACATATGTACATAAGGGTGTGCTATTAATGTAGAACAACACGCACAATAACTTGGAATACACATCATAATTTTCCTTTAAAAGAAAAAAGGGGAAGAAACTTGAAAGTATAGTTTTTTTTTTTCCAAATTCAAACTAAGACTAAAATATCTCGAATGTTCATGAACTCTTACTTACGCATAGAGAACAAATTAACAATAATTCTCTCATTTTTTCCTGCAGGGTCTGTAACATAGCATAAATAATAAAGAGGAGATAAATAGATAATAATATTAAGAGAATGAACTGTGTGCTTTTGGTCTATGAAAGTCTTCCTACATATGTTCAACTATTGTCTACCAAAATCATCAAACCCCCCTTCACACTTGGAAATTCTCAGTTTGACTTGAATGAAATTAATATATATAAGAAGTTCAGATAGTTGTCACTCGTCTCTTGTAGCAGGATCTAAACCAGCAGATGGACTGTCGGCAAAGTATTCTTGATGTTTAACATTTACACCATACTGCAATGAATATACAAAAAGATGGAGTCACTATCAGGACCACGAGGTTTAGATAATATAAAAAGGAACTGCTACTGATACTACTGATAAGTATGAAATTCAAAGCAAGGTGGCGATACAGCTAATTCAGTCCCAATACTACTGGTTCTGTCACTAAACACACACCACCACCAACCCTTGGCTAAAAAATAAATTAGGGAAAATGACATATATCTATTTCTTGCTGGTTATCAGGAATGACATCTAAGATTACAGGCAAAACAATAATGCATAAATATTAAGGGAACCAGAAAGATTGAAGCATAAAAACTAAGGTAGTTACCTCGCGCAGAGCCTTGGAAAGATCCTCCATCGTCAAGATCAAACGCTTATCCTGTTATGACATTAGTATTAAAAACTTATAACAGCAGTAGAAATCGAAGTATATCACATTTAGCAAACCTTTTGTTGTTTATCTCTTTTATCCTTGACCACAGAAGACTGTCTTGCCTTGCATTGCCTGCATAGAGATGCAAGAAAACATTCTTCCAGTCAACACTAGATACAAAGACTCAAAAACTCGGTATTAGACTATTCCACAAAGAAGAATGATCTACTATGGAGATTAAACTAGTATAGAGAGAAGGCAACATACTGAAGAGCATCAGTTGCCACGTCTGCGATAAAATTCTGAGTAGCAACTGCTACCAGCCTTGTCCTAAGGAAGGAAAGAATTAGAAACAAACATGACACGCCAAAATAACATGTGCATCCAAAGCAACAGGAAACAAGAAAAAAAGATAAGCACATAGCTCAACAGACAGTGCAATTTCAATTGTCAAGGAAAAAATTCAAAAGATAGAAAACAACCCAGTAAGACTAAGCAACCAAGTATATATTAATTCAATGTTTGGGTATTAAGATAATATTTTATTAACTCTCAAAATTCTGCTATTTGATGCCATAGTTTTGAAAGGCGCTAGGCGCATGAGGCTATGGGTAATGGCGTAATGAGCATTTTTTAACTTTATTGAGGTGCGCGCCTTTCATGAAGCGACGAAGGCGCAACTCTTGGTCACTGCCATTTCACAGAAAAAAAAACACGCTTTATGTTCTTTTTTAAAACATGTTTAAGGATTTTAGGGTTTTAGAAAAACTCTCCCCTTCGGCCCTTCCACGTTCCAGCAGCAGCATGCCCCCTCCTCCACCGCACCGCCTCCAGCCTGGCCCACCGCCGCCTCACCTCATTGGTAGTTTTTTTTCCTGTTCAGTTTATATTTACCAGCTGCCCACATTTTAATTTTTGCATGTTTATTAGTGTTTTATTTTGCATGTTTATTAGTTATTATACAGTGTTGGCATGATTTTATTTGCATGTTTTGTATCACTGCCTATTTGTTTTCTTTTTGCATCATTACCTAATTTTAGAATTTATGCATGTTATTATACAGGTGTTGCTACTAGCATGTTGTACATTGATGATGATGAGCAGGAGGAGGAGAAGGGCTTTGATTTCAATGAGAATGAGAACTAGTCAACTAGACTAATGATAATTTAAGTTTTTAATTGCTGTTTTTTATGGTTTTTGTGTGTGAGTGAAGTCTATCTTCACTACTTTAGGCTCTTTAGTATTAATTTCATGTTTGCATTATGTTCTGATGTTTATTTATTGACTTTTTGGTACTATTATGTGGTTTTATGAGATAGAATATGGTTATAGGATCATTAAATGTTGTTTAGAAAAAAAGGACAAGAGGCGTGCCTTATGCCTCAGGCGCTGGGACCCCTCTTGCGCCTTTGTGCGTCTTGCGCCTTTCAAAACTATGTTTGTTGCAGTCCTACTCAAAATGCTTATATCGATCCTTCTAATAAGAAACAAATATTGTTTGGTAAACGTTTGTTTGACCAGTATAATGGATAGAAACTCTACTCAGGTCTAGGCTAATGCTTCAAGTGTCTCAGTATTTCATCATGATCTGTCTTCATACGACAAGATGTTTTCCTTTAATATCCACCTCAACTATAACACAGATCTTAACTCATGGTTTTCAAACATAATATTAACTTGTTATCCTTTCCCTGAGTTCTTAATAATTTTTTAAAAGGATAAGCTACTTCTGATAATTCACATAACTGAGGTTGTGCCATATATCTAACTTACCATGCTGATAGACTCAGTACTGAAATTTGCAATCACTGTCTAAATCAAATGGGAAAAAAGACAAAAATTAAAAAACAGATGTATTTGACAAATATGGATCAGAAAAGGATAATCATAACATATAAACCTACTTTCATGCTGTCAGTGGAGAAAAGTATTTTAGTCACCTGCCTTTGTGCAAATGTGACATTGTCAGAAATACCCTGTATATGGAAACTATTTTATCAAAATAAGCAAGTTTCTACCAAAGTTCGGGTGGAGTAGTCTCAGACTCACAAGTGTTCAACATTGAATTACATGAGGAAGAGGGACTAGATTATAAGTCTAGTGAACTAGTCTACCAATCATCTATTGATTTTAGAACGGAATTTCACTTTGGTTGCATCTAGTGTGGGCCATAAGTCATAACAAGTCCCCAGAACTTCTACAACAATCCACTGCCCTAACTACTGAATAACTAAATTTTCAAAATCAAATTAAAAATAGTTTCTACCTACAATAACTGTCCACATTTTATAAAACCAAATTACATGTGGACCCAAAACCCCCCAAAGCTAACATCAGTAAATTGAGAAACTAATCAAGCAATCGCTTGAAAGCAAAAATAAAGCTAAATGACCTAAAATTAACGAAACCAGTAATTAATGAAAACTGAAACAAAAATTAATAAGAATACCCTGAAGATACTCAGGCAAGCACACATAGATCATTAATCTCCCAAGACAATTCGCAACACAGCACACATACACACAAAAACATGAGTTACAAGTAAAAATAGTAATACTAGTATATTAATTTCTTGAACAAACCAAACGAAAATCGGCAATTAATTCAATTTCACTAACACGTTTTATATCCTTGTACGTCAAAGTAGAAAGACAGGGAAGAAAATACTTACAATCGGACATCAGGGCACTGGAATCCACTTTTTGCCAAGTAATGCTCCACCAATTCATCAGGTATCTGTGCACCAACGTAATTTGATACAAATTAAAGACTAATATTAGACTATGATAGATAGATAAAAAGAAGTATGTTTACGGTGGGAGTGTAGTCCATCAAAGAGGCAAGGAAGTCTGTAAGCGCAGCATCGTCATCGTGGCGCCCATCCTTTGGTTGCTGGTGGCTAGATTGACCGTTCATTATTCTGTTTTCCGGTGCGGCGCGTGGGTTAACGACGGTTGAGTGCGAAAAGAGAGATTGGGGAGACCTTAGAGGAACGCGTTTTTAAAAAAACGTTTGATTTGAATGGGACTCCGGGTCCGTTTTTCAGGGGAACCTGATCCAACCCGATCTGTTATAACTTATTTTATTTAAGCAATTGACAAAGTAAGTATAATAAATTAATAATACCAGTATAATACAGATTACAAATTCAGTGAAAAATTACAGTGCACCATTAATCCATTTACACTTACCTGTGGCTGTGGGCTGTGGACGGCAGCACAGACAGCGGCGCGCGCCTGCGAGCTAGGGGCTCTGGACGCAGGCCGGCGACGTGGATTGTTGAGACTTGAGAGGCAGCGCCGCAGAGCAGAACAAAAACCTAGTTTCTTAATGTGTTTCTTTTTTTTTTTGACGGATTTCTCAAATTCACAATTCACGTTTGTAATAATTCAGTAATTTTAGTTAGTTTTTTTTTTTTTTTTTTAGGATGAAAAGACGTCAGATTTTTTACATTAGAAAAAAGAAGACGCGCCTAGGCGGCGCTTATTTTGTTTTAATTTTATCCGTCGTTTTTACCAAGGATAAAAATATCGGTATCGGTGAAAATATCGAAACCTAAAATTTATGATATATCGATATCGGTAATTTTAAAAATTGTAAATTTTAATAACAAGCCTTTATTACATAAAATCAACAAAATAATTTGAATACATTTTAGGGCTAGTCTTGGGTGAGACCGTGATAATGTTTGAGAAAAAAGTGATAGTGTTTAATAAAAAGTGACAATCACTTTTGTTAAAAATATTATCACTTTTTATTTAAACATTATCACTTTTTTTACAAACTAAAATTTGGAAAAAAATATGGGTTATCCTACCAAAAATTTTGAAATATGGGTTACAAGAATCCGTCTCACAGAAAAATATCCGTGAGACGGTCTCACACAAGTTTTTGCCTACATTATATCAATGATAAATTTATATAAAATATAATATAAAATGTTATTTCATATGACATTTATCGATATTTTTCGAAATTTATCGACATTTTCTCGATATTTTTCTCGATATTGTTATTGTCTACCGATATTTATCGATATTTTCAATTTTTTTACAAATATCGTGGAATGTCGATTCTTCCCAATATCGATATCGGTGACCCCGAAAAATGGATATATCGAGGATATATCGGGGATATTTCCGGATATTTTCATCCTTGGTTTTTACTAGTCCTCCGTCCTGGGGTAAGTTTCTCACTTCTTTCACAAAAACTTATATGCAATATTGCATGTATATACAATATTGCATGTATATGCAATATTGACTAATTAAGTCAATTGAGCTGAAAATATTGACTTATTAAGTCAATGGACTGAAAATATATATTATTGGGCCACCATTAATTCATTTGAGTTAATTCTTAATTTATTTGTCAACTAATCCGCTTGTGTTCTAATTTTGACAAAAAAATTTAACCCATTTATTTTGTCAATCTGTAATTTGTTTTATCTTTTATTTTATTGTCGAACGCGGGATATTAAATGTAGTAATTCAAATCGTAATATGTAGCAATATACATTATTTTATGTAATAATAACACAAACTATTTTATATAATAATACAAATTCTTTTATTTAGTAACCCGTTTTTTTCTAGTGTTTTTGTTAATGTAGTAACTCACATTATAATACGTAGTAACATATACTATCGCATGTACTAAACACAATAACCATGTTGTAATGCAAATCATTTGATAAAGTTAAATATAGTAACAAACGCATATTCAATGTAGTAATTCAAACTGAAGTATGTAGTAACATATAATTTTTTATATAGTAATACCGATTCTTTTATGTAGTATTTTTTTCTAGAATTTTTTATTGATTAAGTAACTCACATTATAATATATAGTAACATATATTATTGCATGTAGTAATATAAAATAACTTCGATCCATAATAATAATTAAAGAATATTTAAAGAAATATAAAATATTTAAAGATTAAGGCCGTCGTAAATTGCAGCGTTCGGCCGCGGCCTCGGGTGGCCGAAAAATGCTCGGAGAAGATGACTAAGTACAATTTCTGCTAGTGGGTGTATTTATAAAAAATATTTCTGCTAGTGGGTGTATATATAAAAAACATCGGTGTGAATTGAACTGTCAGTGGGTGTAATTATAAAAAATGTGGGTTAAACTGTCACTGGGTGTATTTGTAAAGAATGTGAGTGTGATTGTAAAGAATGTGAGTGTGAATGACTGAAATGCATATATGCAATATTTCACAAAAGACTAGTCTCACTTCTTTTAGGTGTTTAAATTAAGTAATATGATAAAATAATAGATATAGTACAAGTGATAGAGAGAGAAAATAATAAATTAGTATGAAATGAAGTATAATAAAATAATACATAAAGTAATTGAGAGAGAAAAAATAATTTGCCAAAAATGGAATGGAAACTTATTCTGGGACATCCAAAAAAGGAAAGTGGAAACTTATAGTAGGACGAAGGAGTATTTTTTAAGAAAAAAATTCATTACTAGAATTTAATAAAATTTATATATAGAAAATAGAAGAATTGTGTATTAAAAAATAAAAAGCCGTTAAATAGGCGGTTTGTAGTTTACAAAATGTAGAACCGTAACCGAACTGTCATTTTTCAGTTATGGTTCGATTTTTAACCGAAACCGGCGGTTCGACCGGTTCCGATTAGAAAACCGTATGTGTCTACCACCAACACCACTACTCTTCTTCCCCATTCCCTCGTAGGCATCACCATCTCTCCAATTTCTAAACTCGTCGCTCCGTCTTCCCACCTTCCGTTGTTGCCACCACTATCGTAGCCTCAGTTTCTTCATAGGTATGGTAGTTTAGGCCAACAACTTCGATCTCTTCAAAAGGCTCTGTTCTTTCAGATGTCGATGAGTAGATTCAGACTTTTTTTTTTCCTTTTAGTTTGTTTGTTTATCCCGTTTTCTTTTGATTTTGCAATCAAATTTTTTGTCTAGTTAGTTCTTTTGTTGTGTTGTTTGTTTGTGTTTCTTTATTTCCACTGCTCAGGTGACACTTTCCATTTCCTGACGAGGCTTTTCACTCCTAGGGTTTGGTGAATCTTTATCTTTTCTTCTGTCTCTAATTTTTTTACCGCAAAAATACATGGGTGTTGTCTTGAGTACATATAATGGAGACCTGGGTTTTTTTATGTGAACAAAGGTTGCATTTATTTCCCCACTTTTTCACAACTGAAAGAGATAGCATTTCTAACTTGATCCGATTTATATTAAAAATCTAGCACATTATCTATTGGTTTTGATGTATTGGTATATCTTAAAAAAATGTTAAAGTACATGATCATATTTGGTATTTTACATTTTTGTCATCTTTTCATTTTCATAATAATTATATTAAAAAAATGATAGTACATGTAACTTAAACCAGTTCAATTCATCACTATATCATTTTTTATAGTATTTCAGTATATATTTTATCTTCTGGATCATTAACACGTGTCAGTCATAACTCATAATATTATGATGTGTTAATTTTTTTTTTAATATAATGCATATCAATAATTTATGTAGTAGAATAAAATGTGAAATTCTAAAATTAACATAGATAATTCATTCGGACTTAAACATGTCAATTGAAGGACATATCTAATGACATTTGGACACTCGAGAAAGCCTTGTATTACTATGTTACAAAGTAGAAATAATTTGTGTTAAAATAAAGCTTCGTCTACATTAAACTTCATGTCGAAACATAAATTGCAAGAAATGATTATCAAGGATTGTTGTTCACACCCGACCAATATTACAATGTTAATGGAGGGTCCAGGGACCAAATATTTGCAATCAAATGTCATTGCTTATCCACACTATGAGAAAAATAAGAAAAGAAGCACAAAATAATTACAAAAATAGGAAAAATCATAATCTAGCAATCCTGTTGTTTCTCAGACCTGTGTTACATATATAATATATATCTCCTTCCTCTGATATCACAGATAATGACCCATTGCGTTTCTATAGTTGCAGGGCGGATCACCAAGAGGAAATTGCAAAATCAATATCTTTATAAATATGCACATCAAAACATCTCCAAAAGCTACATTAAAAAGGACGATCAGCAAACCATACCACTTGAGTTGGAAAGAGCTCTGCAATCTGGAATGGAGTGAAGAAGGTTTCTATACAAACATTCTCATGACCACATGCTCTCTCTCAAGTCTTTCAAACTCAAATCATAAATTTTCCTCGAGGTGTGGATCTACTCCTTCGTAAATCAGGGACGGATGTATGGCTTGCTTCCTTCCCGTTCTGAAGTACAGCATTAGTGACTTTATTTTCTCGGTAGCTGCCTAACGAAGGACCCACTGGCTGGACTACTTCTCTGTTTGAAAAGAGAGCAAAACATTTCAACAAGAGACATAGAAATTCAAAATGAACAATATTCAAACTTAATTTCTAGACTAACATGATTTTAAATAGGAATAAGGAGGGTTTATTTAGGTTGATAGCCAACACAAAATTCTGTTATGCATGGATCAAAACAACAACTATTATTCATGACATACCTTGGTTCTACATTTTGAGAGTTCCTTGAGTAGCTTCTCTGAAGCTTCTTTGCCCTAGTGGCACCACATGCTGGCAACCCAAAAGGTCCCTGCTCGTTTTCAGGATCTGAGAGTTCAGGTTTTTTACTCTCCACCAATTTACCCATTCTTAAATCAGAAAGCATGGCCTCTGCAGCAACTGATTTCTGAACTTTAGCTGATGACTGTTGTCTGATCTTGACCTTGGTCTCCGCTTTAGTTTTTCTGATGCCACCTTGCCTTACATTTAGTGCTTGCTTAAACTGTTCCTCTTCATTATCTGGCTCAACTTTTCGTAGTGTGACCCTGTTAAAAGCATCGGGAAGAGGGGGGTCTTGTGAAGTCATCAGACGTGCAGAAGGTATAATTGAAGGAAGATTGGGAATGGATTTATTGACTGAAAGACTTGCTGGGAAGGGTACTTTTATGACTGGGGAATTATCAAGTGAATCAGGCTTTATTCTAGGTCTCATGAGGGCAGCTCTATCAGTGGATATTGATCTCCTGATTGGAGGAGATGGAGATCTAGGTTTGAAGGAGCCTGCTGATCTCTCTTCAGAAAGGAGGGGCAGTTTGGGAACTACATCTTTGTCTGTAAATTTTGAGGGCAACCGAGACCTTCTTTGCTTACCATTAGAACAGCTTCTCACCTAGAGTTTAGAATAACGGATATCAAATGCTACTTGGGGTTGATAAAAACATAAAACCTCCATTCCAATTAACTGTCATTTAATTAAGAAAGTCATTTAATACTTATAATTATTAGTATAAAATGACTAATTTGCCGTTTTACAGATTATCAATTAATCATTTGTGGTCATTTTCACAAAAAAACTAAGAGAAGGGCAAAGTTGGGAAAAAATATTTAATTTCTCTTGGCAAACCAAAAGCTACAAATATTTTGGAACATTTTTTTTCTCTGAAATGACAATTAAATTGGAATGGAGGGAGTACGAGATTGGAATCTAAAATCAGTGCCACAAAAAGAGTGTCGTTCTTTGTCAGAACAGTTGTCAAAAAATGACGAAAAGTTCAAGCCTCTTTACACTCACACCAGTTTTTATCTCATCGACAAAAAAAAAAAAAAAAAAAAGAATAAAACAGGATCGATTCAAATTCAAATATCAAGGAATGTTATTTTGGAATAATAGTAAATAGCTGAATATGAGTTTATGATGTCATGTCAGTACAATGTGTTTTGTGGTTACCTCGGTGTTTTGAGTATCAACATGCTGCTGACTGACCTCAGGCTTTAGACTGGAATTGCTGTTAGACTTAGGCAACCGCAGAGGTGATATTGCGCCTCGAGTATTATTGCGACTTTTCAACTGCTCCAATTCAGCTTCCTTTCTCTCCAATATTTGTTTTAGGTTTGAGATCTTAATAAACAATCAAACAGTGAGAACAAAAGCTAAATAGGACAAAAGCCAGATAGACCAGGCAATTACAGAAAATACAGACCTCATCTTTAAATTCTCTAATTTCACCAGTTTCTTTATTAGACTGGGCTGCCCCCAGGTCAATTGTTGCAACTCTCTCAGCAAATTTCAAAGTGCTAATTGTCTCCCCTAGAGCATTAACCTCTGGATTTATATGCACGAACATCAGCGTCTTAGCATGTCCTCCTGCAGAAAAGATGATAGTTATAATAAGATCAATTTTTAGACCTTTAACAAACTATATAACAGTAGCCCCTAATTATTATTTTTTAGGATTGTAACTATGGGAGTAGCAATTAATTATAGGACAATATGTTTACGGGCTGTAACACATTTACGCCATTAAATTTTAATTTAGGACATTGAAGCCCGTAAATTTTTATTCCCGCACATTTTGGCCAAATTGGCGTGTTTTGGGCTGGCAAATTTAGGCCGTTATTTTTTTATTTTAGCACATTTAGAACGTGAGCATCACGTGACATTTCAGCCCGAATTGGGGTGTTTTGGGCACAATTTGACCTAAATGTGTCAACCCACAAACACAATGTCCTACAATTGCTACCCCCAAGTTACATGCCTAAAAAAATTATTCCCTAACAATAGCACACAAAAAACAAGATATACAAACTAGATATTCCATTTTCATTTCAAATATCAACCTTCCCATGAACTGAACCGTTGTGTCAACATATTGATCTTCAGGGAAAAAAGAGGGGGGGGGGGGGGGGGGGGGGGGAATACCTAACGAATCTTGCAGCACTTGAGTTAGCTTGCTATTCCTGTAAGGAACATGAGAACTTTTTTGTGCTAGAGCAGCTATGACATCTCCAAGTGCAGATAGAGATCTGTTAATATGCTGAGCTTCCTTCAATCTCTCGCCAACGGCTTCAGATTTATCCACTCTCTCACTTCCAGCTAGATCTACTAAGTGAAGGCAACCTTTTAGCATGGTACCTGAGACTAGATCTCTTCCTCGCACATGAACTGTTAAAATACTGTAAACAACAAGCTTCAGTCAAAGAACACTAGACAAAGTAATTATAGAGCGAATGTCATCCAGAGATCTAGAAACTTCCCTGAGAAAAATATTTACCTATGAGATCGGCTACTCCGCACATTTAAAGCTGTGGCACCCACAGCACGGTTTCTGTGCCCAATTCTCATCAAATCAAGAACATCTTGAGTACATTTAACAGGAATAAGACTCGCATCAGGAACATTGAGACCATTAAGTTGAGAATTGTTGCGAATATCTAATGTGCAGGTAATTAAGGAAATTTACAATTCTTGCTAAGGGATGTACATCATAAGCAAAAAAGATTTTGACAAATGAAAATTCACAAGGATATCTTCTATTGCTTCCATCAGAGACCAACAAATCTCTCACTTGTTCATTGTATATCTCAATCATTTGGACTCCAACTTCATATTCTATTGCATCCATTCTGGCCTTTGAAATGTGAAACAAGTCGCGCAGAGCCCGATAATTTACACCCCATGTTTCCTCTGTTGTCAAGTCTGGACCACTCTGAGGTCATCAAATGCGTGTCATTTATCCATAACATGCTAAGTTTTTATGTAATAAGAGTATGAAAAAGCTTTAACATTGCAGATTTTCAACCACCAAACCGAATGGCGTTCAACGTGGCTACAGATGAATTATTTGTTTAAAGTTTCAACAAAAAAATTGAAGACTAATTGAAATCATTATGGAAATCCAATCTATAGTTTGAGATTTACTAGCACGTATGACGTACGTTTAAGGAAACATAATTACAATAGTTAATTTGAATGCAGTCTATATCATCTAACAACTTTATAGGAGAATTGTGGGATGGGCACAGAGATTGCAGGACAAAACATGATGTGTGTTCCTAAATGATAAGTAATGACTTTTTTGCTGCCGGAACTGTAATATAATTTGTCACAAAGCCATTTTTAAAATATATAATGTATATAGTCCAATGGAGCCAATCAAAGTGGCAAATTACAGCATTGCAATAATCACATACCATCGTATATGTCTTCCCAGAGCCAGTCTGACCATATGCAAAAATACAAACATTGTAACCATCAAGAACAGATCTGACCAATGGTTGTGTATCTTCATAGATGTGTTCTGAAAAACGGAAGAGATGAGAATGAGAAGTTCTCAGAAGCATATGCTGACTTGAAATTTGAAACAAATGCCTAGTTTGGAATCTCAACTCAAGGAATATTAAAGAGGACTTACGCTGAGTCACATCTGTCCCAAAAATCTTATTGAATGAGAAAACCCTCCTTGCATCTTTGCCCTGCTTAAGGGGATTTGCAATCATGATACTTCCATTTTCTCCAATGTGGTCAACAGTTGACTGCCCATTAGATTGTTCTGAGAGGAATGGCCTTACTCTACAGTATACTCTGATGGTCCCTGTGAAGAACACAGTTCAATATACCAACTTTGTTTCTAAACAAATGCCAGATATATGGTTATTGGCCACAAGAATTTTATCTTCAGAAAGTTATGTCCATGAAATTTTTTGAGATTTAAAAAATGTCACCTTTTAGATCTTGAACTTGATTATAGAGATGACGATTTTCTTCCAGAACTTTGTGATATGAAGAAGCAGTCACTTCCAGACCCTTGACATGGTGCCCTGTCAAAGACAATGAAATATTAATATACTCAACAAGATAGGGAAATTTATTTTTGCAGACAGTTAAAACACATTGAGACATAGGCAAAAAAAGAAGAAAAAGACAATGTTGAACTGATGCTTGAATCTCACCCAGGTACTCCAGTCCTTTGTCCCATCCTAATTGAACCTTGTGGATTTCTTGTTTTGTCTCTTTAAAAAGAGCTTTAAGATCCTGAAAATAATTAAATGTCCAGAAGATAGAAGCGTATTTATCAGGATTATATTCACCTAAGAGGATGGCATGTGACATAAAATACAAAGTAAAGTTGAAGCAAAACTCACAAAAGTGACAAAACATAAAGACATGTTTTTTCATACAAACTCATTAAAAAAAGAATGTCAGCTTTCACAGTATCATATGAATATGCCCTCAAAAGTTTGGCACTCACTCGTAAAGCTTCACACAAACTCATTAAAATCTCATTTAGAGATTTGTATGCTTCTCTCTAACGCTTATAATGTCAGACAGTGTTTCCTTCATTAAAAAATACTATGAATTAACAAATTCAGTTATCGTTCATCATGTGTTTCCTCTTCTTCATCTTAACAAACAGAATCATCTTAATTTGGCTTCAACTGCTGATCGTTGAAATCTTAAATTCTCACAGCAAAATCCTCTGTAGGGATCTTCAATTTTTTATTTAATACTCTGTCCTAAGACCTTTAGTTGAGAAAACAGTGAAGAATCGAGGGCCAATACCTCTAACTGTTTGTGCTGAAGATCAAGCAGTTGCATTCCACCATGAGAGGAGATATTTCTATGCAATGCTCCATTGCTTTTCCCACCACAAATACAGAATTTGGAAATATCACTTGATACAAGACTAGTCCTTCTGCTAAGGTACTTTGATATTGTTTCAAGGAATTGAGTTTTTGTCAGGGGTACACTATCACTATTCAAGACTTTCTTCAAAAACAAGCCAAGCTGCAAGAAAGAACATAATAACATTTGTTAAGACTAAAGATTGGTAAATTGGTTATACTGAAGCAATCATGCTTGGATACTGCAATTGTTAAAACCTGATTGCCTTGAGACACCAACAATGCTGAGAAATCTTTGACAACCTTCCTGAGCACAATATCAATGGCCTACATATATTTCCACAATTAGACTGAATAAAGATGGTTTTGAACTCATAGAAAATGCAGAGATGGTTATGTTACTTATGTATGACTTCTTATAAAGTTGTTGATCAAGGATATTGAGCACTCTAATCACTTAAAAAAAAAAACAATGGCCTGGACTTTAGTGCCCGTATAGAGAATCTCATACTAATGAAATTCAAATTAGCAACAACTCTAAGCACAACAATTGGCCCTCAAGTAGTGGATCACTGATATTTGCATTGGGTTAAATTTAGAGTGTGCCATGTGAAAATGCACTATGTTTCTTTAAAGACAGCCTAGATTAGTAGAGTACATGGAACCGGTCTGAACGCATCAATTTACTTGATGGAGAGCTTAGTATAAATTAACTGTGTGGGGCCACATCAAGGAAAATTGTAGCAGTTAGGAGGCATTGATTTGAAGCTCTGAGGCTTCCCAGTTATCAGAAGATATCAAATGATACAGATATTTACTCAAGTTGCTAAAATGTTTGAAAGAATGTTTGAACAGTGAACAGCAAGGGTGTGAATGCAGTATAAATCTTTTGGAAACCTAAACTTTGGTCCTTTAAGTTCTACAATTATAAGCAAATTCTGAAGTATAGTTGTCTAGATTTAAGAATTGTTTATTCTGTTATGGGATGTTTACTTTCTGGTGAGAAAACAGAGAATGCTCAGTGTAAGGGAAGTGATTGTTGTTAAACAGCATGTTGAATGCGTTACTAGAGGAATCTAATATTTCAGATGCCATTCTAAGATAATGTTTTTCAGTTTCATCAAAGTACGGTAAATAGTATATGTACATACAATAAACATAGAATAACCTTACCTACCATTGAACTTAAAGGTAGATCATCAAATCCATTGGTTTCTGCCAAATAAGATTGTAGAAGTCCAAGAGTAAAATGATCAAACATGAAAGTGAGTACATTGGCTGCCCTTGATTCCTCATTTGAGTCATTTGATAAGTGGAGGGACTCTATTAGCTGTTCATATTGTGATGATTCAGAATCATCTATTGATTCATCTGCACTCTCACTACTCACTACAGAGGAAGGTGATTCTTTGACAAGAGGCATAATTCTCACTGTACCACCGTATCTCCAGACACCAATACCTCCGGATTGCTTCCATTCGTAATATCCTTTTAAACAGAGAATACAGTCCACTACTTTGCCTGATGAGCCGCCCTGTAAATTCATAAAAATTTAAGTTCATCAGAGTACAACTAGACAAATTTGAAAGTTAAATAACTGTAATAAAACATGAGTGCTCGTAAAGTGGGTAATATCTACATAAATAGGCAGTTGATGCGCAATAGAAAAAAGGACAAAGCCACATAACAGAGAATGGCTGTATTCATGTATGTTTACAACGTCACCCTGAACTTCCAAACCAATATGTGTCCCTAAATAACTAAAGGAATTTGGTGACAACTTAATCCTTATGGAGATTAGATTCACGCATACAATTTGCTAGAGAGTGAGCAAAAATGGAGACAACACTGTTTAACTAAGAATGGTATAGTTTCTTGCATCTTTTGGTCTCTCATATTTTTGGAAAAGGACTACATAGCACTGTATAATTCCCATATTTTGACATCCAAAAAAATGAAACACAATATTTTCAAGCATAAATGAAAAGTGTAAACTGAAGCTCAATTTGTTTACATATATGCACGAAGCCCTAGGGACTGCACAAAAGATACACTATTCATGTTGCCAGGTGGAGCAAGAATGGGCATAACGATCAAAATCTAAGCTACATTAGTTACTAGCTTATATGTGAATCAACTGCACTCTATGTTTGTTTCAACTTTGATAAAGTGAATTGAGTTTAAATATCAATTATCATGCCACATTTTCACTGACTCCTAATCAACCATGTCCAGTAAGTTCTAGTTAATTTGACATTCACAACATCTCCATAGCATCACAAGCATGTAACACATTAAACCCAGAATGAGGTGCAAACCTTCTCAAGATCAGACGCCCCAAACGTGAGGAGCTTCATTTTGCCAACAGCAACAAGAAAATTCCTCACGTTCTCAAAATACTGAATAGCAGACTGGGCTGCACCCTCTGTGGCCTGCACATCCAGCACCGGATTCTCCACCACCTATTATACATTTCCACATGTAGAAGAAGAAAAGAAATCATAAACATCATTCAGTGATTAACGGTTGCAAAAACAGAATCTATATTGAAATTGTTGGACTAGGAGAAGAATTTCCATTCGAGCAAATGCATTAAATATGGTAGTTTGTTGCAATACCTTGTGAACGGCGCCAGGGTTGACTTTGTTGAGGACATTGCAAAGAATGAGTCCGTTGCGCAGCGCCAAACAGAACTCCTCCTCCGTGGGTTCTCTCGGGAGCACTTCCGAGGCGCCGTGGTCCATCTGCTGCAGCCATTGCGCCGCTTGGTACCTCCTTGAAGCTGAAACGATGTGATTGAAAAGAACACGGCTCAACGCAGATTAAAATCAATTTCCACCATTCTAAACTATCAAAGCTCGAAATGAACAATGGAATTTTTTTTAGCGTAATTTGGTGTATTGAGCAAACAGTCCATTGTGATTTTTGAGTCATTCCTATTTGCTAAATTTTGCTTCTTTTTTATTTTATTTTTAGAAATCATAATCATAATTATTAATAGATTGATATTTTAAGAAATTGAGTATCACAAAAAAAAAAAAAAAAAAAAGTGAAGGTCACCACTAAACCAAGCCGATTTTACTATATACACCTCAATTACTACACAAATTCTATATAAAATATAATTTATTTTTAAATTACTATCTCCATCTCAATTTTAGACATTTATACACCAATTCTAAAAATAAAAATAAAAATCATGAAACACAGTGAAACACAGTGAAACAATAAGAAAAAAAAAGTGAATTCAAGTTTAAAAGGAGTTCTAACCGTAAATATTTAACATTCGAAGTTTTCTACGGAATAAAATAAGTAAATTTGATAAACTTAATCTCCATCATGATTTTTTTTAAATTCCTTTGTAAATAAACTCTAATTTTAACTCATTTTTTCACACCAAAGATATCAAATTATTATTTTTCTTCTCTTTTAATCTTTCTAAAACTCTCAATTTTCAAAATTACTCCCTCCACTTTTAAATAAGTGTCACTTTGCCATTTTAATTATTTTTATAATAAGTGTCATTCTATGTTTTTTTCTTTAATTTTGACAATTTTACCCTTATAAAATAATTTGCCTTCAATTTCAATTAATATAATAGCATAAATCATGGAAAAATTATAAATATTGTACATATGAATACCACATACATTCTTGACCACATTCTTTATTAAACAAAAATTTAATATCAAAATTATTTATCATTAATGAAAGGTAATATTGACCACAATTTAATATCTTAATTTGTTGAAAAATGTTAAAGTGACACTTATTCAAAAAATGGAGGGAGTATTATTTACAATTATATTTATTCTATGGAGTTACTATCTCCTAATGACCATAATCCCGTTCTTCGGATTTTTCCACATCGTATTACTGAATCAAATATTTTTATCAATTCACTTTAAAATCGATTTCAATAATATGAGCAAGTATTGTAATCATTATGTCACTATTTATCCTTTTTAAGTTTGGAGGTGAATGTAGAACTTTGGTGTCACATGTACAAAGAAAAAACATTTCACGTGGCTTTTAATTTGTAGTAGTGTACGGAGTATTAATTTAATGTTTGATGTTTGTTAATTCAATATGTGTATTTGCCTCTTACATCTATCAAGCCTCCTATTCCGTCCAACTCAAAATTCGTGATTTCAACTCTACGAATATCTTCTCTAGATACAATTGCTTATTCTAAAGATAATGTTGTTTCTCTATTTCTATAATAACTACTTATGCATAGGGATGAAAACGAATCGGATATTTTCCGATCGATCCGAAACTGTATCCGGTCGGATACGAATTCGGTATAAAAATTTAGTATCCGGGCGGATACGGATTCGGATACGGATAGTTGACTTCGGATTCGAAATACATAATATCCGACCGTATTCGAGTTTTCCCATACTTCGAATACCCGGATTTTTTAATATATTTTATTTTATATCTTATATTAATTTTATTAAAGCTCTATTATAACTTATAACATTATTGGGCCTTATTAAAAACTAAAAAGCTGGAGTGGTGATAGTTTTCATGAGTGGATGATTCTTTGGCTTAGGAGTAGTTTGTTGATTGCTTTATTTATGCTTGGGTATAATATTATACTCCACGTCTTCTTAGGCGTTATGTTGTGCTGGAGTGGTGATGTTTACGAAGGATATATTTTGATGATTTCATGTTTGTTGATTTTTTATGTGTTTCAATCACATTTTGATGATTTTCATTTGAAATATATTATCCGATTATAGTTATTCGAATTCGGCCCGGATTCGTCCGATATCCGTTCTGTATCCGTATACCGAATATTCCGAATTCGTATCCGAATCCGGCTTTTCCGTATCCGACTCCGAATTCGAGAAAAAATATGATTTAGGTTACGGTATAAGCACTATCCGTCTGTATCCGATCCGTTTTCACCCCTACTTATGCATTCCCACAACTAGGGGTGTGCATGGTTCGGTTTGATTAACCAACCCGCCCGTAAATCGTAAACCAAACTATAAACCGTTCTTTTTTTTCAAAACCGTAAACCAAACCATATTTATAAAAACCGTTCGGTTTGAAACCATAATATTTCGGGCGGTTCGGTCGGTTTTGACCGAACCGTAGTTTTGCTCATTTTTTTCCTTATACACAATAATTAATAAAAATGTAAAACACAATCTCAATAATAGACAAAATATAATTCGAATAGACGAAATGCTATTACAACGTTCACAAACTAGTTGTTAAAAAATAACTAATTAACTACAATAAGAAACAATAAACTTATGTCTTCTTCAAGATTTCAGATTGAGTGAGACTGTGAGAGGCTGTGAGAGCGCTATGCACGTAGCGGCGCTAAATACTAAATAAAAGAGAATGTGTAGGGTTTCTGTCTTTGGGCAATTGAACTTGTCGGCTTGAAAAATATTTTGGTTTACTAGTTTAGGGATTATATAATATAGAGACTATAAATTTATAATATATATATATTTTTATATATAAAATAAGTTCGGTTTGGTTCGATTTTTTGCGGTTTTTCATTAGTGAAAATCGTAAACCAAATCATACTAAAAAAAAATTAGTTCTAAAAACCGTAAACCGAATTGTAAACAAAAAACCGAACCATATTTAATGGTCTGGTTTGGTTCGATCGGTTTGGTCTGAACCATACTTTGCACACCCCTACCCACAGCCACAAACATGCCATAAAGTTTTCTCTCTTCTTTTCCCCGGAACCCTATTTATATTTTATAATTTCTTTTACATATATTTCTAATTTACGGAGTATCTCTCTTCTACATTGCCTTCTAAATTCTCGCCTTTTAAGTTTTCTTATTTTTAAATTATGTTTTTTTTCCCTCTTCTTGTCTCTCTCTTTTCTTGGTTGATCTCTAAAAATTATATTTTCTCTTTATCTTCACTTTAAAATTATTTTCTCTTTTCTTTCTTTTCAATCCGTGTATTTTAATTTCTTTTATATTAATTATAATTTTTTTTTCAATCATTCTTTCATATTCATTTCAATAAAATAAATAAAATTACATACAATTACATTAATTTTTTTTTATATTAAATTTGAACAAATAATAAAAAGTTTATACAACCCGTAATTACGTAATGAAATTTTATCAAATGTTTGATTTAATTTTATAACTATCTTATTATGTAATGAAATTTATTTGAATAATAATGCGGGCCTAAAAGTTGACCGTAGCGCGCTTAAGTGAAATTTTAAACGCCAAATTTTCAGGATTTAAGAGCCAAAGCGAATCCCGCGCAATAACTTAAAATCCATTTCCACCGTTGATCTATCTCATCGACAGCTCACAGTAATCGTAAAAAGAGGACGCGGATCGTAACTGTCAGCCGTCGATTGCTAAATCTAATCCAACGACTTAGATATCCATCCCCATCCGCGGGCTCCAGTATATAAATTCGCATCATTATAACGCTTAAAGCATCATCCAAACAACACCAAATCAGAAATCACAAATAATTCACCCTCCATTGTCGAATTCTAGCGAAAGAGAAAAAAATGTCTGGAAGAGGAAAGGGAGGCAAGGGTTTGGGAAAGGGAGGAGCTAAGCGTCACAGGAAGGTGCTCAGGGATAACATCCAGGGCATTACCAAGCCTGCGATTCGGCGGTTGGCTCGTCGTGGCGGCGTCAAGCGTATCAGCGGTCTGATCTATGAGGAGACTCGCGGTGTTTTGAAGATCTTTTTGGAGAATGTGATCCGTGACGCCGTCACCTACACCGAACATGCTCGCCGGAAGACGGTCACCGCCATGGATGTGGTTTACGCGCTCAAGAGGCAGGGCCGCACTCTTTACGGTTTCGGAGGCTAGGGTTTTTATTTTTTGTGCGATGGAGAATTATGATTTAGCTGTAGATTTGGTTATATTTTTAGCTAGTATTGTAGGATTGGGGAGATTTGATGTTCCATTTGCCCTAAATCAAATCAGTTTCTTGTTTTGAAACTGGAATTGATTGGGTATACTACTGTAATCTTCGTACAATGCTCGATTTAATGAAGCTTTCTTCAATTTACAATTCATTTTTTTGTTCTGCACTTTATTCACATTTTAAAAGCTAATATGATAACTGTTATTAATCTTGGTTAACAGTTATTAATCATTTCTCCCACTGAAATTTTTGTACTGATTTGAGAATTGGACCAACCACTACAATGGTGGGTCACAATTGCATAAGTAGTCGGGCTCTTTGCTGCATTTTGAATACACTCTAAAGCAATCGCCCTAATACAAATCTAAATTACATCATGACGTTTTGCATTTCACTTTTTGGACTTTGAATTCTTGAATCTTGATTATGCCATTGCCAGCTTCTACTTTTGACTTAAAAAGGAATTAACTTGGCATTCTTTTGAATTCTGTTTCTTCGATTAAATTACTTTTTAGATTTTGTAAAAGCATAAACATTTTTTTTTATCTATGTGTGCCGGTTGAATGCCTAGTAAAAACAGTTGAGTTGAATTGAATTATACTCTCCATAGAAATGTTACGTACCTGCTTCGTCAGCTTTTCGTTGAGCTAATTCGCGATCATTGATGATTTCTTCAGCATAGGGAGTGTTAGCATTGTTGTAGATCAAGCCTTTTAGTCCTCTGAGATTTTTACTGGGGGAGGTGAATACTGAGTTTTCTTGAGGCATTGTAATCCTCTCCTCTCCTTGATGTTTATTCTCCCTTTCTCCTTCTTTAAACTAATTTACTGGAAAAGATAAACGACAAGGAGCAGAATTCAGAAATCACATTCATGCAACCTACCTAAGTAATCTGTTGTGCATTTCAAAGTTTGAATAAGATATTATTGTTCGTTAACAACAATAATATCAAAGCTGACAAAGCTTGATAGTATCCTTTTGGATCACATCCATGGCTATCAATCAAATAACAACAACAAAACTGGAGATTGAATTTAAAGTGAAACCAAAGATATAATATTGTAAAATAGCACAAGTTACCTGAATGAGTGTTTGGAATTCTGAAAGTAAATAGGAACAAGGCTGCCTGTAGAGTAGAGGTGGGATTGGATCTGAATTGTGCGGAATTTAATGGACTTCTCGTGAATTATGAAGAAGCAGAAGCATTCATTCAAAAAATCACAAGGGATTCATTTAATGCTGCAATACAGTGAGAGAGAGTAAAGAAAGAGTGCCTCAGTTGCTCAAAAGTACTGGAAGGAGGAGGCAGGGGTAAATTAAATAAAAGAAAAGCCCCCATGGCAAAATGTCCCGTTGTCTCTGCTTTTCTCCAATGGGAATGGGATTGGTCCCACCTTATTTTCACCACCCCCACCCTGCTTTTTTATTCAATATATTGGGACTGCACAGTCTGCACGGCATTCCTGTGCCCGATCAGATGAGTTATTCGTTGATTCATTTTTACTGTTTTTTTGGTTCATTAGTTTTATCTCTTTCTATTTCATTTTTATTTTCCCTATCTTTTTCCTAGTATGAGACTATCTTTTCCGTGTTGATTTTTTGAGATGTTTGATGGTGGATCTGGTATTTGGTGAAACTTTGTTTCTTTTTTGTCTCTTTTTTTAAAACATGAGAACACTTTAGTGTGAGTTGTTTCAGATTGAGAATGGAGACCTAGACCCTATTGTGCACAAAAAGTACACTCGTTTTTCCTCTTCTCACGATTGAAGGGACAACAATATTGTGATGATCTGTATTGGTTTGAAGATCTTAAGCTTAAATTTATATTGATATTTTGTATTGATCTTGTAAATTCCTAAAAAAAAAAAAAATTAGAAAATTAGCAAACATGATTTTTCTTAGCTAAACGAGTGTGATATGACATGATGGTGTCATATCTCAAAGAAAGCTCTGTTATGAAAAATTTGTCCTGATCATATTTAAGAGAAAGCACAAGTCGTGATGAATCCCTTTTATTCAAGAATGCGAATCTGAACAAAAGGAGAGATGTAGGTGATCTCCCCTGACCGAAACTGATGTGAACCATTTTTACAAGGAAGGTATCCCATGTCAGATCTGAATTAAGGAAATGAAGTGGCGAGAGAACGCCACATCTCAGAAGAAGCCTTGCCTAGAGAAGTCTCTCTTTAAGCAGATCGAATGCTTGAGCATAAGCTTCTCAAGATTTTCGATTTTGAGGCCTCTCCTGAGTTGCTTTAAGTAGAACGCAGGTTCACTATAAATTGTTTATCATCTCTCCTCTCATGTGTCAGAGGAGATATCGTAGTTAACAGAACATATGTATGGAGTTGTCATCCAATTACTTCTCACATCAAGATATACTCTAAAGGAGAATTCGTCCCTGAAGCATAGATACTTAGCCCTCGACTCAGAAAGAGGCTCTCCCTAAGATCACTTCCTTACCAAAAGAACATAGCAAATTAGAGGTTCAGAGTAGGGAATACAAAGACCTCCTCTGCCAAGATATGACTGAGTAGATTCACTAGGAACAACTTTTCATCTCTCCTCTGAACTTTCAGAGGAGAGATGATGAATTTGTGATCTCGTGCTCCCTTCGAAGGAAATAATGTCCTTGGTACGGAAAAAGAGATCACACAATCTTGGTGTGTTAGAGGATCTCTTAAAAAACGTGCGCACTATTTGATGCATTTATTGATTGTCAGATTCGTACTATGACGTGGCATAATCCAGTAACAACACTGAGAACGAAATTACTACTATACTCCTTAAGGAGAAAGGTATATAAGACACCCTTTTTATTAAGCTCATTTATTACTGTACATTTTCACTCTCTACACTCATATTGTTCATCATCTTCATCATTCTCGATTGACTTGAACGTTGGATGACCGTCATCGGAACCCTCTCTGACTCGATTTTGTTGCAGGTTCTTAGTTCATGCCTCTCTCAACAGTGCTTGTCCACATTTAAGGATTTCTCGAAAGGCTAATTAGGTTCATCAATCATTTTTTTTATCCTTGTTCACTCACATCTATGAACTTGATGAGGTCTTATTAGAGTGAATATCCAAATAATTCAAAATATATAATGGGTGTTTACCAAATCTTGTAGGTACTAGGTACAACATCCACTTATTTGCTATTTTAACTAAATCGTATATTAGTTGTAATTACTGAATAATATTAATTATTTTTATTGAACAATATTAATTGAATTGATTTCATTGATATGATCATTATTTGACTAGTATTAATTATTTTCACCCAACAATATTAGTTAGTTCATTAAACATGGTTAGTTGTGTGATAAACATAAAACTTGCTCATGAGTCGTGTGTTGGAATATATAGGAACTAAAATTCGTTAATTTAAAGGGTAAGAGCCAAGTGGCGAGTTATGAGAGGAGGAAGATTGGACAAGAGGTGGGGCCATTCGAACGTTGGACTGGGCGGCAAGATCTGTGAGTGTATAATTGTGATTTGAGGTGCTTTTAAATTACAATTTTAACATGCTCTCTTTTTTTTGTCATGAGGGCCTACTACAATATGCCTTTCTTCTGTTGCTAATGGAATAAAATATTAGTTGTTATAATCCATAATTAAGGGGATGAAAGTGGTCTCATTTCATCTATTGTAAATTGTAGTACAATATAGTAGGAGGATTTTTTGTGTTGGGTTTAAAGAAAGAAAAGGTTAATTATGTGTGATGATGAACAGTCACAAAAGGTAGCAGCACTCTGGTGATGATCATGATGATGCTGTTGCCTAATTTCTTAATTTAGTGGTCCTTGCGCGGCCATTACGCATTTTCTTCTTCTTTACTAATTTTATCATCATAAAGTAAAATACTAAAAAAAAAAAATATACACTATTCCTCCATCTATAAGTTTTTCACTACTTTTAGACACAAAGAATAAGAAAAGTTATTAAATAATACATATAGTATATATAATGTAATTGAGAAGGAGAGAAAGAAAAATAAAATATAAAGTGAAGTGTAAAAATAAAAAATTAGAAGATATTTATAAAAAATAGTATAAGAAGCTTATAAACGAACGAATAAATTAAAATGACAAAATAAAAACTTATAGATAAACAGAGAAAGTACATATAATAACATTTTATGCAGAACTGCACACAAGGAATTGTCTGAATGTATGCACTAACGTCATCATGCGACTCAATTACATTTGTAAACGATATTAGTTGTTAGTATTATAGTAACTACTCCTATTAGTTATTTTTACTAAGGCAGTGTTTGTTTTGGAACTCACATGTTCGGATGGGAGACGTAATGTCTTCCGTTCTATTCTAGTTCGAGATTCACATTCGAATTTTACCATTCAACTTTATCCACCTCTAATAATACATACTCCCTCCGTCCGTCTATAAGCTTCTCATTTTATCATTTTGTTCTGTCCGCCTATAAGCTTCCCATACCCTTTTTGGTAAGTACTTTTTTTTACACATCACTTTATATCTTACTTTTTCTCTCTATCTCTTTCCTTCTTCCAATCACATCACTTGTATTATATCTATTATTTAATCACTTTTCTTAATCTTTGTGCCAAAAAGTAACGGAAAGCTTATAGGCGGACGGAGGGAGTACTATATATTATACTATTATAATAATAACTATCATACATTCTTACTCCATTGATTTGATATAAAATTACATTATATAATATTATAATACAACATCATCCACTCTTACACAATTGATTTAACATAAAGTTACATCCTATCATATTCAAAATTCCTAAACAAACACACATAATCAATATTTATCATAATTTCTCCATTCAGATTTTCCCATCCAAATTTCCTCCAGCCTACATAATCCCAAAATAATTCCCCACCCAACCAAAAAAATATATATATTAACGGTATAAAATTGCACCGTGCCACTACTACTGTAGTCTGTATATAAGATAATTAGTCATTTACCTGAAATTAACTCACGGTGCCACAATAATACTTTTGAATAAAGAAAAGACATTTTAAAAAAATTGTAAAAAGTATAAGTATTACTTTTCATGCATATTGCATTACCGTTGTATTGTAAAATATTAAATTTTCATATAAAAAAATATTATTGTTATACTAGTTTAAGACAGATCCAAAAATCTAAAAACTAACCTTAGATTGCTTGCAAGTTGCAATTCAATTTGAAGATTCTGTAATATACATTAGGAAGAAATTTAGTTAAAGGAATATTATCAAAATTAGATGCATCTCATAATCTGTATCACATAAAAAATTAGTAAATAACTAAATTTAAATACATTTAATTTAGATATTCCACACCACAACCCATACATCATCCCCCCCCCCCCCCATTTAAAACCCCAAGTACACACATCATTTGTTGTTTGGCGATTCCTTGAAAAAAGAGAATCAGTATATTTATAATGAATATCAACCAAACTGATTTTTATTTTTTCCAGCCCACTCAACCAAGGGATACTTGATTTATTTAACTAATGGAAAAAATATGTTAATTATTATTTATTAAATTTAAAATGACGGAATGATATACATTGTTTACAAAATTACATTCATTTTAAAGTCTGTATAACCATAATTATTTTCCTATTCTAAAAATAATAATAGAGAATATTATTATTGCCGGTTTTCTTGTAAGGAAGATTTAATTTGTACATTTATCAAAAGAACACATTGATTTTGTATAGGTAAAAATATGAGTAATTAATTATATGAAACTCACCGGCCTAAATCACTTTGTTCACTTTAATATGTACTCATTTTTTTAATGCAAATGAGTTTCATAAGAAGCTATTTTCATATCAAAATCGTATAAATTATCTCTTAAAAAGGTTAAACCTTTTGTTTTATTGATCGAAAAATTTAATACAATTATATTATGATTTTCTAATATTTGCATTGAAACAAATTGTTTTGTGATTTTGCACTATTTGTTACCCATCTTTTTTTTTTTTTGGAGCATTTGATTTTTTTTTTCAAACTATACAATTCTTTTAGTAATTTAGACAACTATTGCAAGAGATTTTCATAATTTCCTAATAAAAAATTACCTACAAAGCAATCAGTCTGATTTTATTAACTGATTTTTACCGATTCAACTAGTCTTTACCAGTTTGACTGATTTTTTAAGTACTAGTTTAACAATAAACATGATTTTATATATTTAAGAACAAATCGATTTTATTTTTAAAAAAATACAATATTCATACAGATGCAATCATTCAACCAACTTATCTCACATAATTTAATTTTTTTGTAGTTGTTGTTATGAAGTTGAATAAATAACTCGGAAATATTGGTGAAGTTACAAAAATGAGAAGTGTACGTTGTGAAATTTGAACAAAATAGGAGGCAAAAAGTCCCAAGTCATGCAATTTTGAAACTTTGGATCCAGTTCCTCTTCTTCTTTCGAATGATTCCATTGATGCTTTACAGATATATTTCTCACCTTTCACCTATATCCATTTAGGCTTAATATCCAACTTACAATCAATTACTCATCGATGAGAAAGATGATACTCCATCGGTCTCGGGTACGATTTGCATATAAAGACGGACAAACTTTTTAAGAAAAAATAATTTAGTGGAATGAGGGTTCAAATAAATGAGGGTTCTTTTGAAGTATAAATAGGTTTAGTGAGGTGTAGAGAAAAAACGTGGATTCAAAATGAGTGACAATTTTAAAAATAAAATAATGTTAAAATGATATTAATTTTGTAAATTATTTTTCTATTAAACATGTGCAAATAATTTTAAAATATTCTAATAAAAAATGTGCAATTAATCATAAGACATTCCAATACAAAAAATGTTCAAGTAACTGGGGACAAAATGTTCTCAAAGCTTCAAAGTAATACATGATTTTTTATTTTTTTTAAGTGGGGTGAGAAATTTAATTTAATGTAAAATATTTGTAATGTTGAAAGGGACATCTTAAATAATTGGTTCCACAATAAAAATATTAGAGTCATATTTGTGTACAGTCAATTCATATTATTTAATCTCCTTCCAATTTTACTAGTACTAATTATTCTTTACATCACTATTAGTTAGATAGATTGATTGAATTTTTTTCTTTTTCTTTAAAAAAAATTATGAAATAATTTATTCTTGATAGCATCATTAATGAAGGGTTAAAACAAAAGGTTTTTAAAATAATAATAAAAAAAATATAAGGTTCAAGATATTACACCCTCTGCTCCATAATGGAGTAGTTTTTACAATTGTTCTTCGAGACCTCACAAAATAACTTTTACATATTTAAAATTGAATGCCTTTTATAAATTCAACTTTCACAATATTTTCTACTTTCTCCGTTCATAAAATGTAGTCTCATTTACCTTATATTTTTTTCACCAAATGTAGTCTCATACACTTTATGAAAACTATCACCCTTTAACGGGAAATTTTTTATTTTAGTCCTATAAGTTTAAAACATTCCAAAATAAATTCTTTAAGTTTCAACTTTACAAAATAAAATAAGTCTTTTACCTTTCAATTTAATCTTTTTTTACATCAATTTTAATCATTTATGTTTTGAAGGAATTATAATAGTCAAACTTGGTGCCACACATTAGGGGTGGAAGTAGGCCGGGCTACCCGACAGGGGCCTACGGCCTAGCCTATTAAGGGCCTTGTTAGGCCTAGCCTATTTATAATATGAGCCGGGCTAAGGCTTTTTAAAAAGCCTATTTAGTTAAGTAGGCTAGGCTTAGGCTTTAAATAAGGCCTTATAAGTCTACCAGGCCGGCCTATTTAACATTATATATTACATTTATATATATTTTATAATAAGTTATTCTTAAAATTTAGTACTAACATTTATATTAAATTAAATTAAAGTAAGTTAAATTTATTTTAGTACTTTTGAAATCATTATAATGTTTGTATTTAAACTCATAGTTGTAATGCATTTATTTTGGTAGTAAATTTTATTTGCAACTTTGAATATTGAACTACGATTCATATTTAATAGGCTTCTAAAAGGCTCGTAGGCCTGGCCTATTTACTTAAAAGGCCAGGCTTAGGCTGCAAAAAAAGCCTATCACAGATAACAGGCCAGACTCAGGCTCAATATTTATAAACCAGGCCCAGGCTTTTTCATGTAAAGCCTAGCCTAGCCCAGCCTATTTCCACCCCTACCACACATAGATTAAAAAATGACACATCACTATCTCTCTACTATATATATTAAAAAAAAAAGTAGAGCTAATAAGTAATAACACCCCAAAATATTTTATACACACCCCATAATTTTAAATTAAAAAATAAATGTATATAAAATAACTTAGTAACCCTTACATAAATAAAGAGTAAAATAATTTTAAAAAATAACTTGAAAAAAATTTGAAAAGAAATCTTTAAAAATCTGAAAAAAAAATGTAATTAAAATTTAAAAGTATTTAAAAAAATTAACTAAATCTTTAAAAATAATTAATTTACATAAATTTAATTAACTTTTTGAAAAGAAATCTTAGAAAATTAAATAGAATCTGAAATTAAAAAATAAATCATCAAAACAAAATTTTAAAAAATCAATAAAAAGTAAGATTTTATTTTTTATTTAACTTTCTTAATATTTATTTTTGATTGAGTTGATTTTTTCTTTCATTTTTTTTAAAATTGAATCATTAATTGGTATTTTAAATTTAATTATTTTATAAATTTTATTTGATTTATTTAATATTTTTAGATTTTATTTGGATTTAATTGATTTTTCATTCAAATATTTTTTAATATTTAGTTGATTTTTTAAAATATTTTTAAATTTTATTTAGTTTTTCGTATTAATGATTATATTTTTTTTAATTAATTTTTAAAATTTATATATAGTTTTAATGATTTAGTTGAATTTTAAATTATATTTTTTATTTTTATTCAATTTGCATTTGTTTTGAGGGATAAAGGGTAAATAGAAAAGAATTGGGGTGTGTTTAGCAATAAAAATTGATTTTTAAATTTTAGTGGGGTGTGTATAACATTTTATTAAATGTTAGTTACACTTACACAAACAAAATTATCACCATCTACTCCAAAATAATTAATAGCTCCTCTATATATGAAAAAAATTCAAAATTCTCTGCATCTACTCCAAACTAATTAATTTATTTATTTGAAATATATTTATTTATTATTAGTATTTGATAAAATGATGAAATTATAATTAAATTTAGTTATACATTTCAATTAATAGAGGAAAATAAGATTCACATAATTAACATCGATCATTCATAATTGCAACACCTTTGAATTCGTTTGTGAAATTTATTTTGTTTCACATTTTTTTATATTTTTTCAAGTTATTTTTTAAAATTATTTTACTCTTTATTTATGTAAAGGTTACTTAGTCATTTTATATACGTTTATTTTTTTATTTAAAATTATGGGGTGGGTATAGAGTGTTTTTTGGTGATATTTGCTCTATTTTTTTAATATATATAAAGGAGAGATAGTGATGTGGCGCGATGATTTGACATGTTTTAATACATGTGGCACCAAGTTTGCCAATTATAATTCCTTCAAAACATAAAAGATTAAAATTGATGTAAAAAAGATTAAATTGAAAGGTAAGTGACTTATTTTGTAAAGTTGAAACTTAAATGATTAATTTTGGAATGTTTCAAACTTATGCGACTAAAATAAAAAATTTCCCCCTTTAACCATCATTTAATTACTCAATTTGACATCAACTTTATTAAAAAAAATCACTTTATTCACAATGGACCCCACAATACCTTATATTACCCTTACTTTATTTACATTTTTCTTAAAACTTGTGCCCACCTCCAATGGAATTACATTTGATGGATGAAGGGAGTATTTTACATAAAATTTAATTATATTTGGGTTTACACATATACAAAAGTCAACTCATTTATTTACTTTATACATAAAAAATTACATAATTATCTTCTAAAAATTTACTCATTATCACACTTTCTTAATAAATGTGTTCATCTACGTATGAAGTTTATTTAAGAGATGAAGGGAGTATAATTTTGTAAAAATGTCCCTTTTGAATATTTTATTACGAAATAAACTATTCATTTTGGTAAAAATTTATATACAATATTTTACAATAGCATTATTGTGAAATATACTCAAATAACTATATGAATCTAATCCACCATATCCAATCTATCTACCTCCTATTTTATGGGTTCACCCTAGGGTTGGCAATTCGTGCTATCGTGTCGTGTTTCGTGTCGACACGATAGTGACACGACACGATAAGGCCAAACACGAACACGACACGATAAGGATCTGTGTCGACACGACACGATAATTTTCGTGTCGACATGACACGACACGACACGATAATGACACGTAACACGATAACAACACGATAACGACACGATAAGAAAATAAATCAATTTAAAATTGTATTAAATATATAAAAAATAATGTATTTATATAAATATAAAAAATTATCGTGTCATTATCGTGTTATTATCAGATACGTGTCATTATCGTGTCGTGTCATATCACTATATCAGGTAAATAACAGGTTAACGGGTTGTTAACAAGTTAATGGGTTACCTGTTAATTTTATCGTGCTTAACGGGTTGACACGAACCCGACACGAAATTTTCGTGTCGTTATCAGGTCGACCCGATAACGACACGAACCTGATAAGGCCAAACACTAACCTGCAATTTTCGTGTCGGATTCGTATCGTGTTATCGTGTCGTGTCGAAAATTGCCACCCCTAGTTCACCCCTCCTCTCTCTCTCTCTCTATATATATATATATATATATATATATATATATATATATATTTTTTTTAATTATAAAATTTGGGCCGAGTCTTTATATTAGATGGCCACGATTATTTGTCCCCCCATTTTATAAGTTTGCTCTTTGTTTTATGAGTCAGAAGAACCATCTTAAGAGTTAGAACAATCTTTATAATGCTTAAACTATCATTTGACATATGTTTAACGTTTTTTAATTTATTAAAAAATACAAAAACATAAATCTAAGAATGGAATAAGATAAAACCGTACGTGGGTCTATTTTTAGTAACGGTTGATTGTTATGTACTACCTTCGTTTTTTATTGTAAGATGTTTTAAACCTTTTCTCTCGTACATAAATGTAAGATGTTTTAGAATTTTTACTCGATTTATTCCAATTATGCCCTCCCTTTAACTTTGGAAACAATCATAATTTCTAAATTGCTCTAATTAACTAATGTGTGTTATAGAATGACATTAATGTAATTAGAAATCTCATTTATTATCTAAGGGTATATTTGTCAAAACATACTTTTTCTTAATTCTAGTTAATTACTCTAAAACATCTTACAAAAAATAAAATCGAAAGGAGTATTTTGTAATTTTAGGGATGAACTATTCAAGATGTGTGTATCTAAATCTATATTTTCTGTTTTGGGGATGAATTGAGTATTTCATTCACACAATAATGACATTTTATTCTTACAATAACACATTTTTCTCTATAAAGTAATACATTTGTGTTTATATAATAACACATTTTTCAATATCTTACATGTGTTACTCAAAAAAGTAAATTATGTGTTACTTGTTCTTACAGTAACACATATTGTTCCGTACAGTAACATACAATTATCTTTACAGTAACACAAACTTGGAACACAAACATGGAACCAATTTTTCTGATTGTCTTTTGGGTGATATATTTTTTTTAAGTTCTGTTTGATTTGGTATAACTTGCAAAAAAATTGGAAGTTTTTTTATCCTTACTTGAATTAATTGTACTAATATTTCATGTGAAAAGTCAAGTTAGTTGTACTTACAGTAACACATATTTGCTCTTACAGTAACGTATACCTTCATAGTAACACGGACCTATAACTAGTTTTTCTATTAGTCTTCTACACGACTTTTGCAATTTTTTTTGGAAATATTCGTTTGACCCGATTAGACCCGTAAAAGATCCGCGAGTTTTTTGTCCTTCCTTAAATATACTAATATTTCACATGAAATATTTCATATAAGTGGTCCTCATTAATTTTAGTTAAAATTAGCTTTATGAAATTTTTTTTTTTTTATTAAATACTTTATCCATCCAATTTCATTATTCACACTTTTCTTTAGTAGTTGTCTAATTTCATTATTTTCATTGTCTTCTTGAAAATAATACTCCCTCCGTCCAATTTTATTATGCTCACTTCTCCGGGCACGGGTTTTAATGAATATTGATTAGTTTATGTATAAATTAGATAAGTTGGGGGTATGATGAGATATTGTGAGGTCCATTTATAGGTAAAGTGATTGTTTATGAATAAAGTTGGTGGCAATTTGAGTAAATAAGTGATGGTTGGAGGGTGGAGATAAAGTAGTGTGAATAGTATTATTTCCAAAAAGGAAATAGACATAATAAAATTGGACAACTAAAAAAGGAAAGTGAGAATAATGAAATTGAACGAAGGGAGTAATATTTATAGTTATTTATTCTCACCCTTCAACCCTTATTTATTAATTTAAACTGACATTCACTTCATTCATAAACAATTACTTCATTTATAAGTGGAATACTCCATCAACTTATCTACTTTATATATAAAATAATTAATATTTATTAAAATCACATAAATGAATATAATAAATTTGTATACAAAGCGACGATATATATTACTCCGATGGGCTGAATAAGGGATATCTACTTGATGAGGCCCAAAGCCCAACTAATATCCATGGCCTGAGTTACAATATGGATCCCTAAAAAAGGGGTTTGACTATTTACACCTCCATTTTGGAGAGATGCACTCCCCAATTAATACACACCACCTAAAATCTGTATAAAATAGATGACATTCCCCTTAATTGTCATAAATACCATTTTTCCTCTATAAAATACCTATTTACTAACAACACCCTTCCCAAACCCTAATTCATTTCTCCATTTTCCACCCTCCACCTTGCCGCCGCCACACACCACCCTTTGCTGGCAGTCGCCGCGACGGCCTTCCTCCCCTCTGTTCACCGACGAGACGGCGTCCCCACCCTCATCCGCGACGCATCCCCCTCCCTCTCCCTAGGCCGCGATGGCTCCCATTCCCTCTCCCTAGGCCGCGACGGCTCCCATTCCCTCTCCCTAGATCGCGACGACCCCCCCTCCCTCTGCCGCGACAGCCCCCTCTCCGATTTTCTGCATTTTTTGTTCATCCCGCCGCCCGCTCCGATTGACCTCGCCGTCGCCTCCGTGTCCAAGATGTCGGCCAGACAGCCACCCCCACTCCAGGTATTTGCATCGGCCGCCGCCGGCCCGCCGTTTGTTGGCTGCGATTTGTTCATTTTTGGGCCGCTCAATTTTTTAGGGCTTTCTGCAAATGCAAAAACCCTTACTTTTTTTTTTTTTCGACATTGTAATGTCGACCACAAATAATCTCGTCGACAACAATGAGTGTATATAGTCAACATTACAGTATTGATTTTTATAAAAAAAAAAACTTTAAATTTTTTTTCGACCTTTGTTGGTCGACCATATACACTCTCATCGACAACACTTTGTCGACGAGAGTGTATATCGACAACACTTTGTCGACGAGAGTGTATATGTTCGACACTGATTTGCCGAAAATTTTTAATTTTTTTTTTGAGAAATTTTTAAGTTTTTTCTAAAAATTTTAAATTTCTTTTATTTGGTGGTGGCGGCAGCGGTTGCTACAAAAATTAGGTTTAGGGTTTATAGGTGGAATAATGGGTGCAGCTAGTAGTGGGAGTGTATTTAGTAGTGTAATATTACTTAAGGTATTTTAGAATTTTTACTTTATTATTAAATTAATAAATTGATTGGGGGAGTGGCGGAGTGCATCTCTCCAAAATAAAAGTGTAAATATATAGTAAGACCCCTAAAAAAGGCCACTTTGTCCCTCCAACATTTTCCATTTCATTTATTAATTTTATATGCATATAAAATATTACATTAATCTTTTTAGTAAAATATAACTTAATAAATACATTTTCCTTCCAAAATTCAAACCCAAATTTTGATTTTGCAGCCGCCACGGTCCTAACCAAACTGTGCCAAAAAAAAAAAAACATAGAAAAAAAATCGACAAACTAAAATGTCGAAAAACTAGACACTGGTTTGTTGACAATAGCTTATATATACTTTCGACAATAATTTACCAAAAAAATATACTATTGTCGACAACATTTTGTCGAAAGATTTCTTTTTAAATTTAAATTAGAAAATTTAAAAAAAATCGACAATAGATGATTGAAAATATACACTATTATCAATAAATTGTCGATTTTATTTTTTAAGAAAATTGAAAAAGTCAAACCTTTTGATGGGATTGAGTGGGTGTTTGGAAACACTACAATCAACTTAAGTGCTATTATAAATAAAATCACTTTTCAAGTGTTTGCAAAAACTAATAAATGCTTAAATTAATCACTTTAAGTGTGTCTGCTTCTATCAGCTTCTCAAGGCAAAGTCTTGTATGTTTTCGAGTACACCGTGTACTCTAGCCCATTTAGCTTACCAGGCCCACTTCCTCACCCAATCCATTATCCCCAGGTAATATTAAATTCATTTCTTTCAACTTTTTTATTGTTTTTCGCGTGTTTCCTCTTCGATTTCCTCTCCTCCACGATTCCATCCCTCGTTCGTTTCTCTCGATTTCGTACACTGATTTCGTGCATTTCTTTTGGTATTTTCGTGCGTTCATACACTGATTTGTTACGCTGGTTCATCTTGTTCGAGCATTTCGAGTGTATTTTCATTTTGTTCGTCCTGTTGTTGTCTCAGGTATTTCTTTTGTTTTTTTTTTCTTCCTTTTGTATATATATCTTCATTATATTATGTTTATTTTCTAACTCTATATGTTTGTATTCTTCGATTTCTTGATTCTATTTGTTATAAACCCTAATTTTCATATTCTCTTCTTGTTTTTTATTTGCATGTTTGATATTCTGTTTTTTTTTTTTTTTTTTGATGTATTGTATTGTGGATTTCGTTCTTTTTTTATACTTGATATATGATTTTTTTCTCTTTTTTAGATGAAGGTTTGAAGACCTTTTCTTCCTCTATTGGCTATTGCTGCATTAAAGTCTAAGAGGAGTGCACATTTGAACATGTCTACTGTAATATTGGACCCTACAATTTCTAAAACAAAAGGAAGGGGGAAGAAAATAAAAGGTGTACTTGAGAAGAATAAGAAGAGGGATAGAGAAAGAATGACAATTATATTTGGTTTAAATGAATTTGGCTCAATTACTCCAAATTCACGTTTGTTTTAGATTATACTTATTTTTATACAATATTTTTATTAACTTTTCTATTCTTTGTTACTAATATTTTTTTTTCCAGCTAAAGTGCAACATTTGTTTTACTAAGTGTTGGTCATTTTTTTTATTAATTCTACTTGCACTTTTATGAATATTAAGATACACCTTTTGGTTATTAGGTCTTTCACTTTTATAATTTAGAAAAATTGTTGCTAGTTTTTTTTTTTTTTTTTTTTTTAAATTGTTATTAATTTTACACACCTTGCACTTTTATGACTATTAAGATACACATTTTGGTTATTATTACTTGCACTTTTATAATTTAGATAAACTGGTGCATAATTTATTTTAAAAAAATTGTTATTAATTTTACACATTTTATTATTTTAGTCTTGCACTTTTATGACTATTAGATACACCTTTTGGTTATTAGTACTTGCACTTTTATAATCTAGATAAACGAGTGCCTAACATTTTTTAAAAACAATTGTTATTAATTTTACACATTTTATTATTTAAACTTGCACTTTTATAACTATTAATGATACACCTTTTGGTTATTAGTACTTACACTTTTATAATCTAGATAAACTGGTGCCAAAATTTTTTTAAAAAATTGTTATTAATTTTACACATTTTATAATTTAAAACTTGCACTTTTATGACTGTTAATGATACACCTTTTGATTATTAGTACTTACACTTTTATAATCTAGATAAACTGGTTCCAATTTAAAAAAAAAATTGTTATTAATTTTACACATTTTATTATTTAAAACTTGCACTTTTATGACGGTTAATGATACACTTTTTGGTTATTAGTACTTGCACTTTTATAATCTAGATAAAAAAAAAATTAGGTGTGAAAAAAAAAAGTAATAAAATAGAATTAAATTCAAAATTTGTTGTAGGTGGGTTTCGAACACGTGACCTTGCGATAAAAATTTAAAGCGTGACCACTAGGCTATAACAGATCTGATGTAATAATACGTGCAGTAACTTATATATTCGCATTTTGACCCAGTTTAAAAGTGGACTCAAGTACACCGTGTACTTGAGTACACAACAGCCCTATCCGCTTCTCAATGTAGGGATAAACTATTTTCAATTTTGTCCTCTTAATTTTAACAATATTCTTTATTTACCCTTCCTTATCAAAAGTGTAGGGTAAATGGTGTTTTTGTAAAATTACAAAAAAAGTTAGTATTTGTTTTGCAAACACTTCAACTTATAAAAATTGATTTGAAGTGCTTCATTTTAAAACAATATCCACTTTCAATTTTACTACAAAAATCAATTTTAATCACTTTAAAATAATTACTATGATTTGCAAATACACCCTAAAGGTGGGAAGTAAACTTTTTTTGGGAGTGTGGATGGACGGATGAGGGGAGTGAAGTGGGAGTGGGGGTTGTGAGGTGAGGAGTGGCGGAAGTTGCAGAAAGAAAAGAAAAAAAGTTGAGGGAGGAGGCGGCAATGGGCAGCAATGGTGGGGTGCGGCAGCAACGCTGGTGGGGCAGCGTGGGTGGAGGGATTCCTTTATTCCTCCTAAAATATCATTGGAAAATAAATCGAAATTATTGAAGAAACTTGAATATAAACGTGGAGGAGTGTATTATGGGTTTCAATGGTTGAAAATAGAGTTTTCAGTACACATAAATGTGGAGAGATTTGTTTTCAGGTTTTTTAAAACTACTTCGCGAAATAAAAAACTCGGAACTAGTTCATCGAGAATTTTCATAATTCTCGACTAAAATTTCAATTTTTTTGAATTTTTACCAAAAGTTTTGAAATTTTGGCCGAGTTTTTCCCTCTTGGCACCGGTCAACAGTGACTTTGGCAAGGGGTTTGAAATTGTGGCCCCTAACAAAATAGCACTACTAGAATGGACTCGAATTGGGACGCAATATGAGTTTGACTAAACTTGTATATTAAAAAAACCGTGCATGGTCTCATAAAGAATTTATCTTATTTTAATAATACTTTGTTATATATTGGTTATAACAATTTTGTGGTTAAAATAATTAAAATTTAAAAGAGTTTGTGAAAATAAGATCTTATTCCACAAGTCACCAATTTTTTAAAACAAAATATCTTATTGTGGGTTACCCTTAAACCCTCACCGTGTGCGATTTACACATAGTGGAGGTGTAAACCGCCGCAACCTCGCCAACCACCCCCCTCCTCCACCGCTGGCTACCCCCATATCCTCCAGCCGCGTCCCGCCGACCACCACCCACATCTCTCTTACTCCTCCTCCGTCAACCTCTACTCTTTTTTCTTCCCATTTTTCTTATCGTGCCGCCGCCTGCCTCACCACCATGCGCCGCCCTGCTCTCAACCACATATGGCGTCTGCCTAGGACCTCCATTCGCTTTCATGGCCGCCGTTCCGGAGCTCGACGGTGCTTCGTCGGTAAGCTCTCCCCCCCCTTCCTGAATGTCTCGGCCCTGAATGACCGATGCTGAACGTCTCGGCCCTGAATGGCCGTCCCTCCCCGCGGCAGGGTGCCGCCTGTTAGTGTCGCGGCTCCCCGCCGTCCTCCGCCGCCTCTAGTCGTCCTCTGCCGCCCTCCTCCTCCCCTGGTAGCCCTCCGCCGCCGCCCTTGCGGGAGCAGAAGGCTCCTCCAGTGTCGCCTGACAGCACGCAACCCTTACACGAGCAGGCTCCAACTCCAACGCCCTCTTCTTCCTTGGCCAATTTCTCCCCTGGTGAAATTGCTCTGGCTAAGCTGCTTATACCTCGGTTTCCGGGACTGGGCGCCTTTTTGGAATCTTTTGATCAGTCTGTTCCCATTGGTGTTCACCTCCCTTCCTTGGAGGAGCACTTTCCTGGGTTCACTGAGTTTCTCGAACCGCTCGTTGGCTCTTTACCTGCGCTGCCGTCTCCTACCTCGTTCGTGTTTGCCTTGGTGGGACAGAGCACCTTGGCTACGCCCTCTTCCGAGATGCCCACCTTGCCCGTTGGCCCCTCCTCCACGAGCCCAGTCGTTTTTCCTGAACACATGCGCCCATGTAAGAAGGGGGATTACTTCACGATCTCGATCGATCATGCCACATTACAGGCTGGTGTGAACGAATTCAAGGATGCCTTGATTGGTCACTTAATCACCCCTCGTGGAAAAACCCCGATCCCGTATGCTGAGTTGTCGAAGAGGTTTGTCGAGTCTTGATCCCTCCATGGGAGCCTCTCTGTTGTGCCAATCGGAAAAGGATTTGTTATTCTCAAATTTCGCCTTTTGGAAGAGCGCAACTGTATTTTTAGAAGACGAGATTGGCAACTGGGCCCAGGTTCCATTCGCCTTAAAAAATGGTCTCCAGGTTTCAATCCGAACCAGGCACCGACCTCGACGACTCAAGTTTGGGTACGCCTCCTCGGCCTCCCGATTAAACTTTGGCAGTCCACGGTTCTCTCGGCTGCGGCTTCGGCGGTTGGCAAGCTCATTAAGATGGACGATCACACAGCAGCTAAGACCATGGCTCAATACGCTAGAATCTTGGTCGAGGTGGATATGAAACAACCTTTGTTGGAGCGGCTGGTCCTTGAATGTGAGGATAGTTCGGTGATGGTGGAGGTGTTATATGAGCAACTTCCAGAGTTCTGCAGCCACTATAAGGTAGTTGGACACGTGTCTGCTCGTTGCGCTATGGGACAGGCCCCGTCGCCTCCTCGCGACGACTCCCGTGGTAGGACTCGGCACAGAAGACGGTCGAGGCCTTCTCCCTCAGACCTCCAGCCCCGAGCGCCCCCACAGAACCCCTCCTCGGATATTGAGGCCGATCCGGTCCCATTGAGCAACTCCTTGTCTAGTCTCAGCACGGATGAGCCCTCAGAAGATCCTTTGGCTGCAGCGGCCAACAATAGTCCGAACTTGGAGGCCACTGCCAACGACGTTCCTTCCCCTACTCGGGCAGGCCCGACTCATTCCACGAAGAAACGTAGTAGCCTCAGGATGCCTGGGGTGATCCATCATCAAATCCCGTGCAAGGCTATCAATGAATTCGAGGCTAAAGCCTGCACGAGCTACACTATCAGACATTCAACAGGGCTTGATAATGATTTCACCCACGTCTCCCAGTTCAAGGGTAGTAGGGGCGATGCATTTGACCCTCCATAGTCCTTCACCCGATTTCAAATTCATAGATTTTTGATCGGTTTTCTCGGAATTTATTATCTCTCTTATTGCTAGGTCGTTTTTAGGGGTGTATCATTTAGCGATGGCACCCCGACCTCTGGTTTCGGCTTGTAAACTTATGGCTTTTATCTTTTCCTTTCTTTTTTAATCTAAAAACTTTTTTACTGTCTCATTGTGTAATTGACATAAGCTTTTTACATAAGAAAAAATTTGGATAGACAAATTTTAAAAAGCTCATCATCTTTAAAATGTTTAATAAATCTTTAAGCAATATCAAACATCTTAGTGGGTGGTGGTTCCCGAAAAAAAAAGAAGGTATTTGCTACTAGCAAAAATCATGATTGGTATTCAATTATTTATTTAATTTAAAGCATGTTATAGGGGTAAGGACTTATATATTTTGAGAATAAGTTGTTATATTGTTTGAATAAAATTCAAGATATTAGTAAAGCAATTTGTTAAATATAAATGAGATTTGAGAAAAATATCTTATTTTAGAAATATAAGACAAGGTGTCCATCGATCCATTTTTAAAAAATAATTTCAGTTGAAATGATAGTTTAAACATTAAAAAAACCCTACCAAATACTTTAATACTGTATTTTGGACTATCAAACTCATGATATCAAATTAGTGGAACTAGGGACTGTATAAGATTTAGGTCATGATATCAAATGAGTTGGTTTTGATACTTTGGATTGATTCTCCTATAAATGGTTTGTTAGGTGGGAAATACACTACTAATTTCAGATTTGTAATATTTTGCTGTATTCTGCATATTGTGGACCCAATTTCAACACTAATACAATATTTTTTTTACTAATAAAAGAAAAAAAAAAAAAAGAGTTAGCTTGTTTGATATTTCCTCTTTTGTAGTGAAAGCTATCAAAGCTACCAAATTTTTCCTTTTCATCTGTCACTCATTCTTTTTTTAATAAACTAATCTTGTTTGTTTGTTTTTTTTTTTTTTTTGAATTACATTAAATACCCATCCCATTCCTTTTCCCTCCCCATGACTCGAACCCAGGATCTAAAGCCTAGGTACGGGTGCTCTAACCACTTGAGCTATCCAACTTCGTCAGTCCATATGTATTTAAATGTTGCTATTAGTAATTTTTTACCTTTTTTTTTTTTTTCACATCACTTTTAGACCCATGACTTTTTTCTTTGCCTTTCCATGTTTATTTTGCTTTTCTTTTACTCTCATTTATAAAATAACCTTATTAGACTTATAACAGTTGACTTCCAAAGCCATTGTCAAAGGTAAATTGATCTTTTAATGTAATTATATATATGTATATAATATTTTATTAGTATAAACTTATTTGATATTCCTGAAAAAAAAAATGAATCAGGAGAGTATAGATGTCCGATTAGATTTTTATATTAGTAGATAAGTAAAATATCAAACATGTGAAAATTGATTTTCCATTTTATGAAGATAGCTTGAGCATGAGCAGTAAGGGTATACATTGATGATTGATTTTGGCCGAGTCAGCTTGAACTGGAACACTGTCATTGATGAGATAATTGTTGAAAACCAATTAATGCTCAATAAATAGAGCTGTAGAACATCATATCATTCGATTAACAAATACTCCTATATAAAATATTAATATGGGTCATGTCAATACAAAGCGCAAAGTCCTGCCTTTAAACGGGGCATCGCAAGTGGGCGGTGAGATTGGTCCCCTCGGATTAGTCGATCCTTGCTTGAATCGGATGCCGTGATATAAAAAAAAAAAAATCGATGAGTAATATTTGGGTGCAATTGGTTGCACATATATAATTAAAATTGAGCTCTAATTAACTGGATCAAATGTTAAGTTAAATATTAATTTGGATAAACTGAATATTAAAATTCAAGTGTATTTATACATTCAATTGTATGGGAGAATTAGTTTAATTCGATTAATTCAATATTCAACTGATTGGTAAACGAAAACTGAAAAATTCAAAATTTGCCAATTGAACTGGTAAATTAATTGAGTAATATCAGTTTCATTCAAATGTCGATGTATTTTTTTTCACTCCTACATACACATATGATGAGTTGATTTTTTGTGCAAAATTTCACTGTCTAATCATTCAAATCAGATACCGAATTAAATTTATTATTCAAAAAATAAATGAATATGAATATTTGAATACTTTCACGAATCAAATCGAATACCGTAGTATTCACTTTTTAATTGGTTTACAACCCTACTAGAAACCATCTACACACCCTCCCTCTAATTCCTAGGAATTCCAAATTCTCATAACTTTGTACGAATCACTTCTACACTACAAACCACGTGTTCACCCTCCCTTCTCTTTCCTATTTGGCGTCGCACCCCTGCACACTACCGTCCCTCGACTCTTCCCACCCGTCAATCATCCATATCTACTTCATTGTTCCCCATGGTTGACAAGCCAACAACTGCTACCCCCACCACTTTGTTCACCGTGTTTAACTTCACGACATAAGCCCCCCTCAAACTTACTTCTTCTAATTATCCGGCCTAAAGTTTTCAAATCTGTAAGCTTCTTGCCAGATACAATTTTTTTGATTTCTTGGATGGCTTCCTCTCTTACCCACTTGTCCTCTATCCCGTCTGCTGCGTCGGCCACAACCCACTTTGCGCAACAACCCCCTCACCTGGAAAAGGCAGGATCAATTGATCCTATCTGCAATCATCGACTCTCTAACACCAACTCTCATCCTTTTTATCGCTTCTACAACATCTTGTTGGTACGCTTGGACTATTCTCTTCCATACATACGACAAACCCATTCGAGGGCGAATCTTAGCTCTCAACAATAAACTCCACAACCCCGTTCAAGGTAATAGCTCTATCACAAACTCTATGATGGAAATTAAAGGAATTGTTGATGAGTGGGCTTACCTTGGCGTCACCACTTACTCAAATGATCTTATCTAGAAAATTATCAATGGGCTTGACAAATCATTTAAAGAACCCTCTCACGCCATACAAGCACGTGAGAACCCCATTGAGTTCGATGAATTGTATGAAAAACTCCTTAGTATAAAAGCCCAAATGGTCGTCGCACGTCAAACTACTAGTAGTATACTAGAACACTCGCACCTGCCCGCCTACAGCCCCCACTCGGGTCGTGTTGCGCCCACTTGACCTCCTGGACGCGTGCAACCCCAACACCCGCCTGGCGTAAAGGCCCACTCAATAGGCCATTCGACCAACCACCAACATCAGACCTCAACTAGCCAACGACTTTATCTCGGCAAGCGTCGACTTTGCGAGGTTACGAGCTACTCTACCTGATGGTGCCCCTAGTTCTCCCACGCCCCATCCTGCGACATGCATATGTTAGTTCATCCGCTCATGCGACCATCTCAGCACTGGCCCACCCGACTAGATCCTAGACTCGAGCACATCCAACCATGTCACTATAGATCTTTCCAACCTTGCATTCTACACTTCTTACATGGGCAATGATAATGTTGTCATCGGTGACGGTAACGGGCTTCACATCACTCACTCGGTCTCTCTTAAATTCCAAAAGTCTACCCTTGCTAAAACTAATATTTTGGCCGTCTCAGTCATGGCTCTAAACTTGATTTTTGTTTCTTCTTTATGCCATGATAATGTTGTCTCAGTTAATTTTTCAGTTACTGATTTTCAGGTGATAGATCGTCGCACGGGAAAACTATACTCTGCGGGCCCCTCATTAATGGGCTCTACTTGTGGTTGGCTAGTGTGTGGTGACCTTCCCTCTATGTCTCTCTCTCGGTTCGAAATCCCTTACTGATTTGGCACACGTGCCTTGGTCACTCTACAACGAAATTCAAACACTTGAAATGAAGATCACTAGGTCCTGTCATTTTGTGAGATTCTAGAAGATAAGACTTTTTCGTTACCAAACGAGATGCTGCTAAACAGTGACGGACCCAAAATTTTTGTATAGGGGGCCCAAAATAAGTGACATTGTCAAAAAATAAAATGATATTATGAGTATATTAAAGGTTATTTCCATTTCGGGAGTGTGCAAGTATTATAGGACGTTCTAATAAAAAAATGTTTAAATAATTATGAGATGAATGAAGTGCTCTCTCCGTCCCTAAAAAGTTTGCGGTGTTTTTTGGACACAAGGTTTAAGGAAAAAATGCAATGATGAGAATGTTGAGGGGTAATTTTGTATACTTTTTTATATAAAGTAAATAAAATAGTTGAATTGAGTGTATGATGGATGGTCACTTGGTTTGGTTTTGTTTAGATAGAAAAACCACTAAGCCAATACCATATATGTCTAATAGGAGGAGAATACCAATATATAAAACAAAAGCTAAGAAATTGAGTGGGTGGCCAAATGCCCCCGGGCACAACGTGTGTCCGTCATTCCTGTTAAAGATGATGTTGACACCTACTTCAATTGTCGCGTAATTTCTAACGGATCTTGGGGTATATTCACAATTATCTCGCACGAGTCACGACAGTTCAGATTCAAGAGTCAATAACCATCACCATAAGCGAGAGGCACGTGTGGTCCAATCCATTCCTAAGAAACGTGGAATAAATCGACTATTAACGAGTTGAAGCTCGCTAGAATACATTTACGAGTTGTAAATAGAATTTGACTCGACTCGCAAATAAATCAAACTCAAGACGACTCGTTAATAAGTCGAATATTTAAAGAATTTGAGCTCAACTCATTTATCAATATAAACCAGCCAACCTCTCAATTTTTGTTAATAATTGGATCTGGTATGAATCTTGGTGGGACCCGAACAGCGGGGCAGCAACGGATAGGATCCGGGCAAAAGCACCACGAGAACAACTGTTGGCTCACGCATAACCAACCAACTGCTGACCCCACCGAGGTTAAAATTAGGGCGGTGAAAACTTTGAATCTCTCTATTGATTCCCCTTCTTCACTGTAACGTAAGCAAGGAAGGAAATCAATGCCGAATGTGGGTAAGGGCTCCATTGTAATTTCACCCAATCTGAAGCCCCTTATGGCAAACCTCCCATCCTCCCTCCCTCCATATAAATTCCTACTGCTTTTGTCCCGCACACCGAAATGAAATCCAGCTAAACCATCTCTATTTGAAATCTCACAAATCGGATTGAAGAAATTGCAGCATCTCGTGTCTTTGATTATTATATCGGGTATATTTGCTCGCATTGATCAATCTTTTATGTACGATAACTTGATTTATGCCAATGTTTGTTTTTGTACAAATTCATTTTTTTTTGAAATCGCACTTGTCGGTAATGAATGGTGTAGTGCGTTTGTAAGCGACGATCACGTTTCAAAAGCTTGCAATTACTAGGGATTTGTAAACTTACATTGTGATTTCATCATCTACTTTTAATGATTACTGAACCCTTTTTCTCACTGTTTATTCAATTTACAAGCAAATTGCCCCAGGGGAATACTAGTCACACTAAGTTCAACATTCGATTTGAACAGTAATATTGCTTGAATATATAGGCACGATTTTCTCCGTTTTTGTACTTGAGCTTACTTTTTTGAGGTGCTTAATATTATTTTTGGTATTAGTATATGATATGATATGGTCATATTCGTTGGTTGTGGCCTTGTTTTCTAGTGTTCTGTTGCTTCTGTTTCAATTTGTTTTGGTTGTTGGCAAATGACGAAGCTACTACGATTTGATTGGCCTCCTGTAAAAAATACTAGATTTTTTCGAAAATTAGCTTTTTAAGATTTATCATGAGCACCTGATTATGACTATGCCACTTCTCTTTTTGCTTGTTCAGTACCTTTCCTCCTTTATTTATATTGTTCCTATCTGCATGATTGTGTGAAGTACAGCCAGCTTTCTGTTTCTACGAGGAATGATATTTTCTAACATGTATCTGTAGAGAATCTTCAACCAAAAAAATAAATTTATTTTCTTCAATTTCACAGCAGAACCTTAATTTTCAAGGTTATATATATAAAGAATGTTCTTAGTGTTTGTGTGACAATATGTGTTGGTCTTTAACGTATATCAATAAAGCTTATTTGTGCTATTTACTCTTTCTTCTATTCCACTTCTTATTCATTTAGTTTTGCAGAGAATGCCTAATATGGGTTCAAAAGCAGTTGAAGATTTGATAGAGGCTTCATCAGGGGTCCATTTTTCTGGATTTCATTTACAAAATAATAACCCAATTATTCCAGTCGTTGAACAGCCAACCACATCAACAACTGAAAATGTCAAGCAACCCTTTGTCATAGGTAGTGCAAGCATTTTATCTTCTACCAATTATAGCCAAATATTAGACTTTCATAATTTAGTGATATTCTCTGATGATTGTGAATAATCAGAATAATATATATCTTGTATGAAAAAGATTTTGAGGTTGTTGGTAAGACAGGGTGGAAGATGTTATTGTGAATATTAGAACACTAGTATATGTGAAGAAAGAGTTGGCATTTTAAACTCTCTTTGTTTCAACATATTCGTGTGGAGATATGATACGAAACAATTTAGAACAATCTATAAACAGTACATAATATGAGGATCAATGCATTCTATGTACTATTAGAAAGGTGCAAAACCCATCAAGGCTACCAAACAAGCTCCATGGATACAATAACACCGACCCTATGATTTATTAATTACATAATATAAAAATCCTACTGAATCCTGGTACTGGAATTACATGTTAAGTCACTGCCGGAAAATTGGTGGTAAAATTAGCATATATATGTATAGAACAGTGTAACCATTAGGTCGATCATGCTGACTATGCATTTTTGATCTGGCTTCTGCTTTCATTGGGATCATATTTATTAGATGCTATGCAATTGTAACTGACCTTTTGGCAACTAGTATATGATAGTAACACTAGGTAAGTGTTGGATTAAAATTTCAAAAGGATTGCAGTTTACTAGTCTAAAAGATGTAGCAAAAGGGGGTGTGCATTGCTGATACATTTTGAAAACTAAAGGGATCTATGGGATATTTCTGCAATCTAATTCTCCCTATTCATTTATTAAAAGTCCCATCTTGTTAATATCTTTCATCATAAAGATCACTATCTGAAGCAATAAGAAACACTTTGGATTTAACGATTTACTTAGTGGCCAAATAAGAGAAAGAGTTGAAGAATAATTTATTATTTGCTGGGTTTAGCATTGTTTGGTAACAGAGATCTTATAATAATTGGATATCACTGCACTGGTTTTGAAGGAAAAAACATTGCATGTTGTGGATCACCTTAGAATAACTGGTTCTTGTTTGCCGCTCTGTTACAAATCTCATGTGCTGCTCTTGGGAAATTCAAGATAAACTGTTAGAATTGCTGTACAATCATGTGTACACCCTAAGTCATTTCTTCTACGATCATTCTCTGTTCGTAAAGTTAAATGTGCTTCTTATTGATCATCCTAAATATTCTGCACTGTACACAGGAGTCGCGGGAGGTGCAGCTTCTGGGAAGACTACAGTTTGTGATATGATTATTGAACAGCTTCATGATCAACGTGTGGTACTTGTCAACCAGGTATAACAGATTCTTTTTACCATACTCTAGGCGAGAGAATAAAATATACTGAAAGAGCTTATTGACCTTGTAGAATCTTTAATTTCTGCAAGGAAAAATGAGGACGTAACATACAAATATTTTTTTACCTTTGATGATCCTATTTATCTCTCCATTTCACATATTTTTGCCTTACTTTTCCCCAGAATATGAGACTCTTTGCAGATATTCTTCTTCTATTTCTTTTGAAATTCTGGCCATTTTCCATTTTGGTTGTACATTACTTTTACCTGATTATATATCTCTTATTAGTTCTTATCATTATATGCAACCATTGGTTTGGCATAACTCAGTTGTGTTCAGAAGCTCACTAAAGAGAGTGAACCATTATTCTTGTTGTCCCTTTTGATTCTTTTAATCTCACCCCTCTATTTCCATTATTAATACCAACAAAGACAGATCATTGTTTATGTTCACTTTTGGAAGCAGTATCCCATTTTCATGTGTGCAGATTCTTAAAGCAAGGCCTAGGCATTTCATATGCATTACCGGAAATCATATTGAATATATTTACTTTATGTGCTTCTGGATAACTGTCTTTCTATCTAATATGCTTCTCCAAACAACATTTTTGCAGGACTCCTTTTATCACAATTTGACATCAGAGGAACTTAAAAGAGTTAACGATTACAACTTTGATCATCCTGGTTCGTATTGTCTTAAAATTTAGAGAATGTTTATTTTCTTCACCAGGTGTTTTCAATTCTAAATGAGAAACCTGTTTATTTATATATTTCTTGTCTGGTTAAGGAGTTCTAGCTCTATGGACCTCGATTTTTCATTTTATTTCTTGCATTTGCGTACGAGGAGGATTCTATTCACTGGCCACAGCTTGATAGATGGTTGAATGTGCTATATTTCCATCCTAAAGTCCTCTATATTGTTATCATTCATGTGACTGCATTCTCTATGGTTTTTACATTATACCAATGCTCATTATCCAATTCCAATTCCATTTGCATGCTAATTATTACTTGTTCCGTCTTGTTATCATATCAAGCTCTTGCCACTACATTAGTCTTGAAAAAAAAATATAGTTCTTAGGAGTGCCTTTCTTCAAAAAACTGCAGCCTCTACTTTCTTGCCTGGTAATAAGTCTTTGCTCAGATAACAGCAATTCCAGGGAATTTTTTTGAGGTATTAAAACAACATAAGTCAATGAAGCCATCATATATTTGATAACTTTGATCTGTCAGAAAATGCCACTCTGTTAGATATCAGTTGCATTTTCCGGTTGGATCATGTTTTCTGTTTTTGTTAATTAATTTCTTTCCTTTTTGATGCAGACGCATTCGACACAGACCAGTTGTTGAATATTATGGAGCAATTGAAACATGGACATGCAGTAGATATTCCAAAATATGATTTCAAGAGTTATAAAAATGACGTCTTCCCTTCTCGAAGAGTACTTTCTTTATATTTTGCTTAATTTCTTTCTTTCCTTTTCTTCTTTCATCTTTGTGCTCATTCCTTTTACGGCTTCATTTGTCAGGTAAATCCCTCCGATGTCATTATTTTAGAAGGAATACTGATCTTTCATGATCCGCGTGTCCGAGAACTTATGAATATGAAAATATTTGTGGATACAGGTTCTTTTTTTCGTATTTCTTATTATTTGCATCATTATACATGTATCAGGTATGCGTGTTCAAATGTTCTATGTTAAACAAGTAGCTTTACCAGTTTTCATTTTAGTTTGAAATACATTAAAAAAACATAATTCATTTTAGTTTGGAAATGTATATCACACTCAAGTTTAGTCAGTTAAACACACCCTAAGTTCTAAAGTTAGTTGCTAGATACTTCATTCAATTTCGTTAAATCAATAAGATGTGGGTATTGATGATGCTAGGTCTTTTAGACTTTTACTGATTTGGCGTTGTCCTACCAATCATTTTCCTATGGCTTCTTGAGAGATTGTATTGTTTATTTGGCTCATCATCCTAGTTCTTGTTCCTTCGATTCTCATGATGTCAAATTTCCTGTGCAGATGCTGATGTACGTCTAGCAAGGAGAATAAGACGCGATACAGTGGAAAAGGGTAGAGATATTGGTACCGTACTTGATCAGGTAGCAAAAAATATTTCAACCTTTATTTTCAGAAAAATCATAATAGACTAATACAGTTCAATTCACTTGGTTCCCCAAAGACCGAACCCTTGTGACTAGTTTTATCTCTTTTATTTGTAACATGATGCAAAATGTCACTGGGTATGATTTGAACCAATACGCAATATGCCTTTTTTACTTAAATCTTTGAATGCAACATCAAATAAGATGTTTTGGATACATCCTATGGAGGCAGCTAGTTTTCTTAGAGCTTCGAAGTAAGGGTTTTCTCAGTGACTATGTATAATGCTTTTGGACCGCCAGAGCTGGTCGAGTTCTAGTGTTTCAAATGTGTCAGTGGACAGGTCATTCATGTCAATATGAACTACAACTATGCTGCACCTATGTGGCCCTAATATAAATTGCTGTAATTTGACAAAATAGCAGCTAATCCTCCACAGCCACATTTTCTCTTTACATGTTGGAAATCTCAGACTTCCCCATGCTATATGCCACTGTAATGTTTATAACTAGGATTCTATCTGCGTGTTAGTAATGAAACAATCCAAAACTTATGTAAGCATCTCTTATGATTTATGAATAGACAGTCTTTTCCAATCAGAACAAGGGCAAGATTTTAAGGATAACCTCTTTATTTCTTGATTTAGGTATAATTATTAGATAAACTGAGTCAGAGAAGTGGTGTATATGGTATAGGTCCAGCACCCCTTGTGACATTTAATATATCTATCTTGTGCGTTTCTGCATAATATACACACATACATACATATCTCTTTTTCCATGAAAAATTAAACTTGTTGACAAATCTTAATAATATAAGGCGAAATAATTGCCAGCTCTTGTTTTTTCTTGTATTTTGACTATACATAATAATAACTGTAAACTGCACTGCAAGTCATGTTTGTTTTCTTCATATTTTTACATTCTTTATATTTTCTTTCGTTTGACATATTTCTGCATTTAAAGATTCTCTAAGGTTTCTAGGTTCCATTTTTTTTTGCTATACAGTGTAATATTGACTCTTAGCTACAGGTTATATATTTGTATTATTGTAATTGAAAGCTTCACTTACTGAAGGGTTTATTTTTGTTGATTTCATAGGATGTTTTCTGAGTTGGTCTTACTGATACCTATGTAATCCTCAAAAAAAAGCTTCACTTACTAATCATCAGGTTTCATCCATATGCAGTACTCAAAATTTGTAAAGCCTGCTTTTGATGATTTTATACTTCCAACAAAGAAGTACGCTGACATTATCATTCCTCGTGGAGGAGACAATCATGTTGCTATTGACTTGATCGTACAGCATATCCGGACTAAACTTGGTCAACATGATCTTTGTAAAATATATCCTAATTTATATGTCATTCAATCAACTTTTCAGGTAATTGTTCCTTCATGATAAATAAGGGAACCTCCTACATTTCTTAATCTGAATATCATTTCTAATATATATTTTTGTACATCTATTACAATTGTTCATTGAAATTCAATGTTAAAAGTTATATCTCATAGGTTACCTTTTTTTTTACCTCTTCTAATCTATTTCTTATCATCATTTTCTCTTATCCAGATACGAGGTATGCATACACTTATACGTGATGCTCAGACAACGAAGCATGACTTTGTTTTTTATTCTGATCGATTGATCCGATTGGTAGGTTTATCTGATTCTAAGATGTATTTCTGCAACCAATGTTTTAATAGGGATAACTTTCATGGCTTAAGTTGCTTATTCAGTATAGTTTCATGCATATTAGGTTGTTGAACATGGTCTTGGGCATCTTCCATTTACAGAAAAGCAAGTGGTCACTCCTACAGGTGAGCCACAATCATCAATAACCTGTGATATGTTTTTGGTAGTCTTTTTTTTACTCTTCACTCAATTAAGAAATTAGTTCTCTTCGAAGGCTCTGGTTGTTGCTTAATTTTCGTCATAGGTATCATTTCATTAGTTGGAAGTTTAATCATTTTGGAAGGTTGATACTGATGATAGGGGAGGTTGACTGACTAACAGACTTGCGGAATACAGTTTGTAACTTGTAAGAACTGTTAATGACTTGAACACCATCAATGAAGTTTTGCATGTCTCAGAGAGTATCGTTTGGCTTAACCTCACTCGCACTCAGTGTCTATAGCACATTTTGTATTTACACAGTCTAATGCTTAAAAGACTTGCATAATATTTCTTTATCCATCTGTAATGCAGGATCTGTGTACACTGGAGTAGACTTCTGCAAGAGATTGTGTGGTGTCTCTATTATAAGAAGGTAGAAGGAAGGATTGCCTTATTTTTTTCTTCACTCTTTAAGCCATGGAGCTTTTTCAATTGTATTTGTACATGCTGTCATATTTCATCTTTTGTGGTTTTCTAAATATTTCAAACATTTAAAGTGGGGAGAGCATGGAGAATGCCTTGCGTGCATGTTGCAAAGGAATCAAAATTGGCAAAATTCTTATTCACAGGGAAGGTGATAACGGTCAACAGGTAGCTAAAACAACTTCTATTCCTGCAGTTGTCATTCATTATTTCTCTTTACCTTGGGTATTATCTTTTTGATTAATTTCTGATGAAATATTTGTACTTTGCGCAGCTGATCTATGAAAAACTACCAAAAGATATATCTGATAGGCATGTCTTGTTATTGGATCCAATTCTCGGCACAGGTGAAGTAACTTAAAACTTTAGCTCGACGCTTGGTCAAAGTTTTAAGGTGGCTAACTCTATATTTATTTTCAATCTATCTTCAGGAAATTCAGCTGTTCAAGCTATTTCTCTACTTATTAAGAAGGGTGTACCAGAGGGCAACATTATATTCCTTAATCTGATTTCTGTAAGTTAAACGACTCTAGCCAGTTTTTTTTAAACCCTAAACCCACCCCGACCCCAACCCCAACCAGAACTTGAGCCCAGGGGTTTCCAATAACTTTTGACTCCATCCATCTCATATAAATATTCTTGAAACATATAATCTAATAACAAAAGTTGAACAAAATTAGCTTTCAATATGTTTTAATAAAAGTCTTGACCATCAACTCATAGCATACAAATAGCTTTTGATATTATTTATATATGAACATATTTAGTTATTTTATGATTTTGTTCATCATAATTTTATTATTGTATAATAATTGCATTGCTAATATTTAAAAATACACTTATTAAAATTAATGTTCTTTCTATTTTTTATTTAATAATAATTTAAAAATGGAAAGTGAAATGGGAGGGGAGCCGGTGCACCCCCTCCCTCTGTCCCGGGTCTTGTGTGAGATGGTCTCATTTATAAGATGAAACTCCACTTTAAAATTTACTCCTCAATTTGCTTCAAAACAAGATACGGGTAGGGTCATAAACACACGGATCATAAAATATACATGTGATAAGATCCGTCTCATAAGTTTTTGCCATCCTTTTAAGCATTCGCATCAGTCTGAACTCATCTGTGAATATGCATGCAGGCACCTCACGGAGTACATGTGGTGTGCAAACGTTTCCCTCGACTGAAGATAGTGACATCTGAGATTGAAATTGGTTTGAATCAAGATTATCGTGTTATTCCTGGCATGGGTGAGTTTGGCGACAGATATTTTGGGACAGACGACGATTGAACGCCCTACGGCCCCTCAGCGGCAGTTGTATGATTGCTACATCCAGATAAATTTGAGTCATAATATGGGTAAAATAATAATTAGCTGAATGCCAAAAAGTTTTGTAACGGTTTGAGGTACTTTGTTGAGAAAAACATACGTACATTGGGGCAATTAAGCAGCAGTATGTTTTGGGGGGGTTGGGTGGTCCTGGATGAGGTAAATCCCTTGTTTTTTGAGTGGTGTTCACTAATAGCCTTTTGGCCTTTGACTTGAAATAAGAAAGCCTCACGTTAAAGATAAATCACTTTGTTTTTTAGGGTGATATATATATACTCCATATATTTTGGGTTGGGGTGGGGACTGGGGTACTTTGTTTTTGTCTCAATATATATCAGGATATTTTTCGATATTTTATTGTGGTATGACCCTATTGAGATTCGGGTTTATCAACAGGATATTTTTTGATAATTTTATTGTTAATGTGACATGTTAATAGTTTGTTGCTTAAAATGGTGTATGAGAGTGTAGAAATACAAAAAATTGAAGGTGACTTAGTGTAAATGATGGTAGAAATATAAAGTGTAAATGTTGGTTGATGAAAAAAGAATTATTAGGGGAGGAATTAATATAAATCACAGGAGTAGGATAATAGTTGTGTGAGAGTGATCACTCATTCTTGTATGCTTGGACGATAACCTTCGTTAGGCTACTCTTGTGACACGTGGCATCATCACCTTATGTGATGTATTTTTTATTATATATATAGAAGATAGATTGGGAGTCGTGTCGTGTCTTTGTGTATTCTTCTTCTTCCTTAGCCGCTCTGCTAAGCTCCATTCATTTGCAAACCATGTCTGCTTTTGTAGGGAAGTACGCTGGTAAGTCACTTTTACCTCATAAACTTCTTTTGCATGCACGTGCATGCAACTTATCTACTCTTTAAAATATGGAAACCCATTTTTGTTCTACGTGCTAATATACTCTGATGCTCTATATTATTATAGATGTCTCTCTTGTTTCTCGTCTTTTATTTTTTTGTCAATTAAATGATTTGATACATACATTATTCTTTAATTAGTTATTTAACTTTTCATTTCTACTCTTTATTCACTTCCACGGTTATACCCTTATAATTATTTTTTTATTAATTATGAATTTCGAATTTCCAACGGGACTAAAACAATTTTAGAAGCATGATTTATTTATTTTGAAACATAGCGAAATTTAATTAAAGATTTGTTTGCACAGTAAAGAATATACTATAATCTATGTATACAAAACTAGCACATATATTGCTAGTGTGATACATACACAAGAGACCAAAACATATTTGTAGCCAGAACTAATCAATAAATGAACATATCAGATTAGTGCAAGTGATTAATTAGTAAACGCTGTCTTCGTAAGAAACAATACCAGTCATATCAAGCTTATGAACACTCTACGAAGTGATACATTGTTAGTCTAACTTTAAATATGTAAGGACAAAATAAGATTTTTGTTGAAAAACAGTGAAATGAATGAGAAATATATATATATATTAATGGAAGATATAGTTAATTATAATAGAATACCGGAATTAGTACATTTTATTGGTGTGTGGGTAAATGTAGAGGAATTGATCAAGAACGCCAAGTACATAGCGACCCCGGGGAAGGGCATATTAGCCGCCGACGAGAGCACCGGCACCATCGGAAAACGTCTGGACAGCATCAACGTGGAGAACACTGAACCCAACCGGCAAGCCCTCCGCGAGCTTCTCTTCACCGCCCCCTCCGCCCTTTCATTCCTCTCCGGCGTCATCCTCTTCGAGGAAACCCTCTACCAGAAAACCTCCGACGGCAAACCCTTCGTCGACCTCCTCAACGAGCACAACGTCCTCCCCGGCATCAAGGTAGACAAGGGCACCGTCGACATCGCCGGAACCAACGGGGAAACCACCACTCAGGGCTTCGACTCCCTCGGCGCTCGCTGCCAGCAGTACTACAAGGCTGGGGCCCGTTTCGCCAAGTGGCGGGCCGTTCTCAAGATCGGGCCCAACGAGCCTTCCGAGCTGAGTATTCAGCAGAACGCGCAGGGGTTGGCCCGTTACGCCATTATTTGTCAGGAGAACGGGCTTGTGCCCATAGTGGAGCCCGAGATTCTGACCGACGGAAGCCATGACATCAAGAAATGCGCCGCCGCTACTGAGGCGGTGTTGGCGGCGGTTTACAAGGCGCTTAATGATCATCATGTGCTCCTGGAAGGGACTCTCTTGAAACCTAACATGGTCACCCCGGGCTCTGATAGCCCTAAGGTACGCGCGTAACAATGGATTTAATTTTTTTATACATATATACTAGAAATGAGAAAATAGTCATTTTTGCAATTTGTATGTTGTGTTTTGCTAAATAAGTTTTCATTAGGGCTGAAAATCAAACCAAGCTATTCGATACTCGATTCGAGATCGTTCGGTAAAAGCTCGTTTGAACTCGGTTCGACATAGATATCAAACAAGCTTGAACATATATTTACGTTCGGTATGGTCCAAAGCTCGGCTCGAGCTCGAGCTCGATAAGTAAAAAAAGATAAATTTAGTGTAAAAATGTCAAACTACTCGAGCTCGGCTCGTGTTCGGCTCGAATAAAGCTCGTTCAAGCTCGGCTTGTTTAGTTATCAAACAAGCTCAAACACTAATTTCAAAGCTCGATAATATTTCAAACAAGCTTGAACAGCATCGCGTTCGGCTCGGCTCGACTCATTTACAGCCCTAGTTTTCATACTATTCTTTTTAGTTTCTTACAAAAGTTAATTTGCATACCACAAAATGTAAACAATCAATACAATTTACATCCTCACAATATATATACACATATTTATTCTCCATTATATTACTTTTGAGTTACACCATACCCACCGTTCAACTACTTTATTTATTTTATATATAAATGATTACAATGGACATACATAGGGAATATTTGGAAGAACTCTCCCCGTGCACACTTTTTTTATTGAAAAGTCTCAAATTTACTTTCACACTCTCAATATGAAAATACTTCACAAAATTAATACCCTCATTTTTTACCTACATTTTACTTTACACCTTACTAAATCACTTAAATTATTCTTTCTTTATCTTCCATCACCGACCACTAAATTCACTTTTTTTTTTTTTTTTTTTTTAAGTTTGACAAGCAAACTGTACGTGTAAGTCATCCCGGGATAGAGGAAGCAGTAATATTTACCACGTTTTTAGGCTTTTTGTACTCAAAATATCCGTTTAATTTGAGATTTTGAAAATGATGTTTAGGTTGGTCCGGAGGTGATTGCGGAATACACAGTGGCGGCACTGAGGCGGACTGTGCCACCAGCAGTGCCAGGGGTGGTGTTCTTATCAGGCGGGCAGAGCGAGGAAGAGGCGACGGTGAATCTGAACGCCATGAATAAGCTGGAGGTGCTGAAACCTTGGACACTGTCGTTTTCATTCGGGCGAGCTCTGCAGAAGAGTACACTCAAGGTGTGGGGAGGTAAGAAGGAAGAGGTGGTCAACGCACAGACCACCTTCCTGGAGAGGTGCAAGGCTAACTCCGAGGCCACACTCGGCAAGTACACTGGCGGAACTGGCGGTGATGCGGCGGCCCAGAGTCTCTATGAGAAAGGATACAAGTATTAATTAACATTTCTTCACTAGTTACTCATCTCGACTCAACTACACTAAACTTTGTGTATTTCTATGTTAATTCATCTCCTGCCCTTCTATATATATTTATACCTATCTACTTTTATCAAATTTTAATTCATTTCTTCTTTACACGTTTATTTAATTGCATGTGTTCATCAACATGATCGAATCCTCTTGAAATTTAAGGATATGTTTTTTTTATAATTTAGGTGCATGTGGAGAGAGTAATTAATGACACTCAATCAAATGATTTGAAATTTGTATGAGTTCGTTTTGAGATTTAGATACAATATACATTTGTTTTATGTCAAAATAATTTTTATTAGTGATTGTGATTTTAGCAAGTGTATAAATTTGTTTTATGCTAAATTAACAAGTTGGGGGTATTATTGTGCCTTACAACTTACAAGTCACAAACGATACACGGTCATTAGTTTGATTATTGCATTGAATTATGCAATTCATGTTAGCCAGTGATGCGTTAGATTTGAACACACAATAAAATGACAATACTAACCTCAATTCACTGGTTAGAAATAATAGTAGTATGAAGCTGTTCGTAGCTGATTTGAGTACCTACAAAACATGCCAGAGAGATCTTCGGTGCGGAGACTTCAACATTCAAATCAGAAAAACGACGATCTCAAGGGTAATTCGTAGAACACTCATCACAAGTGAATGTTCTCATGCAAAATGATGCTCAATATCGTGTATGCACGAGTAAAGTGTGTGTTTCAATATAACCATGAATCTCAAGTAAAAACTTGTGTGTTTCAGGTGTGTAATGTGTGTATCTTGTGATCATGTATGAAAATGATACTGAATTCGTATATTATAATTTACCAATTGGGGGATGGATAATCGTCTCCCCCTTATCTCTTTCTTAACAATTTATTCCGAAAATATTACGATCTCACGACCATCTTTATGACTTGACTCAGTCAATGAGATATCTTCCTTATTCAAATCTTTCACGATTTCCTCCACTGGCCCTTTAGCTCCGACAAATCAGAGACACTTTGTAGACTCTAGTTTTTCATTACACTTTCACCAACGGGCCTTGACCCGATTTTCAATAAATTTGTACATACGTGGATTTGGCCCTTTGACATCCCTTGGTACGATATCAACTCATTTATTCAACAACTAGTAATAATAATAACTCATATTAGCCCAAATCACAATAAAAAGGGCACACAAAATAATATTCAAATATAATTAATCATATATCATGTTCCGTTTTGAAAATTTCTAGATAAAGGAACCGGATTTTAGAAAAATCATTGATGAAATTTGGGATCAGAGAAGGAAAGGTGCTCAACTTCACTATACCTTGGATCAGTGTAGTCGTTCTCTCAAGACTTGGGCGAAAAAGAAAGGAGGCCCAATCTTCTCCCGATTAGTTAAAACACAAGCAACTTTGGCTGGTGAACTTAATAATGATAATCAAGTTATCAATATGGAAAAAGTTGCAGGATTGGAAAAGGAGGTTGACAAGCTTCAAGCTCAGGATGAATGGTACTGGAAACAAAGATCAAGGGTCTCTTGGCTTAAGGAAGGGGATCGTAATACCAAAAATTTTCATGCTAGAGCAAACTTGAGAAGAAGCAATAATTTTATTCATGGGATTCGACAGGAGGATGGAGAATGGGTAACTAATGATCAGATAATTCGCGGCAACTTTATAAGTTACTTTCGGAACATTTATATGTCATCAAAACCTTTACAGAGTGACATTGATAGAGTTGTAGCAGTTCTACCTCATCATATTGTTCATGATTTTAATCAGCACCTTGATGCCCCTTTCACTAAAGAAGAAATTAGTAGGGCAGTTAAGGACCATGACCCTTGGAAAGCACTGGAAAGCACCGGGGCCTGATGGATTTCCAGCTTCGTTCTGTCAGACTAATTGGCAAACCATTGGTGAGGAGGTTTCGAGTCAGATGCTTAACATTCTGAATGATGGGGGATCATTAACATCTTGAAATCAGACTATCATCACTCTAATCCTAAAGGTGAAGAACCCGCAAAAATTCGCGCAATTTCGACCGATTAGTTTATGTAATGTAAGTTATCGGATTATTGCCAGGACCATAACTAATCGTCTGAAAGGAATTATGCATGATATTATTGACCCTTTTCAGAGTGCGTTTATTCCAGGGAGGCTTATTACGGATAATGTTTTGATGGCATTTGAAGGTTTGCATTAGATCAAATCCTCGAAAAGTAAAGAAGGATACACGACACTCAAATTGGATATAAGTAAAGCCTATGATAGAGTGGAATGGTCTTTTCTTCAGGCAATGATGGAACGTTTGGGATTTTCTTCGAAGTGGATAAGCCTTATTATGAAGGGTGTATCCTCAGTTAAATATAGTATTAATATTAATGGCAACGTGTCGGAACATTTCCAACCTTCAAGTGGGCTGAGACAAAGCGATCCCTTATCTCCATACTTGTTTGTTATTTGTGCGCAAGGTCTGTCTTCATTAATTCTAAAGCCATTATCAGTTAGAAGATATCAGGAGTTAAAATTGCCAGGTCAGCACCAGTTCTTTCACACCTTTTTTTTGCAGATGCCAGTCTAGTTTTCTTTAAAGCTTCGACGACGGAATGTCTCCATATGAAAGAATGTAAGGACATCAGGACAATTGATTAACTATGACAAATCAGCCATTACCTTTAGCCCTCTTACAAGGCGTGAAAACATGAAAAGAGTGAAACGTATCATGGGTGTTCGAGCAACTCAGAGCCACGAACTCTACTTGGGGTTGCCTACTTTTTCAATTCATGCAAAGAGGTTCCAATTTTGATATCTCCTTGATATGGTCAGGCAAAAAATCAACTTGTGGGGACATAAATTTTTCTCTGAAGGAGGTAAATAAGTCCTTATAAAATCAGTTTTACAGGTTATACCCTCGTATGTGATGACTTGTGTTGGGATATTCACCCAACCCCTAATCTGATTGCAACTTATAGTTTAGTTTTGATGGCCAAAACCAGATCAGTAGAAGTACAGGTTAGATAGATAATTTGTAATCTAAAACTAAGTTTCCTAAGCTGAGTTATAAAGCTTAGAAGTATTGTACTTGTATAAATCTAGTATGAGGAATCAGTTGTATAGATATCAGCTGATTACTCATATGTATACTCTACTCAAGACTATCAAGAAGAAAACAGAAGACTAGAAGATATCAAGAGCTCATTAGTGAATTCAGATTTAAAAGGTAGTTGTATGCCTTATAGACTGAAAGATCTATATGATAATCTGCAATAAAATTCAGAAGACACCTCAGCAGATATGAGCTCGTCTGTATCTTGTCTAAGAAACCTTAATGAACATTCAAGTCAAAAGCTCTTTTGTAGACTGAGAAAACAATTAACATTTATGAATAAAACACCTTCACAAGTGTTTGTTCATTTATGACTAACTAAGTCAGAAGATAAAGGCATGCAAAACAGAAGACAAAGAGAATGTCGGATTAAGTTTTGAATTGCTCCAACAAATTAAAAGACAAGACATCACTCAACTACTAAGCTGGTGTGGACCAATAAGACATCAACACGAAGCTATGAAGTTGACAGCACAGTAGGTCGTATAAGAGATCTGCAGATGAAGTACAGAGCATTTAATGCACTTTACCTCTTAAGGTAATATCGTACCAAAAAACCTGCAAACACCATTCCTATGAAGATGACGACCATACTTAGAAAGATTTGATGCAACAGCTAGTTCTCACCAACTGCTAGTTTTTGAAGCATAAATCTTTCTATAAATACAACACTTGTTCTTTGGAACAAGGTACCAGAAACCATACAAGCAAGAACTCTCTACGCATTCAGCTGCTATTAAGAACAGCTAGTTTCGAAGAAACATTCTAAGTATTCGAGTTCTTTAGAGCCTGCAAAGTTATCTAACCTTTAGTGTTCTAAGTTTTCGATCCTAAGCCCGTTTAAAGAATCCAATCTTTAGTGCTTAGAACCAGTTGGTTATACACATACTTTCATTTATTGGTATTAACCCTTGTAAAGGTTGTTTGTTACCTCACCAACAAACATATCCGTAACCTCAAAAAGTACTTGAGGTTCTTGATCGAAAGTCTTCTCTTGGTAATATAAAGCAGCAAGATAGTGAGTTTCTCTATCTGATTAGAGAGAGTGGACGTAGGATATTGAGATCCGAACCACTATAAACTTCTGTGTTCTTATTGCTTATTTTACTATTCAACACTCATATTTACTATTGTTCATACTTGCTCCAACACTGTTTTATAAAAGAGTCAAAATACATCAAGTGTTTATCATCCCCAATCAACAGATATCAAATCAGCTGTGAAGGTTGCATTGTTTTAGAAGTCATTGTTTCAAAAGGTTTTCATAAAATACCCACGAGTCTAAACACGTAGGGCCTACACATTTCCGCACTCATAGCTTTTAAGATAGCTTTCAAACTGATCAGCTCACTTCAGCAATCAGAACACATAAGGTTGTTATCTTAATCTGCTATAACACATTTAACACTCTACATATCTAAACATCCTATCTACATATAGACGTCTGAGTATATAACTCGTCTTATCGTCTCATCTGATTTAACGCACGAAAAAGTTTAAAATACCTGACAGTCTATTCACCCTCCCTCTTGACTGTCATCATACTCGTTTTGGGACCAACAACTTGTTTTAGAATTCCTACCACTATCTGTTCTAATATCGAGAAGATTATGGCAAAGTTTTGGTAGGGATATAAGGGTGATCAAAAGAAAATTCACTAGATGAGATGGAGTGAGCTATGCAAAACAAAAGAAGATGGAGGGATGGGGTTTCACAAGCTGGTTTCTTTTAATCAAGCGTTACTAGCTAAACAAACCTAGAGAATTATTAACCATCCTAACGCTTTGGCTAGCCAAATTCTTAAAACCTGATACTTTAAACATGAAGATATTATGGATGCTGGATTAGGATCAAACCCATCTTATGTTTGGCGATCAATTCTTTGGGGCAGGGAAATTATTGATCAAGGCCTGTGATGGAAAATTGGGAAAGGTGATCGGGTTCAGATTTTTAAAGAAAATGGCTGGTGACTTCGGGGACGGTCTTCCTCAATCTGGAATTGCTAGTGCGTCAATGGTTAATCGATTTATAGCCCTTGATTATACATGGAATGAGGACCTAATTATGCAAACTTTTCTTCCGTATGAAGTATCTTCAATTATTAAAACTCATTTGCATGGGAAAGACAAGGAGGGTTCACGCTCTTGGCCTGGACATTCTTTAGGACATTATACATTTGCGTCAGGATATATTCTCGCAGAAAAGAGGCATAAGGACAGAATGAAGGTGACAAAAGCTGGTCCATCTGACTGAGGGATTCGGGGGAAAATGTTTAAAACAATATGGAAATTAAAAGTTCCTCCGAAGGTTCGTATTTTTGGTTGGAAAATTCTTAAAGATGCCATTGCTACTGAAGGATTTTTGTATAAACGCCATGTTCCAATTGAGCCATTTTGCAAGTGTTGTGGTGCCGGAATATCAGATTCAATACATGATATCTTCAATTGTATGTATGCGAAGAGGGTCTGGAAAAGGCTGGGCTTATGGATGATGTTTAAAAATGTTACTAATGCTTGCTTGTAAGATCTTTTTGGTCTGATTCATAAAAAATCAAGTGAAGAAGAGATGGCTTTTATCCTTATGATTGCCTGGGCTATCTAGAGGACCCGATGTGAATGGATTCATGATAAGCATCAGTATAAATTGCAGAAGGAATGTTGTTTTGATATTAGATGGGCAATTGAGTACTGGAAAGATTTTGCAAATTCAGACAGTTCTTTGGAGGAAATTCTTCAGTCACATAAGAAAATGAGTGTGTTAAAAGAATTAGGAGAAGAAAATCTTCTTCTTTTCTCGGATGCAGCTTATAACCCGGAAAATAATTTATTTGCAGTGAGTTATGTGATTTTCAAAGACGCAAATACAGTATTGCTAGCAGGATATGAACGAATTGACCATCCTGGCTCGATTGTGGCGGCTGAATTACAAGCGATAGAAGTTGGAGTACGAAAAAGTTTAGAACAAAATATTAAAATTGATGGAATACAAATAGATTCTTTATTAGCAAAGCAGAGACCATCAATTCAATACGAAAGCTAGACGGATGTGAGCAGGATACGGCTGACCGGATTAAGAAGTTGCTTCAAACACTCCTAGTGTGGAATTGTCAGCATATCTCAAGAAATTTGAATCACTTAGCACATAAGCTGGCTCAAAAAACGTTTACCTCTTCAAGTCCTTACGATTGGATTGGAGAAGAGACAATTTCAAACCTCAAGGAGAAGTGGATGCTTTAGATTACATTTGATGTGTATTTCCTCGATGGTTTCTTCCTAAAAATACATAATAAGGCATGCAAAAATTGCAATCATTTTCAATGTTAGGAAATGAAAAAAAAAAAATCAATTTCTTATGGAAGTAAAGTAATAGTGTTTTTTTTTTTGTCAAGAAGGTTTCGGATTTTTGGTCTTCTTGATAACATGAAACAATTAAACTAAAACCTCTAAAAAAAAATACTCTATTAATGAATAAATTCTCTTTAGAAATAAAAATTCATGGTCCCAACTTGGGACCAGTTATAATTTGAAATAAACTCCATATTGTCATAATTTATATTTTTTCAAGTCCCAACATAAAGAAATACACCTCCATTTAGGAATAAATCATAATAATATATATAATTTTACAATAGATTTAAGTTGATTTAAAATACTTGTTCCTTCAACTTGCGTGTGCGCATTAGCTCGTCCACATGACCACCTTCTTGTTGAACCCAAAACATTTCCAACTTGTCGAGTAAGCTTATAGCTTCTTCACATGAAACTTTTTGTACTCCTATGCTATCATCCTCTGGATTATCATGTACATGTATCTACTAATTATACCATTATATAATATACATGCATTTAAAAAAAAAAACCTTATAACTCTATTTAGGAATAACCCCCATTTAGGAATATTTTTTTGTGGTCCCAAGGATATGACTATAGAGAGGTTTTACTGTAAATATTATTAGATCATTAAATAGCGTTGGATCATTGATCTAACGTATACAATTATTTATATGTGATTGCACTTTGCAATAGTAGTATACAATTATTTATATGTGATTGCACTTCGCAATAGTGCGTTTGCTCTACGCAATTTGCGATCGCCCTGCTTTGCCCCACAAATAAATTAAATTGATTAATATGAAATGACCAAAATACCCTTTAAATTAAAAATTAGAAAATTAATTAATTAAACATTAACCGTATATAATATATATATTCTTATTAAAATTAAAGTTTAAATTATAAATTATAAATTCTTATCTTCCTAATACGTACTAAAAAATATTCATCATCTTCATCATGTCGTAAATCCTTATTCGGCTCCCGTTTTTCCATTTGTCATGGATAATTCTCAAACCCCGCACCAATTAGGGTTGAATCAACTTCCCCCTTCCCCTGTTCGGCTGAAGAGTCGTCAACATATAATTTATTTCTCCCCATAGTATCAGAATTTCCCTTTTCCCCATATTTTACGGGGAGGTGGCGCGCCCTTACAATCACCATAGCTCTCGTCTTCCTCTTCGCTCCTCCACCACCAGCAATTGCTGCAATACTGGAGTGAGACTCTGAATTTAAGCCCTAGAGGGAGGGAGGATGATGATGATTAAATCGGGTAACGGCAGCGGACTATTAAGGTCATTGGATTTGAAGGTTGAGGTATAAATTGGGCAGCAAGGGGTTATTAAGGCCATAGGTTGAGGTACACGATGAATTAAAAAAAATATCAACCTTAATTATCTCATTTGAAGAACTTTAATCCTTCGAAGTGCTTGAATGTGAATCTAGATCTGTCCGGTGAAGAACGGAGATGATGAATATTAATCTCAATAAGAATATATATTATATATATTAAGTATAAGTAATTAATTAAAGAAATGTTCAATTAAAAATACATTATAAGGACATGGTAGTACTTTTATATATTTTTTAAAATATTAATTATTTAATTATTTTGCGAAACTTAATCGCCCTATGGCGAAGATGTATGATGTGTTAATTTCTGATTGATCACCTATTGTCAGGAAGTGCGAATGTCCTTCCTAAATCATTGTACTTCACAATAGTGCATTTCCTCTATGCAATGTGCAATCGCATAATTTCACCTTACTAACTTCGTCCTACTAATAAATTAAATAAATATAAAATAACTATAAAATGACAACAATATTCTTTTAAATTTAATTAATTTAAAATATTTAATAATAAAATAATATATATAGTTATGGTTGACAAACATGTCAGGCCGGGCCACACTTTTCGGGCCGGACTTTGGATGAATTGTTGGGCCATCGAGCCAAAAAGACACGATTTTTATAATTAAAAAATAAAATAAATAAATATTATTGTAATATTTATAATTAAAAAAATATAAAATGAAAAAATAAATATTTAAAGAGTCTAAAATTACGTAAATGAAATTATCCATTTATAAATTTTGAAGTTTTAAAAAAAGTTATTATAAAGACATTTTTGTAATTTAATAATTTTATATATTTACTTAATTTTTTTTTTTTATTAAATGACAAAATTAGATTGCACAAGTGAACAATTTCGAGACCAGTTTACAATGTATCCACTTTCAATTGACCCTGCTCTTCTCACGTCGGCGTCATCCCTGCTTCTCAAAATTCGTCTGATAATAATTCAGAATCACAGTTTTCGACCGGAGAAGCAACACCCATGTCAATACTCTCCACCAAAGTTCCGCACTCTATTCTCTTTCACCATTCCAGACCCCCATTCTTGAAATCCTTAAAAATCCCCTCTTTACCTTATAAATTTCTCTTTGTTAAACCTATCACGATCCAAATAATACCCACTTTGTCTGCTTCGTCTTCACCTCCATCTTCATCTTCTTTGCAGCCCATTGAAGAGCTTCCTCCTAAGCTCCAAGAAATCATCAAACTCTTCCAAGGAGTTCAAGAACCCAAGGCTAAGTATGAACAGCTATTATTCTACGGAAAAAATCTAATTCCTTTGGATTCGCGCTACAAAACAAACGAAAATAAGGTCCAAGGCTGCGTTTCACAGGTTTGGGTCCGAGCATATCTGGATTACGATAAAAACGTCATCTATGAAGCAGATTCTGATTCAGTTCTCACTAAAGGGCTTGCCGCTCTGCTAGTTAAAGGCCTTTCGGGCCGGCCTGTGGAAGAGATTGTGAGGGTTTCACCCGATTTTGCCGTGCTTTTGGGTTTGCAACAAAGCTTAACCCCTTCTAGGAATAATGGGTTCTTGAATATGCTGAAGTTGATGCAAAAAAAGGCTTTGCAGTTGTATGTTGAAGCAGAGAAAAAATCTGATGATTCATTTAGTGATGTTGCAGGAAATAGCCCAGTTGAAAATCCAAGTTTAGTATTAAATGGTGATGATGGAAACAGTGGAGTGAAATCCAGTGAGTCTGTTAATGATTCAAAGAGGGGTTTGGGAAATGGAAGTATATTGGGGAGTAGGGGGATTAGGATTAAGGAGATTCTGGAGAAAGAGCTAAGCCCAATTGAGTTAGAAATTGAGGACATATCTTATCAACATGCTGGGCATTCTGGTGTTAAAGGAAGTGATGGGGAAACACATTTTAATGTGAGTGTGGTTTCTCAAGAATTCGAAGGGAAGAGTTTGGTTAAGAGGCATAGATTGATTTACAGCTTGTTGCAAGATGAGTTGCAGAATGGGTTGCACGCATTGTCGATTGTGGCAAAGACACCGTCGGAACTCGGAAGTTAACTGAAGTCGTCTTGATTGAGGTTTTCTTTGGTTTCAATTTAGATGCTTTCAGTTTTGGCACCAGTTGTCCTTGTTGGTGTGAGTTTATAGTGGAACAGTAAACCATTGTATACTCATTTCTTGGATGCCTGGTAACATTTATACTATAGCTATTGAAATTTCATTAACTTTTTACCCCATTCGGTCCACAAATTAATTTATAGGTGTTACTTATATTGATCTTAATGCATACAGCTTATTTATATAAGGAATACATGGTGGTTGTATCTACTTCTGCCCCCAGCTAGAACACTTGGAGTATAAATGTGATGAACTTACTTTTAGGAGAACAAATCTACCTGCTAAGAGTTTCATGCAAATCCATAAATTATGTATGCTTCAGGGCCTTTCTTGACCTTATGAACGTTAGGCTCACTGGTTGTCATATTGAATTGCTGTGAGATTTTCAGTGATATTTGTGAAACTTGCAGTGATATTTGATTACTTGATTGCATGTGGCAATGCTGCATGATATTGTGACTACATATGGTTTTCTGGATTATAGAAATGATTACATAGAGCTTTATCAAATTATTTAGTGTTGCTTTTTTTTTTCCTTGTTAAGATTTGTTGTCCTCGGTTCTGGCTTCAACTCAAATTTGCTTCTTCTGAGTTTAGTTTCAAATTTACATTTTAATTGAATTGTATGAACTCTATTACGTAATGTGACACAATACATTGGGGGAGACCTTTTCTCTCACGCGTGCGATTTTTCCTCTTAGCTTCTTAAATTTACATCCATTTTTGTTTGTGGCTTCATGTTTTGATCATCCCCAAACAGAGTAGTGCATCAGATGGATATGTGGGAAATAATGATGGACTTAAGAGTTAGTCTTCTAGGTGGCTTGTTATAATATGATGTTTCTTGATTTCCTACTAGTCTTATTGATACTTTTTTTTTTTTTTGCCATGCTGAAAAGGAAACCTGAATGTGTATTCTGTTAGGAGCCAAAGAATAAAGAAAACTATTTTATTGATTGAAATTGAAATAAAGACCTGGGAAGAATTACCTCAACAAGATAAATTGTCTTGTCCCTCAGGTGTAAACTGATTACAAGAATTATTCTCTGCAATTCCCCCATAACAAGTTGAGGTCATTATTTATATTACCTACTTTGTAAACAAAGAAAGCAATTAAAGATTCAAGAATCTCGTTAGCAAGATCCAGAATATGTGCTGTCTGTATCCTACTATGGACTATATTTTACCAAAATGAAGTGGCTTTTTCCAGCTTTTCAGCTTGGAGATGGATTAAACTATACCATTGACCACCTCTTTTTTCAATTACTAATACTTTAATTTAATATCTTGCTCTACCAATAATTATTCCATTCCATGTGCAGTTATTATATGAACCTGAATAAGAACATGAATCTGGAATTGCTAAAAGATAGAGTAAGAACAATAATTATAAAAGAATATACTGAATCTTTATCCTCTGATATGTCATAGAAGATGTTGATCAGCTAGTTTCTTTTAGCAATAAAAGATTATAAGCTAGAGGCTCCTTTAAAGATTAGACTATGAACTAGAGCTGAATGAATTCGAAAGCTTTGCGTAAGATGGGATCAGTTTCAATACTCTATATAATAACCTCTTGCTTCTGCCTGAGCTTTTAACTTTACACATTAGTATTCAATCGAATAAAATTGAAGGATTTCTGTCCTGAATTGTTGGTAATACTAAAACTATAACTGCTGTTCTACTTCGTATACTATCTGATCTTGTTAACAAGTCATGCATATAAATCATTATCTAGTTGGAAATCTGATCTGTGCACTCTAAACGAATTGTTCATCACCATTGTACTTGTACTAAAAAAGAACCTATGCAAGATAAATTTGAGGGGCCAAGAAAAACGAAAGCGTCCCTCTAACTATCTCTTAGTTCTGCAGCTTCGACTTATCAGAAAACTGTTTGGTGGACTTGTCATTTCCAACTGGCATTCTCCATGAAGCCAGTACGAATAATGGATGGCACCCAGTTTAACTTTCACTTTAAAATTTCCTCTTATGTTGTATACAACCCTGTTGCTTAGCCCCTGCTTTTGTAGTTCCGTAGTAAGATTTGGCGGTAGATGGACCAAGCCCGATAGCATATGGACCGTTATCAACCGGGCTTCTCCGGGCCTCTGACTGAATGCTTGAAGAACTTGACTTGCTATCACATTTTCTTGAAAGGAGACCTCAATATGCAGGTACTCAAATCTTACACTCAATTTCCTATTTGGGTTTGAAAAGTTTGCTAGAAATGTGATATCGGTATTGATATAATTGGGAGTATTATAATAGATAGGGCTCACGCTTGCTGCTGCGGTGTCGAAAACTGGATTTCTTGGTTGAATGGTGAGATAGACTATCAGTGTTGCAATACCGAAGAAGATGAGAAGGATACTGAATATCATGCAAAGAATTGCAGCAAACCATACCATTGGGCTAGTCGTTTGAGGTTTGAGAATTGCTTGCTCTCTTGATCTAAGCTTGCTGCTATATAGTAACATATCGGGTGTGGCTCGCTTAGGAAAGACCATCTGAGAAAGAGGCGACGGCTTGACAGACGGAGATGTGTATGGAGGGGATGTTGGGAGGGAATCCATTCTGTTTTTGTTAAATAAAAAAAAGGGATTCAAGAAAATGCTGTGAATGAATGAGAAAGGAAATGAAGATGGTTGTTTCTTAAATAAAGAAGTAGAGTAAAGGATGCATGGAAAAAAGAAAAAGCAGCTTTTGAATGTTAGTGGGGCCAATGAGAAAAGCAGAAGCAGCTGCTGCTGAATATATGGATTTTGAATTATGTTGTTGAGGTTAGAAAACGCCAGAGGGAAATGTTTGTGGGGTTTCTTTCCACTTTGTTGAATGTGTGAGGTGGATGATTTGAACGGCTTGATGTGTGTCATATTAATCCATTATTGCCAACTTTTTTGCAAGTTAGGCGATATCTTACTCATTAAGAAAGATAAGAGAGAGAGAGAGAGAGTAGCCAATATGATTAAGGTAACTTCATACTATGCCTATTACAAGCTAGCAACTTTTTAACTTTAACTTCCCATGACTCAAGAACAAACCTTTCTTTTAGCCCATCATATTTGATAGTTGAGAATCAAAGTAGGGTTTTATTATGTGTGCATTGGACGTAGTATTGCTTCTCTGTTTAGGCAGTGGCTGGTTGAAGATGTTGACTTATATATACCCAGTCTTGAGTCGAGCCAGCATTTGTGTGAGACTGTTTCAAACCGTTAAAATAGTATGACTTTAAAGTTAAAAATTACTCCCTCTGTCTAGGAATAACTTTCACATGCAAATTAAGAAAGTGTAATAATGAGATTAATTTTGAACGGTAATTATGTAAACCTTTATGTATAAAGTAAAAAGAAATGAGTTGAATTAGGTATGGTTTTGCATGATCACTCTCAACTCTGAAATTATAGTTGTGAATTAGGTATGGTTTAAAAAAAAAATCAATTAATTAACTACAAATACAATATTAAAAAATATTAAAGCATTGTTGTTGTATTTTCATAGTGTGCGACTTCATCCGTCAAAATTGCTACAAACTTCTCCGTGTACGGTGTACATATTCACCATTTGCTCCATGCAAATACCCATGTGCTTCACTTTCAATTGAGGCATTTGTATACTCATAATGAAAATGCTGAAAAACATTTGTGAATTCTTCAAACAGTAAAACTGTAGAAGAATCTGTCCCTCACCTCACTGACGGAGCCAGGAAATCTCGATAGGGGGGTCCGATTAACATTACTTTAAAGATAAAATAATATGTACTTATTATACTCATTGAAATTTTATATGATAAAATTATCAATACATTTCATTAAATTAAATTGAACAAGCTGTCTTTCATTTTATTTTGAAGTTTTGATAGTTCGATTCAAAATGAAGCAAAACAATTTAAAAATTGCTAAAATATTTTGTAATTCTTAGTAAAAACTTAGACAGTAATTCTCAAATACACCATCAATCTATATTATTGACTTTATTGAAGAAATAATTTATTTTTGGAGTATTAAGAAATAATTTTAAGTAAAAAACACATGAAAAAATATATTACTCCTTTCAAACTTTATATGCAAGCATTTATTTTTTATTCGTCTATACTTAATTATACTTAATATGTATGTGTCAAAAAATAATTTTTTTTTTTATTTTCATATATCAAAAAGTTTATTTTAAATTTTAATATTAAAAGATAAGATTAAAAAATAGACACGATTATGATTAATGATTAATAAAAAAAATAATAAAGGTGAAATTAATAAGAAAAAAAAAATTTGAATTGAACTAGAGTGATTTGAGAAAAAATAAACTAGACCAATCATTTTGTGACATGTGGCACCTAAAATGTTTGTAAATATATGATAATTAAGATAAGATTAAGATATATATGATGAGAATAACTATTATCACATAATATACGGAGTATATAATTATTATAAAATATTTATTATATATATATATATATATAAAATATTGGTGGGGGCCAGTGGCCCCCCTGCCCCAACGTGGCACCTTCCCTGCCTCACCTCCTTGTTTGATTTTTTTTTTTTTTGGCATTTGGCCAATAGTTTCTCTCTATATACTATGTACAAAGGAAATATCATGCTTTTGAAAAATACATAAGTGACAACATTCATGAGAGCCAACTCCCAATACCTCACGAAGGACATCTAATGCCTATGAAAAAATATTTTCTTTCTTAGCTTCGAGGAACACTGAAGTTCGTGAACGTAAATACAACCATCTCCAAGTAAGACATTATATACCTATTTGTTTGTAGGTGCAGTTCATTATCAAGATACTAGAAAAAACATTGAACAACTAAATGTTGAAGGGGTGTGCAAAGAAGAGCTCTTGTAATACTAGAAAAAACATTGTACAACTAAATGTTGAAGGGGTGTGCAAAGAAGAGCTCTTGTAATGTATATATCTTCGGACAAGTTTTGTGACAATGAAAATATCGATTATCAATCAATAAGGTCATCAATTGTTGCAACTGACGTCGCACAACATACTCTGCCAATGTGTGTTTCTTTCGGGCATTGTAAATAGTGTGGATGGTGGAATGATTGTCACTATTTTTCTTAAGCATCTTCAACACATCCTTTTAATGCTCTTTGACACATCAACCACAAACTCTTCTTGGGGGTTAGCCTCCCAACATATGAGTAGCTCTCGAGATAGATGGCTACAATCTACATGATGTTTATGTGTCTCGCACTTTGTGTACAATATTCATTACATAGGAGATAATTGGGTGTCGTTCAACAAAAAGGGATATCCACACTTCTTCGACCTCATAATTCTTTTTTTTTTATGCATCTCCTCTTCCTCTTTCTCATTCTCCAAATCATCATTATATGGATCTTTTTTTTTAACTACTTTATTTCTACTCCTCCCCTAAAACTGATGATACTCCCCACCTCGCTCACATGACAACAATACACGTATCTTCTTTTTTCTGGTCCCATTATCTGAACGCCATACAACAATAATGATGTTGTTCTGTTTAAATATAACACGAACTCACTCTTATAACACTTCCCAAATTTTAAAAAATTAGCATTTGTTAAGACGTTTGTATTGTCCATCACAATTTCCTTATTAGAGGCGTGCATTTTTATAGTGTTAATTTTGAGTAATATCTTCAACATTCATTAGCTCCTCCGAGTTATTTTGAGCATAATTTTCACTTTTAAATATATCCCCAGAATCTTCGATATAATTTTATCATCCGCCAAATTCTAAAACTAATGAAGATATTATTCTTCTCTACACGACAAACATGTGTCGAAAAAAGACAAATATGTTGGGATATGAATCCTTGAAATAATGTTCTAGTTGATGATTGTATGTTTTGATGGCCAAAAACAACTTAATGTTAATGATATATGTGGTTCTAAGTCATCTTAACTAAGTCATCGTAAGAAAACTTATGATCTGAGTTACTGATCTTAATATGATATTGTAATCTGAGTTTACTAATCTTATATATGTTTACTGATCTTAGTGTGGTTACTGATCTGATATATGAACTGTTAGGAACTAAGCTGATGTTTTGTATTGTATAGAAAGCTTATAGTATAGGACTTAAATGTACTCATCTGTATATAGTTCGGTTGATGTATAGATAGGTTTTATATATGTAAAGTTGTATTCTATTGTATTCAGCATTGTAAAAGTTCAGAACAGTAGTTTAGAACACTAGATTAGAAGAAGATCATAAGATTATTGAAAACTCAGAAGACTACTTCAGAATAAGAAGACTTTGAAGAGTTGAAGAGAAGCTCAGAAGTTCAAGAGAAGCATTGTGGAGAAGTTAGAACAGTTTTGGAGAACTGTGCTGACTGGCTCAGAACAGTAAAAGTCAGAACAATAGTTTACTGTGCTGAGTTGGTAAGTTTGAAGAATAAGTTTGGAAAACTTATTTAAGGTGTAACTGGATATATTTGAAGATATGTTGACTTGGAATTAGTTGAAGGAAGTTACAAAGTCGGTTACAAAAAGGAAGTTACAAAAACAGTTTTAGAGTTAGTTGAGAGTTAGTTCACAAACTGCTAACTGTCATACTAAGTTCTATAAATACTGTGTGATCTCATACTGCTAAGACTACTGATCATAAAGCATTCAAGAGCAATTTAAGTCTACAGAGCATTGAAGAACTCACAGAGTTGATCAAGAGAAGTTTTACTTTTCAGTTTAAAGTTTTTATTGTTGTAAACAAGTGTGCTAGTTACTTGTAGAATTACTAGTCGATCGAAGATATACTTGGGAGTGTAATCGAAAAGATCACAGTCTTAATCTTGGGACTTTAAGCCACAAGAAACTCAAGGAAGAGTTAATAAAATATCACAACTGGAGTTGTGAGAGTGGATGTAGACTTTTAGTCGAACCACTATAAATCCTGTGTTCTTTACTTTTTGTTTGGTATTTTCTGTTTAATATTTGTTTAACCAAGAATAGTAGAATTTACTAAGTAAAGATCTAAATAAAAGTTGAGTATAAAACTAAACTGGAAAGTACTGATCTGACTCAGTAAGAACAGTACTATTCAGAACACATTTCCGCATTATAAACTCTGATATTTTGAAAGATTTTGAAAAATCTATTCACCCCTCCCCTCTAGACTTTTCCTAGCTTAATCAATCTTAACTCAACTTGGGACCAACAAAATATTTCGACACAACAATACCAAAAGGTATACATTTTTTTGACAAACATTTGCAGAAATACAGTTTTCGACACATTTGATCCAAGAACTCTTTCGTTAAAACTTTGCTAAAATGTGTGTACATTTTTAGCATAGTTTTATCGAAATACAATCCACATTTCGGCGAACTATTCCCGAAAACGTTAAACGATAAAACTTAAAAATTTTGAACGCGCAAAAATATTAACATACCATTTTCATCTCACTTTAAATCATAAATTACCACAAAACATACCGACAGTGACATACCCACTATGGGCCCAGCGGGGTAGTGGGCCCCAACTAATTTTATTTTTATTTTTTTTTATATTTTCTGTTATGCAATTATTTATGTATTTTTTTATTGAGACGTTTTAAAATTACATTTTTTTTTTTGATGGAAAGTTAAATACCCCATCCTTTTTCCCCTCCTCATGATTCGAACCCAGGACCTAAGGCCTAGGTAGTGGTGCTCTAACCACTTGAGCTATCCCACTTTGTTTTAAAATTACTTGCACATTCCTAATACTAAAATAATACACAAAATTAATACCTTGATCACTACATTATTTTATTTTTAAAATTGTTATTCATATTTTACCCACATTTTCCTTTACAAATTACTAAATCGTCCAAAATACTCCTCTTTCATTTGACCTCACGACCACTAAATTCATTTTTCTTAAAAATGAGCCGATGAAGCAAGACATCACGAGACGCGCGTGAGAGTATAATTTAAGCTCTACATTTATATAATACTAGTAACTATGCAGGGTTGCAAGTTAAATTTTAACATTGTTTTGCTTAGTACGAGGCGGAATAATAATAAAAAAAAGTTGTTAAATTTTATTAGATATATTGAAAATTTTAAACTCCGTAATAAAATAATTTTGTCGGTATAATATTATTTTGTAAATCAGGCTTCCCAATCTTAAATTTCTGGGTCCGTCACTGCCTACCGAGAACATTAAATGATAAACAAACAATAAAATCTAGAGTTGCATGTGCATACATTTCGAAAATAAAAGGATTAAGAAAAATGGAGAAAATAACTTACATATTTATAGTGATATCCCTGTTTTTCTGTCATTCTTAAGTTCTTCAAATGGGAGTGGAGAGAGGACTGATGAATATTTTGATTTTTTTAATTAATTAGGAGACTGTTCGAATGAAAACTTAAAAGACACAACACAATCATATCTTGAAGGGGGCAGTGTATCTATTAATCATTAAGGTGGTGTATCTATTAATGATATTTTACTAAACCATATTAAAATAATGAATAAAAGAATGTTAATGTATCTAACAATAGTGCAAATAACCGTTCCAAAGAAGAATAGTGGTCGTTGAACAATTGAAAGATGAAAAACGTGTGTGCTGCAGAAATTTGATCATGAATTTGGAATGTCTGAGACAAGAATCATAAATTTATATTATTTATTTAGAAAACACTCATAAGATATTGTTATACAAAAAACATATTTTAAAAGTAGATGACCTGTTTAAACAAAATATTATAAAGAAAGACTTCTTAAAAAATAGTAAGATTTGGAATTGATCAGTCCTTTTAAATTAAAAAACCCCCCAAAATTTTGTCGTATATTTATTTCGCATTTTATCTTTTTTTTTTTTTTTTTTTTGGCTCACATGCACTACACCAAACCGTTTTAAACTTCAAATATATAAAGCCCTCTCCATTATAACTTTGTTCAAAGAGTTGAAACGGGTTTAAAAAAAATATATAGTAAGTAAATAAAATAAGAGTACAATGAGATGTATTATGAATAAAATTAAATGATAATTGAAATAATTAAGTGATAAGTGTAGTGTAAATATATATAAAGTGACAATAAAGTGATGTTTAAAAAAAGGACGACGCAGGGCTGGTTCAAATTAAACGTGGACGCGACCTTCTTTTCTGATACGTTAGAAACTGGTATCGGGATGGTGCTCCGGGATAGTGAAGGTGAGTTCATGGCGGCTCGCTCAGTTGTCATTACAGGTTGTGTTGAGGTGGCAGTGGGTGAGGTGATGGGCTTTGTGGAAGCTTTGTCATGGGTTCGTAATTTGCAGCTTGAAAATGTAGTGGTAGAAGGTGATCATGCAAAGAGAGTAACAGATGCCATCAATTCTTAGGCGATTCTTCTTTTGGTGATTACATTAAATTATGTCGAAGGTATTTAACTTCATTAAATAATTGTTTGGTTTCCTTTGTTAAGCGAAGTGCTAATACTTATGCACACGCTATTGCTAAGGCTTCCCGTTTATATGGAAGTTCTCACTGTTGGGATGATCCACCGGAGTTTGTGGTTGGACTTCCCCCAAACAACTTCTCTTGCAATGAATAAACGAGTTTGTTGTCGAAAAAAAAGGACGACGCTAAACATCCAGATTCTGGATATTCAAAATCTGATAAAAAGTCGAAAATACCTCTGACTAAATATTATATTCCCTCTGTCTCATGATTTCTTTCACATGTGAAGTGACACACAAAATAAGAAAAGTGAATTTAGTGGAAATTTTGAGAGTTAAATTTGTAAACCTTTATAAATAAAGTAAATAAATGAGTTAACTTTTGTGTATATGTTAGAAAAAGTAATGACATTTGTGTAAAATTGAGGATATTGTGAGGGTGAAGTTTATAAATGATTTTTCATTTTAAGGGTGTGAAAGTTATTGTGAGACGTCCTGAAAAGGAATGTGTAAAAGTAGTTGCGAAACAGAGGAAATAATATTTTCATTAACAAGGGTATTACAGTAAAATCATTAAAAATATCAATTCTGAATTTTTTCATTAATTTTTTTTTGGATTAACGAGCAAATAAGACAAAACAAAATTTAGTGAAAATGAGAAGTAATTGGATATTAGAAGCACTATTAATCAATAATTATTAATTCCTTTTTTTTATCTTTTAAGTTAGGACATTGATAGATCAAATAAATTACAACTAATAAAAGTACGGGTCTATCATCACCAAATCCTAACCAATAAACGAAATCTGCTCCAAGTCAATCGTGAGACCATGGAGAGAAAACCACATCCCATCTTAAGCAAGATGAAAGCTAAGGTGGTGTTTTGATTAGAGATTGTGGTAGATTTGATTGAAATTTAGATTGAAAAAACTAGATTGGGGTATGTAAGCAAATTAAATTTGCACCTAATCAAATGGCGACACGTGAAAAAATATATATTAAAACCAAATTAATTTACTATTTAAATTTTGGGAATTTAATTAAATTAATTTTCGAATTAAATAGTTAAATTAGTGATATTTAATATAAACGATACGAGCCGTTAAATTATACGAGTATCGAAATACTCGTAATTGGTAAGAATAAATTTGACTTACCATATATGGAGTAAATCAAATCACATCTCTTTAAAAAGGGAAGATAATTAAATTAAAACCAATCAAGTCAATCGAATCGACATCAGCCAATAAGAAGGTGCCACGTGGCATGGTAAAGAGGGAAAGTCTTCACTCCCTCACCCTATAAATAGGGTCCTCCCTCATTCATTTGAGACACAAAAACACGAGAAGCTTTCAAGACTCTAAAGTTCTCTGGAGAGATTTAGAGTGTTCTTCAGCATTCAAAGTCGTTCTTCGTGCAAAGCGGCTAAAAACAACGTTTGATTCGATATCAAAGTGCTAAGCCCCTCAATCCGACATTTCTTCAAAGAAGTTCTTCGTGGATCTTCAACGATCTTCAAAGGCGTTCTTCGTGCAAAGCGGCCAAAAGTAGCGTTCAATTCAAGATCAAGGTGCTAAGCCCCTCAATCCGACGTTTCTTCAAGGAAGTTCTTCGTGGATCTTCAAAGATATTCAAAGGCGTTCTTCGTGCAAAGCGGCCAAAAGCAGCGTTCGATTCGAGATCGAGGTGCTAAGCCCCTCAATTCGGCGTTTCTTCAAGTCAAATTCAAAGGCGTTCTTCATCACCTTCGAAGGTGTTCGCCTGAAAGCTCTCCAAAGCAACGTTTGATCCTAAATAAGACGTCAATTCCTTGAATAAACGTTACAAATTTTCAAATCCAATTGTGGTCAAGATCAAAGCGAGGACCACGCCACAAAATCTTCCAAGTCAAAGTCAAGATCGAAGAGAATAATCAAAGGATAAAAATTAGAGATTGTAAATTCACAGATTTCTTGGTTTAATCCGGAAATTAATAAAATTGTATTGTAATTTCGTGTTTTATATTAATTCACGAAATCTGTTGTTACAAATTTGGCACGCCCAGTGAGACCTCTCTACCTCTCATCTCTTCTCTTCGCAGCAAAATTCATAGGCCATCAAGATGTCTCAGCGTAAGATCCTGTTTATAAGGACAAGTCCTTCCAAGACTGTCGATGTCAACATCGTTACGAGAAGCATGACGAAGAGATCATTGTCACATGCTTTTTCAGGAGGAAATACTTCCACTAGAACGACTGCAAACCAGTCGCCGCCTTATATTGCTGAAGGAGAAGAAGACAACTCTACTGATTCCACTTCGCGCTCCTTGTCGGACCATTCATCAACTTCAAGTGTTGCTCCGGCCATGATGACAAACACCTCGACTATCGAGGAACAACTGGCTAGCATCATGAAAGCACTTGAAGGACTCTCAAAGCATGTCCAAGATCAAGATACTCGGATTTCCCACTTGATGAATAAAGTGGACAACGAGGATACAAGTCGTACGAATGGAAAGAAAGATGAGGAACAAGATGATGGGGAAACCTCAACTAAACATCAAGTAGCGGAGACAGAACTCACTGCAAAAGAGCTCCAAACTTCTTTTGAGAGAGGGATGGACGTCAATCAACTCAAGGAGATCATATTGGATACGGTCAAAGGTAGACACGAAGAAAGATTAAAATAATCTTTTAGTTATACCAAGCCGTATACTAAAATATTTGACAACTTGAGGATGCCAGCAGGCTACCAACCTCCAAAGTTTCAACTTTTTGATGGCAAAGGAAACCCAAAGCAGCATGTGGCTCATTTCGTCGAAACGTGCAATGATGTAGGGACTTATAGCGATCACTTGGCCAAAAAGTTTGTCCGCTCTTTGAAAGGAAATGCTTTCGATTGGTATATAGATTTGGAGGCTAACTCCATCGATAGTTGGGATCAGATGGAGCAAGAATTCCTAAACCGTTTCTATAGCACAAGGAGAACGGTTAGCATGATCGAGCTGACCAACACTCATCAAATGAAGGGTGAGCTAGTGATTGATTATATCAATCGATGGAGAAACTTAAGCCTGAATTGCAGGGATAGGTTGACTGAATCTTCTGCAATCGAAATGTGCATTCAAGGAATGCAATGGGGCCTACGATACATCCTGCAAGGAATCCGGCCAAATACTTTCAAAGAATTAGCAACAAGAGCTCACGACATGGGGCTAATCATGTTTTCTAGTGGAGTCGCATCACCGCCGGTTCAAGAGCTTCGTAGTAAGGCTTATGTTAAACCTTCAAGTAAGGAATACATTACAGAAATGCCTCGAGACTGGGGGCAAAGCGGGTTGACATTGAAAGACATGCGACAAAAACAATATCCATTTTTAGACTCTGACGTCTCTGGGATATTTGACGATTTGTTCGAAGCAAAGCTCATTGAGTTTCCTAAGATGAAACGACCAGAAGAAGTTGGACAAGTTGATGACCCGAAATATTGCAAATACCATCGACTAATAGGCCATCCGATTCATGATTGCGTCACATTTAAGGAAAAGATCATGCAACTAGTCCAACAAGGAGAAATTGTGTTGGATGAAACCATTTAAAGTTCCTCAAGTCAACTCTCCTTGACAAGAGACTAAACTTTCTAAAACTCTCAAATCGAGTCATCCAAATCAAACTCCTTGATAAGAGCAAAAACTTTCTAAAGTCCAATAAATATTGTGTTTCATTCACTCCAAGACATAAATCGTCCGTGAACAAAGGGCATTTGTAAGAAAGTTAAATTTGCACCCAATCAAATGGCGACACGTGGACAAATATATATTAAAATCAAATTAATTTACTATTTAAATTTTGGAAATTTAATTAAATTAATTCTCGAATTAAATAGTTAAATTATTGATATTTAATACACAAAAACTTATATGCAATATTGCATACATGCATTATTGACTAATTAAGTCAATTGGGCTGAAAATATTGACTTATTAAGTCAATGGGCTGAAAATATATATTATTGGGCCACCATTAATTCATTTGGGTTAATTCTTAATTTATTTGTCAACTGACCCGCTTGTGTTCTAATTTTGACAAAAAAATTTAACCCGTTTATTTTGTCAATTTCTGTGATTTTTTTATCTTTTATTTTATTGCCGAACGCGGGATATTAAATGTAGTAATTCAAATCGTAATATGTAGTAACACACATTATTTTATGTAGTAATAACACAAACTATTTTATATAATAATATAAATTCTTTTATTTAGTAACCCGTTTTTTTCTAGTGTTTTTGTTAATGTAGTAACTCACATTATAATACGTAGTAACATATACTATCCCATGTAGTAAACACAATAACCATATTGTAATGCAAATAATTTGATAAAGTTACATATAGTACCAAACACATATTCAATGTAGTAATTCAAACTGAAGTATGTAGTAACATATAATTTTTTATATAGTAATACCGATTCTTTTATGTAGTATTTTTTTCTAGAATTTTTATTGATTAAGTAACTCACATTATAACATATAATAACATATATTATTGCATGTAGTAATATAAAATAACCTCGATCCATAATAATAATTAAAGAATATTTAAAGAAATAGAAAATATTTAAAGATTAAGGTCGTCGTAAATTGCAGCGTTCGACCGCGGCCTCGGGTGGCCGAAAACTGCTCGGAGAAGACGAATAAGTACAATTTCTGCTAGTGGGTGTATTTATAAAAAACATGGGTGTGAATTGAACTGTCTGTGTGTGTATTTATAAAAAATGTGGGTTGAACTGTCACTAGGTGTATTTATAAAGAATGTGAGTGTGAATGATTGAAATGCATATATGCAATATTTCACAAAAGACTAACCCTATTTAATATAAACGATATGAGCCGGTTAAATTATATGAGTATCGAAATACTCGTAATTGGTAAGAATAAATTTGACTTACCATATATGGGGGAACTCAAATCACATCTCTTTAAAAAGGGAAGATAATTAAATTAAAACCAATCAAGTCAATCGAATCGGCATCAGCCAATAAGAAGGCGCTACGTGGCATGGTAAAGAGGGAAAGTCTTCACTCCCTCACCCTATAAAATTGGGTCCTCCCCTCATTCATTTGAGACACAAAAACAAGAGAAGCTTTAAGGACTCTAAATTTCTCTGTAGAGATTTAGAGTGTTATTCAGCATTCAAAGGAGTTTCAAAGTCATTCTTCGTGCAAAGCGGCCAAAAGCAGCGTTCGATTCGAGATCAAGGTGTTAAGCTCCTCAATCCGGCATTTCTTCAAGAAAGTTCTCCATGGATCTTCAACGATCTTCAAAGGCGTTCTTCGTGCAAAGCGGCCAAAAGTAGCGTTCGATTCAAGATCAAGGTGTTAAGCCCCTCAATTCGACATTTCTTCAAGGAAGTTCTTCGTGGATCTTCAACGATATTCAAAGGCGTTCTTCGTGCAAAGCAGCCAAAAACAGCGTTCGATTCGAGATCAATGTGCTAAGCCCCTCAATTCTGCGTTTCTTCAAGTCAAATTCAAAGGCGTTCTTCATCACCTTCGAAGGTGTTCGTCTGAAAGCTCTCCAAAGCAACATTTGATCCAAAATAAGACGTCAAGTCCTTGGATAAACGTTACAAATTTTCAAATCCAATCGTGGTCAAGATCAAAGCGAGGACCACGCCACAAAATCTTTCAAGTCAAAGTCAAGATCAAAGAGAATAATCAAAGGATAAAAATTAATGATTGTAAATCCACAGATTTTGATTGTAAATCCACAGATTTCTCGGTTTAATCCGGAAATTAATAAAATTGTATTGCAATTTCATATATTATATTAATTTAACGAATTTGTTGTTACAGGGTAATCTATGAATAATAATTGTGTTTAAATTGTGTTTGGATAGAGAGTGAAAAGTATGGGTGAATGTAATATTTTATTAGTGGGTAAAAAAAAATAGGAGAGAAAATTAGATTTTAAAAAATGGTGATGTGATTGTATAAAAATAGATTTGTATGTGTATTATAGGGGTGAAATGATATTTAGATTTGTATTTGGATTGAGAGAGATTGGATTAGGAATTACCAACCCCAAACCAAACACCACTTAGATTCCTCGATCTAGAAAGGTAACAAATCTGCTCCAAAATAGAAATAAATTGTCGCATACTACGACTCACGTCACATCCTCTCAACTCACTGAAACAAGATCCCAAGAACAACCAACTCCAAGCAAGTCCAACCAGACGAACAACAAATGACCCACAATGAGCAGGGATATCGCACTAGGTGATGGAACATCATATAGCAAAGGAAAATAACAACAATAACTGTAAGATAGAAAAACTCTCAAAAGTGAGAGTTGGAAGTGTATTAAAAAGTATATATAGAGGAGTTACAAATAGGTTGTAGGGTAGTTACAACTAACATGTTAACTACCATTTGTGAACTACTCTCTAACAATACTAACTACTAACTAATATTCCCCTTCAAGCGAAGCGAGAGCGAAGAGACGTTGAGCTTGTGTCAAAAAAATTCAAATAAGGGGTGAGCAAGACCTTTTTTAAAGATGTCAGTGAGCTGATACTGAGAGGGTAAGAACTGAGTAATTAGACGACCAGTTGTGACGAGCTCACAAACAAAATGATAATCGATATCGATATGTTTTGCTCGCTTGTGGGCGACAAGGTTTTTGAGAGAGAAAGATGGCACTTTTGTTATCACAGAGAAGTGTTGGAGGAGTTGAGGGAAGAGCCTTTAGTTCTTTAAGAAGCGGGCATAGCCAAACAATTTTAGAGGAAGTAGTTTCCATAGCACAATATTCTGATTCACAGCTCGACCGAGAAACTGTAGGCTGCTTTTTGGCTGCCCAGGATACGAGGTTCGAGCTGAGGAAAACGGCGTAATCGAAGGTGGAGCGACGGGTGTCAAGGCAGCGAGCCTAGTCCGCATCTGAGTAGGCGAGCAACTTTGAGCGACCAGGGGAAAAGGTGAGGGCGAGATGAGAAGTACCTTTAACGTAGCGGAGAATGCGCTTAATAGCTTGAAAGTGGTCGATGGTTGGGTTTGCTTGAAACTAGCTTACAGTGTTAACCGCAAACGCGAGTTCGGGGCGGGTGATAGTTAGATATTGAAGAGCCCCAACAAGGGAGCGAAAAAGAGTCGGATCAAAAAAATGAGTGCCCTCTAAGCGAAGAAGATCGGGTGTGGATAAAGGAGTGGCAACTGGTTTTGAGTCGAGCATGTTTGCTCGGGTGAGGATGTCAGTGGCGTATTTGGATTGGCCGAGGAAGAGGCCGCGATCATTGTAAGTGACTTCAAGGTCGAGGAAGTATGTTAGGCGACCAAGATCCTTGATAGCAAACTCCTTATTTATCCTAGAAGTAAGACGAGTAATAAAGTTGGGATCATTTCCAGTGATTATAATATCATCAACATAAATAAGAAGAAATAGAGTAATACGACCTGACACATAGATGAATAACGAGGTGTCAGATTTACTCTCAATGAAGTCAAGGACGAGGAGGAAATCACAAAAATGTTGGAACCAAGGAGGAGGAGTTTGTTTTAGGCCATAAAAGGCTTTGTTGAGTTTGCAAACATGATTGGGGCGAAGAGGATCAACAAACCAAGGGGGTTGGCACATGTAGATAGGTTTTTGTAGAAGACCATAAAGAAAGGCGTTATTGACATCCAGTTGGTGGAGCGGCCAATTGTTCATGACGGCAAGAGAAAGGATGACCCGAACAGTGGCATATTTGATTACTGGGCTGAAAGTGTGATTGTAGTCAAAACCAGGAATTTGAGTAAAGTCTTGAGCGACTAAACGAGCTTTGTGGCGATCAATGGACCCATCAATAAGGAACTTTGTTCGGTATACCAATTTCGAGCCAACTATGTTTGCATCTGTGAGAGGAGGAACTAAATCCCAAGTTTATTTTTGTGGAGGGCTTTAAGTTCGTCGTCCATAGCAGCCAACCAGTGAGGGGATTTTGCTGCCGAGGAGAAACCTTTTGGTTCTGAATTCGTGTGGATGGTGGTGAGCATGGAGGTGGTAGTGACAAGAGAGGCATCAGGTGGATGTTTAATTTTGAAGAGGTCATCTTGAGACCGTGTTCGCATGGCATGAGTAGGGGTGGCAGCTTGTCAAATGCGAGGAGGAGAGTTGGGGGGAGAACCTCGCAAGGGGCGAGGAGCAGGACGAACAGTTGGGCGAGCAATCGGAGGGAGAGGATTAGGAGGAGTAGGCGGCAAGGGAGCCTGAGGAGTCGTGTCAGGCTGGAGACATAACGAGCATGGAGGCTCAGTGGAGTCGTTGAGGTGACCAAGCAAAGAGGAAGGAGGAGGTTCGTATGGCGAGGTGTCAAACACAGATATGTCTAGAGAAGAAATATCTGAGTGAGGACGATCACCAGCGAAGTGAAAAAAAGTTTCATCAAAGCGAGCATGGCGCGAGATGTACAAGCGTTGCGAACAAGGATCAAGACAACATAAACCTTTATGGTGCGAGCTGTAACCAAGGAAAACACGTGGAAAACTACGAGGAACAAATTTGTTAGCAGCATAGTTTCGAAGGCAAGGATACACACAACATCCAAAAACACGAAAGTTCTCATAAGAAGGAGAAGAAGAGAAGAGAATATCATAAGGAGACTTGTTATCTAGAATGGGGGTGGGAAGGCGATTAATGATATAGACAGCTGTTCCAAAGGCCTCTACCCAAAACTTCGTTGGGACAGAGGAATGAAAAAGGAGAATGAGCCCCATTTCAGTTATGTGTCTGTGCTTACGTTCTGCTCGGCCATTTTGAGCCGGAGTATATAGATATGATATAGTATGAATAATTCCCGATGATTTAAACAAGTCACGAAGTTTGTGGCTAGTAAATTCAGTTCCACCATCGGATTGAAAGCGTTTAATTTTGCATGTAAGGCTGTTTTCAACCATATTTTTTAAGATGACAAAGATGGAGAAGAAATCGGATTTTTGGCGAAGAGGATAAAACCAAGTAAAGAAGTAACAGAAAGGTGACCTTTATTCTTAAGCATTTTTACAATGTCAAAAGTTACATGTCCCAATCGATTATGCCACAATTCAAAAGAACCAATAGAAGTGCGAGCACGTAAAGTAGAAGCAAAGGCAGAATGGCAATTATCTAAAACATATAAGCCTCGATCAAGTTTGACCTGAGCTAGAACCACACATGTATTCCGATTCTGAATTTCAAAGGAGTCATTAGAAAATATAAAACGAACAGGAAAATCATTTGTTAGTTTACTGGCGGATAAAAGATTTTAAGTAATATAAGGGACAACTAGAACATCAGAGAGAGAAGTGAGAATTGAGAAAATGAGTACCAGTATGAGTAATAGGAAGGATGTTACCATTTGCCACGACAACTCTGTCCGACCCGGTATAGGGCGAGGAGGTATCAAGAGACGCGGAGGAGGGGACCATGTGCTAGGAGGCCCCAATGTCTACGTACCAGTCGGAGAAGTTTGCATAGAGAGGAAGAGAATCACCAGTGTTGACATGTTGACCAGGTTGAGAGTCATAGCGGTGAGGACAAGCAGAGGCATAATGGCCGTTAAATCGACGGATTTGGCAACGAGGAGAGAAGCAACCACTTCCGCGACCACAACCAGAAGTAATCCGTCCTCGAGAGGCTGGTTGACCGCGACCATATTGCTAGCGAGCAGGAAGAGGATGATTAGTCGTGAGATTTTTCGAATTTGTGATGAAATATGCTTTGAATGTTGTGCTATTCTTGCAAGAATATTGTTATTTGAGTTCGATTGTCGAAATTTTGATATACGATCATTCTTGCTTGATTTATAGGTAAAACGAAGTGTTTCGAAGCAATTCATGAAGAATTAGACCGATAGATCAATCTAAAGAGTGGATCATTTGGAAGGTATCGAAGAGAGGGTCAAAACGGAGCTTGAATAAAGTCGATCGGAGTTCCGGATCGAGAGTTATGCACAAAACAAGAAGGAGGGAGTTATTTGGCCGAGTGCACAGACTCCGTCGAGTCAAGACTCGGACCTGAGACTTTGGGAATTCACTGAACACTCGACCGAGTGACATGACTCAACCGAGTTGAGGCCAAAACTTCAACTTTCTAGAAATTGATGAACACTCGGCCTAGTGTACAGACTCGGCCGACTCATAGTTGGAACATGCAACTTCGTATTTCTACTGAACACTCGGCCGAGTGGCATGACTCGGCTGAGTCACCTGTTGATCAAAGTTGCTACACGCTTTTTGATTGATCCACTCGACCGAGTGGCATGACTCGGCCGAGTCACAATAACTTTTATGCTTTGTCTCCCATTTGACCTAGGGACACGTGCCAAGCAATTTTGGAAGAGTATATAAAGTTTAATTTTCATTTTTTGTAGGAGTTCTCCCCAATTTGCAAGCAAGGTTCACATAGTTCAAGGCTTTCTTAAGTTTTTGTCTCTCAAATTCATAGTTTAGCTTAGATAGTGATAGAATCTTCAATTTAAGCATAGATTAGTGTTGGACTTTCTTAATTACTTCAAGTTGTAGCTTCATTTCAACAATCAAGGTGATATTTACTTTAATTGCAAGCTTAATTTAGTTATTTCACATTTCTTGCAATTTCTTTGTTATTAGTTATGAGATTGATGTTATCTAGTGTTGTAGCCTTGAGATTCTCTTCTAAAACCATGGGCTAATCTCTAATTGTCTTGGGTGTGGATGTTTTGATGGATGTTTAGTGTAATTGTGAATTAATTGCATGATTAACTTAGGTTTTGGGTGTTTATTTTCTAGAGTTGTGTTGTAATTGATTCATTTGGTTAATCAACCCTATTAGCGAGCATGTTCGATTATGTTAATTACAACGAGAGTTGGGTTGCATGATTGGTAGTGTAAGTGTGAGCTTTGGTTAATTGAATAGAATCTAAGTAGTAATTAGCTTAATCGAGAGAAGGTTAATTGCTAGATTGACAATGTTAGACACCATTCGAATAGAGGTCATCTAGGAGATTGGTGAGAGGGCGTCTCACAAGCATTAGTAACCGTGTTGAAAGTGCTTATGAAACACTATCTTAGGAGCTTATGGTATTTGGTTAGATCCTATAATTTGTAATCAATTCACGTGTTCACCTATGACTTTCGAGGGGGTCTACATTGTAAACACAAATTTCGTGAATTAAATATTAAAAACGCGAAAATGCGAAACAATTTATTTATTATCGGATTAAATCGACAAATATTGCAGGTTACAATCTCTAATTTGCTCCTCTGATTCTCTCTTCTTGAACTTCACTTGATTTTCTTGAACTTTTGGAGTTGTATCCGCAGCCGAATCCTCTTCGATCTTGAATTTGAGACTTTATAACGTTAATCCAAGGGCTTGGCGCCGTATTTTGGATTAAACGTTGAATTTAGGGACTTTTAGGATGAACGTCGTTGAAGATCGTTCTTGGACTTGGGACTTTGTAACGTTAATCCAATGGCTTGACGCTGTATTTTGGATTAAACGTCGATTTTTTGGACTTTTCGAGACTTATTCGAGACTTTTCGGGACTTATCGAGACTTTTCCGGGACGAACGCTGTTGAAGATCCACGAAGCGCCTCCTCCTTGAAGAAACACCGAATTGAGGGGCTTAGCACCTTAATCTCCACCCGAACGCTGCTTCTCACCGCTTTGCACGAAGAACGCCTTTGAAGCTCCTCCTCCCGAATGCTGCTTCTCGCCGCTTTGCACGAAAAATGCCTCGCCACTTTGCACGAAGAACGCCTCTGAAGCTCCTCCTCCGACTGCTGAAGAACACTCTAAAATCTCTCCAGAGAATTTTAGAGCCTTGAATGCTTCCGATTTATTCATAATGAAATGAATGAAATGAGGCCTCTATTTATAGGTGTAGAACCTAGGGTTTTTATGGGCCAAATTTGATGGGCTGAAGATATTTGTGCTAAGTGGTTAGGACTTAATTCAAATTTTGAATTATTTGATGGGCTAAGAATACCATATCTGGGCCTGATTTGATTTGTTGGACTTTAGAGGCCCAATTTGAATTTGTTGGACTTTAGAGGCCCGTTTTGATTTACTGGACTTTAGAGGCTCATCTTGATTTGTTGGGCTTTGGAGGCCCAAATTAATTTAATTTTGCTTGTTTATATACACATAGAGTGATAGTCTTTAGCCTAATCCAAAACCATAGTTTAATTCATGCCATTGGTTCGTTATCTCATTGAATTACCCACAAAACGGAAACACCCGAGGCAATACCCTTCTCTTGCACTTTCAAAAGAAAGTTAGTTAGTTCGTTTATTTCACTTGTCTCATTGTTCTTGTTTGCGTCAAATTTAGTATAATTTAGTTATTCTCTTGTTTCTTGTCTCTTTGTGTTGATTGTTAACTTTCTTGCATGTTAGTTAATTTAGCTTCACATACTTAGTTAAATTCTCGAAAATCCAAAAACAACCAAGTGTCGTTACTACAATAGTATGCAAACTTGTAGCTCTAGGGATTCATATTCACTTAATTAAGTCCATGGTCGATAAATACTAAGTTGTATACTTGCTCATATACAACGATTCCATACGCTTTTGGGTGAGTTCTTGTGTGTTGAAATACGTGCAAAAAATGAACAAAGTCAATGGCGCCGCTTCCGGGGACCTAAGCGAGTGTTGTTAGTGAAACTTAGAGTTTGTTAAGTGTTATTGCTAGTAGCATTTGTTTTTCGTTATCTTTTTTTTTTCGTTTCTCTTTGTGGGATTTGATACTTTTCTTTTGTAGGTGTTTATGATCACAAGATCCCGTGGAGGCAATTTAGAACCGTTGGATCTTTAGATCGAGGCTCACGCACGAAAAAGGAATCGTAGTAGAAACCGATGAAAAGTTGTAGAGGAACCACTTGAGATGGAAGATCACCAAGAAAATATGAATCCTCCACATCCAAGGGATGAGGAGCTTCAAATAGAGGATCCACAAGTTGGGAATCCACAAGGAGGTAATCCACTTCAAAACCCTCAACCAAATCTCCAAAATCCCAATCCACAATTTCCACCTCCAAACAACCTTCCATATCAAGGATATTATCCTTATCCACCACATCCACCACATCAATACCAACAACCTCAACACCCTTACCCTCCTTACCAATATCCTCCACCTCAACAAATTCAAGAAGAGTACATTCCCCCTCCTCCACATATAGAAGAGCCTCGACATGTATACCGTGGAAGGCCTATGAGGGAATATTTCGAGCCTCAATCGAGGAAATACTATGATAGGTTAGCAAGACCAAGGGTGGAGGCAAACAACTTTGAGATTAGTGTCTCTCTACTCCGTATGTTGAGAGAGAGGCAATTTGAAGGAAGAACGGAGGAAGGATTTGAGGAGGACCCGAATGATAATCTTGCTCAATTCTTGGAGGTAGCTGACACTCTCAAGCAAAACGGAGTGTCGGAAGATGCTAAGAAGTTGAGGCTATTTCCATTCACATTGTCGAGGAAAGCAAAGGTTTGGTTACAATCAAGCATTCCCGCCGGAGAAGTGAGGACGTGGGAAGAATTGAAGAAAAGATTTCTATTGAAGTACTACCCTCCTTCCAAGACGATGGAAGCCAAACAAAATATCTCTACGTTTAAGCAAAGGGCAAATGAGAGCATCAAGGAAGCATGGGAAAGGTTTACAAATCTTCTCATAACATGCCCCCAACATAGATTCCCATTAGAACAAACAACATAGATAATCATTCGTCATTTTGGTCAAGACGAGCCTCAAATGGAACCCATTGAAGAAGTGCAATATATGGGTCAACAAGGGTACCCACAAAATTTTCAAGGGGGTCGACAATATCAAGGGCAACCACCACAACAAAATTGTGCTCAAGGATATCAAGCCCCTCTTCAAAACCGATTCCAAGGACATCAAGGGAAATCTTCATCTTCTCAAGGCCAAGGAGGACCTTCCCCTCAATACCAAGGAACTCAAAACCCGAATTTTCGGAGGAACGACAATTTATCCTACTCCAACCCGGAGCAAAACTTCCAAGTGGAGAAGGAAAGTTCGCAACCGACGAACTTCTTGCACTAATGATGAAAAAGTTTGAGGATCATGAAAAGAGGTTGAATTCATTCGAGGAGATGAAGGTCATTCAACATCAACAAGGAACTCAATTGAAGAACTTGGAAAGCCAAATCGGGCAAATTGCAAGTTCCTTGAATCAAGTGTTGAACAAGGGAAAGTTCCCATTGACGATCGAAGTAAATCTGAAAGAGCATTGTAAGGCTATAAATCTGAGGAGTGGCACTTCTTACGAAGGGCCAAAAATGTCCACGGATGTTGATGATGAAAAAGTTGATGAGGAGATTGAGGAAGTTGAGGAAGAAAAGCAAGAGGAGGAGTTGGAAGTTGAAGAAAGAGTGGATGTAAGTGAGGATGATAAGGATGAAGAGAAAAGGAAGAAACAAGTGGTGATGATGGAGTGAAGGTTCCAAGGATTCCAAAATGGAAAATTGCTAAGGAGCTTAGAGAGAAAAAACATGAAGTTACATGTGACAAGTGGGGAGTGCCCATCACTCATGTACCCCTCCCCTATCCTCAAAGGTACATGAAGAAAAAGTTGAATGAAAAATTTAGCAAATTCATGGAGATTCTCAAGAAAACCCACATCAACCCTCCTCTTCTTGATGCTTTGGACCAAATTCCCCACTACATGAAATTTCTCAAGGATTTGATTGCTAACAAAAAGAAGGTTGGAGTCCATCAAGCAATCAATCTATCGGAGGAATGTAGTGCATTACTTCAAAGAATTCTACCTACAAAGTTGAAAGATTCGGGTAGCTTCACAATTCTTTGTGAAATCGGGGGTAGTGAAGCAATTTGGGCGTTGTGTGACCTTGGAGCGAACATCAACCTTATGCCCTACTCGATTTATAAGAGGTTAGATATGGGGGAATTTTCACCAACAACAATGACCCTACATCTAGTCGATCGATCGGTAAAGACGCCAAGAGGGATTGTGGAAGATGTGTTGGTGAAGGTGGATCGATTCATATTTCCCGTAGACTTCGTCATTCTTGATATGGCGGAGGATGAGCACGTACCTTTGATTATTGGGAGACATTTCCTTGCAACGGGGGAGGCCATGATTAATGTGAAGAGAGGAGAATTGAAATTGAGTTTCAATAATGAAGAAATCACTTTCTCCATTTACAAGTCCTTGAGAGAGCTTGAAGATGTGGAGTCTTGTAACTTCATAGATGTGGTTGATAACACTGTACAAGATGAATGGAAAGATTTCTCAAACACTTCTTTAACTCATTTTTCTTCTTCATTTCTACTTGGTTCCTTGTCTTTTTCTAATGAAATGTTGCCAAGTTCTTGTAGGTAATCAATGGAAGAAGTGGATGCAATAGAAATGAGAAGGAGACTTCCAATACTACCACTCCGAGAGCCCGTTGAAGGAGGACAAGGTCCGGAGGAAAAGATGTTAGAATTTTTTAGCACCCAACAATGGCTTTACAAAATTGACAGAAATAAATAACAGAATTGTAAATACAATTGAATTAATAATTACATAGAGTCTTCGATTTTTCTCTTTTAGCAGTTTTTCTCGTTTAGCAGCTTCCCAAAACAGGCAGGTTCTCAAAATCAGCAACAGCGACCCCATCTCAAGAACAGTAGGAACAAGGTTAAAGTCGAGTCAAGGAAAAACTTTTTCCCGCAAAACGTATATGTCACGGCTACTGCTCACGATTTGACGTAACGTTTTAAAAGGTAAAACGACTTTCGCCTCTATACGAGCAGCACCACAACGTATAGAGTTCCAACGAACTGAGTCGCCACAAAAATTGGACTGCACTCTATATGCTTGATGCAAATATGTACGATGTTATGATTTTTTTCTAGAAAATCAAGTGTGAGTATACAAGTGTGTTTTGCAATATGAAACATGCACCACCCTATTTATAGGTACGTTCCAACATGTGAGGGGTCTCCACATTTATTATGGCATTCATGTTATTTGTAACGTCTTGTGGTTACAAGATTTAATTATGGCATTCATGGATTTGTAATACATTGCGGTTACAAATTTATTTCTTAAACGTCCATGAATCTGGACACTCAAACGTCCAAGTTCATCCCAATTTGTAATGTCAATGTACCTAGACATCCCCAACGTTCAAATTCGTCATAGTTCAAATTCAACTTAAATTTATTTGGGTTAACCCAATTTCGAATTGGATTTCAACTTTCTGGAAACTTGATTTGTATGAGCCAAGCCCAAATATTCAAGTTCCAAAATTATAGATGGGTCTGAAAGCCCAAATTTAAAACCCACGAGTCACGAGCCCAGGACTAAGCCCAAGCTCAACCGGACGAGCACACACGTGCATCCGTATAGACTATTGGATTGCTCCTTAGTCATTATTATTTGAACCATTGTAACACCCTCATATTTATAAGGAGTAATTAGCCCCATTAAACTTTTAAAGTTTCAATGTGGGACAATTAGCATGATATAACACTTTATCCCATAAAGTGTATTATTTGACGTTTCAACTTCGTGAATTAATTTCTCACTCACCGAAATTCGGTTTTGAGATTTTAAATACACTACGAAAATCTACTCCGAGAGTAGAACGATTTTATGCCATTTAATTTCCTTGAAATTACATTTATAGCCCTCAATAAATTGGTCAAAGACAAGTGTTCTCCACTCTCGTTTTAAAATCAATTAATTAATTATAATTAATCAATTTCTAACCAATTTCTCCAACAAAAGAAGGAAAAGATGAAGCCGTTAACGGATCACCTCAAGTATGCTTACTTGGATAATGAAATGAGGTACCCTGTAATCGTTTCTTCTTTATTAAATGATAGGGAGTTGGATAGATTGTTGGTGGTGCTTGCTAGGAATAAGAAAGCCTTAGGTTGGACTATTGATGATTTAAAGGGGATTAATCCGTGTATATGCATGCATAGGATTAGGACCGAAAGTGATGTTAAACCTATAGTCCAACCCCAAAGACGGGTTAATCTGATTATGCAAGAGGTAATTAGGAAAGAGGTTATCAAATTCTTAAATTCGAACATGATTTTCCTTATTAGTGATAGCCCGTGGGTCTCATCATTGCATGTAGTAACTAAAAAGGGGGTTATGACGGTCATCACGACCGATCAAAATGAGGTAATTGCTACACGGGTAGTAACCGGGTGGAGAGTGTGTGTGGATTATCGAGAGTTGAATAAAGCAACATGTAAAGACCACTTTTCCCTCCCCTTTATGGATCAAATGTTAGATAGGCTTGGTGGTTTTGTTTACTATTTCTTTTCTTGATGGTTACTCCGGGTACAATCAAATAATGATTGCCCCGAAAGATCAAGATAAAACCACCTTCACATGTTCTTATGTAACGTTTGCTTGGAGACGCATGCCCTTTGGGCTATGCAATGCACCGACGACGTTCCAAAGGTGCATGATATCGATTTTTCATGACTTGATTGAGAGAGTGATGGAAGTTTTTATGGATGCTTTTTCTGTGTTTGGTTCTTCATTTGATACATGCTTTATGGTTGAATTGTTTGATGTATGGGGGATTAACTTTATGGGACCATTCCCGTCATCCAATGGTTTTACCTACATTTTGCTTGGAGTGGACTACGTTTCAAAGTGGATTGAGTCGTTGCTACTAGGGCTAATGATGCAAATGTGGTGATGAATTTCTTGAAAGGGATTTTCATAAGGTTTGGAGTGCCAAGAGCTCTAATTAGTGATGGGGGAGTCACTTCGTGAACAAGTTGATGGAGAAGCTACTTGTTAAATATGGTGTCACACATAAGGTAGCTACTCCATATCACCCTTAAACCAAATGGGCTAGCCGAAGTCTCTAACCGACACATCAAGAAGGTTTTAGAAAGGACGGTTAGTACTAGCCGAAAGGATAAGGCAAGCAAGCTCCCGGATGCACTTTGGTCATATAGGACGGCATACATGACCCCACTTGGAATGTCTTCCTATCAACTAGTTTTTGGAAAAGCATGTCATCTCCCCGTTGAAGTCGAGCATCGAGCTCTTTGGGCTTTACGGAAATTCAATAAGGATAGTGATTTGTGTGGGGAGAAGAGATTGCTTCAATTGCACGAACTTGAAGAGTTTCGTGAGAATGCCTATGCAAGCTCACAATTGTTTCGTGAGAAAATGAAGAGATGGCACGATGCAAGGTTGTCAATGAAGATCTTTAAGGAAGGTGATGAGGTATTACTTTACAACTCTAGGTTGAGTATATTCCCCGGGAAGTTGAAATCAAAGTGGAAAGGGCCATTCCGTGTTACAAAGGTGTATCCCACGGGTTTTCTCGATCTTGAGAACGAAAAAGGTGAGGAATTTAAAGTGAACGGACACCATGTGAAGCATTACTACTCTCTTCCCGATAAGGGAGTGGTGCACGTGATAGGACTTTGTGACCTTTGAACTAAAGGAGTTTCGTCCGGCATAGGACGTTAAACCTAACGCTAAATGGGAGGCAACCCATTTTTACTTGCTTTCTTAGTTAGTATTTCTTTTTAGTGTGTTTGCTTTTGTCTTTTGATGTTGGGTGGGCTCTTATTTGATAGGACAAATTCTTGTGGACGTGTGGTCAAAGCAAGAAAGAAACTTACAGGGGCATTGATGAAGATGTGGATCTTTGAAAGAGTTGAGTTGATAACCACCATGAGGTACGCCTCGTTCCAATCTTGAGATTGCATTGCAATTCTCAAGTTTGGGGGGGGGGGGGTAGGGAAATTTTCTTATGAATTTAGTACTTGGATTATGTGGATTTTGAGCACAAGTCATTAGTGGAATGTAGCTTATTATATATGCTTGGCTTGTGTTTGATATATATTTGCATGGTGATGATTGAACTCATGATTATTGGAATTTGAGTTAATTGATGGTGATTGATATTTGTGGCAATTTCATTTTATCACTCCTTTTCCAAACTTTTAAAAAAAGTTTGGTGGGGGGGAGGGGTGATCGTTTTAAAAGAAATTTTGCAACAAGCACACAAGCACTTGGTTTAAAAGTTTAGATTATTGTTCATGTGAGCATATGCCATTGGTGATTAGCATTTTCCTAGAATATGGGATTGGTAATGAGTTAGATTGATTTTCATGATGAGAATTTACTTGTGATATTGTGATTGGATGTGAGTTTTTGTTAGGTGCCTTGGTGCAATTTAATTTTAACACTTACTTCCCAAACATTTAATTGCATAACAATGAAAAAGTTTGGGGGGATGTGTTTGATTTTAAAAGTAATTTGCACCAAGCACATGAACTTCATTAGGGTTGAATATTTGGTGATTTGGTGAGCACCAACAAAAATTTCATTGAAGAAAGAATGGGAATTAATTTGAAAACTCAAGAGAAATGGGATTTGAATGAAGAAATCAAGCGGGGATGCATGTGGGAAAAGCTTGGAGCTGGAAGAGACTAAATTCGGTTTGGTCGAACGAGTTCCCTGACTCGAATCGAGCCGAAAATCAGGTTAGCATTTTGAAAATCGGAAAAATTGGTAAAAACAGGTACTCGGCCGAGTTGGATGAATTTGGAATGATATTACACTTGGCCGAGTGTACAGACTCGGCCGAGTCACTTTGAATACCTGCGAGTCTGGAATTTTCTGACACTCGGCCGAGTGGTCCCACTCGGTCGAGTTACTGTTGCGGCCCACTCCAACTATAAATTTTTTTTCTCTCATTCCCTCAAACCATAGCACCCCAAAACCCGCCCCCTTCTTCTCCAAACACAAGAATCGGCCAAAACTCTTCCTCCAACACTAAAATCGGCCGAGTACTTCCTCCATTCACACAAAGAACTCAAAAATCACACCACCAACACCCAAAAGAGGCAATTTCTTGCAAGGAAAGAAGAGGAATTCTTGTTTTCTCACAACTTTGAGCTTAAATTTGTTGTGTTTCCTCACTCAAGGATCTTAAATTCAAGATGTACTCTAATGATGAAGATTACATTTCCAACATGGTCCACACAAAGAAGAAAAAGTTCACCCCATCTTCAATGGACATTGATTTCGCTAGACGGGAGTTGAACAAGTTAGAGCCATTGTTTCTTCGAATTGTGGATGAAATGGGGTGCACAAGGTTCCCAAATGATGATTGCATGACCGTTATGGGAATAGGGGACGACATCTATGCAATATTTGAGAAGGTGGGGGATGGGTGAATTTTTGCTGAAGAAGTCGAGCACATTCTCTAAGATAACAGCTGAGGTGTTATGCACTATAAAGGTAGAGAATGAGCTGAAAACTCATTACCCCAAAATATCACTTTCCAAATGATGAACATAGCAAAGAACCTACCACTCCATGTAGTGAATGAAATCTTGGGAGCTCCAAAGGATCAATAGAGGAAACTGATCAAGCATAAGAAGAATTATGATGAAAAGAGCTTTAGGAAGTTGATCACATCCTCAGATTATGACTACAGCCCGACACAATCAAAGGCATCCCAAATTCGAAGTCTCGTTTTGAGGTACATCGAGAAGAGCCTTTCTAACACACTGTTTGCTAAGGCAGAGAGTGGGTTAGTGAACAAGGATTAACTTTATGTCATGTGGTGCCTCGTGTACGGGCACAAATTCAATGCCATATTCTACTTTGTGCACCAACTTGAGAAAATAAAAAAGAGTTAGGGTGTAAAGTCGAAGATCATGATTGGAGGGATGATAACCCTGATAGCTGATCACTTTGCCATCGGCACCTCAGTGATGGAAGAAGTAGAGGGGGACGATTTGAACATGTATGTGATCAAGAGGATGCAAATACTGAAAGAGGAAAATAATCAATTGTGGTTGAAGTGGTCAGATCGAAAGTTTTTCCCTCTCCCTAACCAAAGTTTGACGACCCTCATTCGGAGAAAAAAGAAAATGCTAGAGAATATTCGTCTTGATTCGGAGGCACATCTTAGAGCAATAAGAGAAGCATCATCGGATGGTCAAGAAGGAGATGACGAGATGCTTGAAATTGAAGATGGGAATGCTCAAGAAAATGAGGATGAGGAGAATGAAGATAAGGAGGGTCAAGATGATGATGGAGCCAGGCCATCCAGTTCACAATGGGAGACTTATTTGAAAAATCAAGAAGACTTTGCAAGAGTTCAAGAGAAAAGGTGGACGGGGCAACAAACTTTCATTAATGACACAAGGGCTAGGTGGTTAGTGGAAGACGGGTATCGGAGGAATGATGAGGCAAGATGGATAGCCAAAAAAGCCTTCCAGAAGAGTTAAGAGGAGCGTTGGACCAACGTTAGTGAAGCAATCCAACGAATGGAGGCATGACACATCAGTCAAAGCCACTACCAATTTCCACCACCGTCCGATCAGTGAAAGGGAGTTTTCTTCTCCCTCCTCTATCCTTTACTCTTTCAGTTGAACTTTGAGATTCTCATTTCAATTGGGTTGTATTATTCGTATTGATACTCTCTCTCTTTACTCTTGTTGGTTGATACTTTTGATACTTTGTCTTTGATTTGATGGATGAATGTTTTCAATTTCTATTATTTTGGATTGCTATTTCTTTAGTATTTGTGGATGGAATGATCTTGATTGTGAATGTTGTTGATGGATGCATAAGCCTCTATTGGGTAATTTTGTGATTCGTTTACTTGAGTAGGGAGTTGATGTATGTGAGATTCTATCATTTGAATTTCATATTTTGTGATGGTCTAGGCTTAAGAAAACACTTGAGTAAACCACATTTAGCCGGTGACTCTTGAGCTTTAAATGGATAGAAATACTAATCCGGTACATTTCTTGTGAGTGAGTCGTCCACAATGAATGCATGCTAGAACTTTCTTATTGACTTGGTTGAAACTTGATTTAGGAGTACGTTATCAAGAATGATAGGAGGCATTTTCTTGAACTTGAAGTCACTTGGCCAAACACATCCTACCCAATGAAACATTTTCGTTGTTAGCACCGTTCAGCCGTAAAACTGATTTTCTTGGCAAGCTACAAAATGTAACCACAAAACCACATTTTTTTAGCCTTATTTTCCCCCATTGACTTGAGGAGCTTAAATGTTGGTAAAGTGGTAAGGAATCAAAGAAGAATTTTGTGTTGATCAAAATGAGAGCAAGAACAAAAAAAGAAGGAGAAAAGAAAGAAAAGGGTTGAAGTTGAAAAAGAACAATGAGCTTGTGCTTTAATGTGAGAAACAAAAGGGAGAGAAAAGAAAATTCTCAAAAAGCTCAAAGAAGAAAAGAAATGGCTTCCAAAAAATGGGGGGGGGGGGGGGGGATGAATTACATGGTGAAATAAAAGAAAAGAAGGAGAACAATTGTTGTGTGAACATTGATTGCATTATGAGAAATAGGGGTGAGCAACGCAACCGAACCGAAATTGAGAAACCGAAACCGAACCCGAACCGAATTTCATTATAATTAACCGAAACCGAACCAAAGAAGGGTAAAACCAAAAATAACCAAACCGAAATGTTCGGTTCGGTTTCGGTACTAAACCGAAAACCGAAATTAAAACCGAAAAATACCTACCAATTATGAAAATTCAAATAACAGTCCAAATAATTCAAATTATCCAAATACAACCCCAAATATATTCCAAATAGTTCAAATTATCCAAATACAAATCCCAAATATAGTCCAAAACTCCAAATAACCATCCAAATAAGTAAATAACAGTCCAAACAAATGGAATAACAGTCCAAATAAGTGAAAATACAGCAGCAAAATAGTTCAAAAGATAATTCAAAATATAAAATTAAGAGTCTCTAGCTCGGTAACTCCTTGCCTCCAACTTCCCCCAAGCTCTCTTCAATCTCTAACTCATTGTCTCTTCGTCCTCCTCTATGATAGGGCTTAATCTTGATGAACCAACACTTGGGTTTTCAACCGTTGACAAATCTAAAAATAAAAAATAACATGTTAATAAGTCAAAAAATAACATTAAGTCATTAACAAACGATAAAATATTCACTTAAACTTAGAAGTTAGAACGTTGTTACCTTTCTCATGACTCTCAAGTTCTTCAAGTAATTCTTCATAAACGGGATGGGTTGAATGTCGAATCCAATCTTGAGCATAAATCAAAGCTTCAACTATCTTAGGAGTTAAAGAACTCCTAAATGCATCAAGTACCCTTCCACCGGCACTAAACACAGCCTCCGAAGCAACGGTTGAAATTGGAACGGCTAAAATATCACGAGCTATTCTTGAAAGAATTAGAAATCGGTTGGAGTTCACATTCCACCACATTAAAACGTCCAATTTCCCATCTAAAGTGGCTTCACTCAAGTAGAGTTCAAGCTCATTTTGCTTTCTACTAGCCATCCCACTTTCAACTCTTTGTCTCTTGTACCTTGCTTTAGAGAGCAACACATCACTATCTTCCTCACAATTAAGCGCTCCACTTGTACTTGAGGTGTTCTCATTTGCTTCATCTAACGACTTATACTTGGTGTGATATTCATTGAACACCTCAAAAAGTTCATTTCTCACCTCTAGAAAGATAGTATCACCCTTATCCGCCCCATACATCTCAACCAAAGAATACTCCAAATACCCCAATTTATCACGTGGATCAAACACATTAGCCCAAAAGATGATTTTGTTCATTTTTTCCGCATCTCCCCAATATTTATCAAATTTCTTTTTCATGGAATCACCTAACCTCTTAGTATCAAAATCTGTACTTACCATCCAATCATTCAAAATGCAACACAAATCACTTATCTCACTTAAAAAAGAGTTAGACGTGATATAAGATGAACCAGAAACGCGCATAGTCAACTTATGAAAATGCTTCAACAAATTAGCATACTTACGAACACAATTCCAATCAAGAGCACATGGAACATTTAAATCCCCCAAATCAATCTTATAACATAGATCTAATTCCTCAAACTTCTCAAATGCCCTTTCAAACTATTCAGCCCTATTAAGCATGTCATAAGTTGAATTCCACCTTGTAGGAACATCTAAACACAATGATTTATTACTTTCAATTCCCTCCAACTCCACACACTCATTAAATCTCTTCAATCTAGTAGGTGAATTCCTAATGTACCTAACTGCATCTCTCACACGCTTTACTGAAGGATCAATCTCTTTCAAACCATCACCAACCACCAAATTAACTACATGTGCAATACATCTCATATGAAGGTACTTACCACTTGCAATTGCAGTTCCCCAATTCACAACTTTTCTTTTCATGAATTTTATAGCCCCATCATTTGAACTTGCATTATCTACGGTTATGGTAAACAAATTTCTCAACCCCCAATCAAGAAGACAATTTTCTAGTGCTCTACCAAGGTAGTCACCTTTATGACTAGAAACAGGCACAAAATTGATAATCTTCTTATGTAATTTCCACTCATTATCAATGAAATGAGCAGTAATGCACATGTAGTTAATTCTTTGCAATGAAGTCCAAGTATCAGTGGTAATACACACTCTTTCACAGTTTGCCTTCAAGAAGGACTTCAATTTTGACCTTTCATTAATGTACAATTGATAATAATCCCTCGACACCGTCCACCTAGAAGGAATACGAAACCTAGGATATGCTTTACTCATAAAATCCTTAAACCCTTCACTCTCCACACTCTTAAATGGTTTTTCATCAATCACAATCATTCGTACAAGAGCTGCCCTAATTTCATTTTGATCAAATTTCCAAGTACTAATTGTAGAACTACTCTCATTCTCATCTTTGGTTGGTTGCAGATTTATTAACGCTTGGTTTTTTTCTTGATTTCTAGGGTTGTTCATGCAAGCTTTCAAATGATTGTTTAGGGATGAAGTGCCATTTCTAGTAGGGTTACAACAAAGTACCTTTTCGCAATACTTGCATTTAGCTTTATCCCCACCGTCCTCGTCCATGAATTTCTCGTAATGATGCCACACTTTCGATCTTGACCGGGACTGTTTTCTTTTTTTTCCTTGAGTTGAGGGGGGTTGTGATGGCCCTGATGGGGGCACCTCATTTTCCACCAGATTACTTCTCTCTTGTGTAGTAATCTGCATTAATTAGCAAATTATTTAGAAAAATGCTAATCATTTTAATACAGGCTGTTAAATCAGTTTTATTACAATTTACAGCACAAATTCTACATATTCTACATACCAAATCAGTTTAAGAAAAAATACTCAATTATAAACACTCAATCTTATATGCACAAGAGAGTATCTAAAAAACATACTCAATTATAAACACAAAATCTTTCCAACATGTCCAACTAAAGCTGGTGGACTTTAAGTCTTTAATTGCAGAACTAAGAAAATCCCTTTTGGGGAGGCTTGTATAACATAGAAACGCATTTCTTATATTAAGAATTTACTGAGGCCATTAGAAAGCCTTCATTTTTCTTACAAGGTTAAGTATACTGAGGCCATTAGAAAGCCTTCATTTCGACTCAGTAACTAGTATCTACACACCAGCTTGTTCACATCAGTTTAAGAAAACATTGAACAATTAATCTTATATTCTATTTCTACATACCAAAATATTCTTATATTCTACAACACAAATCAATTTAAGAAAAAATTGAACAATTAATCTTATATTCTACATACTAAATCAGTAAATCAATTAATCAAAGGATTTAAAGACCTACCTAATCAGTAAATAAAAAACAACAATGAATCTCAGTAAATGCATAATCTTAGGTTGTCAATAAATCTTATATTCTACAAAAATGAAACAAAATAAATGAATAAATCAAAAATCTTACCGTGTGACCCGTGTCCATGTTTGAGTTTGTCATTTGAGTGGTGGTGGTCGCCGGTGTGCGTGGGGGGCCTGGCTGCGCTGTCGATTAGTGGTCGAGACGCCTGGGGCCTGGCTGCGTTCTGCCTGGGGCCTGGGTTGTGCCGTTGTGCTGACTGATTCGTGGCTGTGTAGTGTGTGGTGCGCTGTGAGTGTGTCGTGTGCGAACGGTGGCTGCCGGCTGTAGGGTGGGCTGCACCGGCCGCCGGATGATTCGTGGTGGCCGGCGGAAAAACAGAGGGGAACGGTGTGTGAGTGACTGAGTGTACCGCAGACGTAGAGAGTAGAGGAGAAATGGGGAAGGGAAATTAGGGCTTAGTATTTATATGGGCCCATTTCAGTTCGGTTTTCGGTTAACCGGAAATTAATGCAATAAAACCGAAACCGAACCGAATACCTAAATGTACAAAAAATGCTAACCGAACTGAAACCGAAAAACCGAACCAAATTCATATTTCGGTTCGGTTCGGTTCACTTTTTCGGTTTTTGCTCAGCCCTACTGAGAAAGACCAACATTTGTGCTCAACAAGTCAAAGAGTTACTACTTCCAAATTCACCCTTCCCATTCCAAAGAGTCAACACTACAACCCTTAAAAGACCTTCTTGATGGATAATTGATACCTAAATTGTGGTTGGAAATTGAGTTTATGAGCAAGTCTATGGTTTTTGTATTGTTGTGGATGGACAATTGAGAGTCTCAATTCCTCCATACATTTGTGTGATGAGAGAAACACTCCATTGTGAGAGTGGTGAATCAAGTGTGAAAAATTTCCTTGGCTTGGATCGCATTGTGTTTTGAAAGTGATGGGAAATTGCATGTATCGACAAACTATTCATTCGGAGGATTGCTTGATCATACCTAAACATTGCATTGTTTCATTTCATCAATTCTTCACAATCACTCTCATTTGTTCTTTTCTTTCTTTGCTTGGGGACAAGCAAATTTTTAAGTTTGGGGGTGATTAGTCATGAGATTGCTCGAATTTGTGATGAAATATGCTTTGAATGTCGTGTTATTCTTGCAAGAATCGTGTGATTTGAGTTCGATTGTCAAAATTTTGATATACGATCATTCTTGCTTGATTTATAGGTAAAATGAAGTGTTTCGAAGCAATTCACGAAGAATCAGACCGATAGATCAATCTGAAGAGTGGATCATTTGGAAGGTATCGAAGAGATGGTCAAAACGGAGCTTGAATCAAGTCGGTCAGAATTCCGGATCGAGAGTTATGCACAAAATAAGAAGGTGTGCACTCGGCCGAGTCAAGACTCGGACCTGAGACTTTGGGAATTCACTAAACACTCGGCCGAGTGACATGACTCAACACTTCAACTTTCTGGAAATTGATGAACACTCGGCCGAGTGTACAAACTCGGTCGAGTCACCTGTTGATCAAAGTTGTTACACGCTTTTTGATTGATCCACTCGATCGAGTGGCATGACTCGGTCGAGTCACAACAAATTTTATGCCTTGGGGGAGTTCTTGTGTGTTGAAATACGTGCAAAAAATGAACAAAGTCAGAGGACGGCCCAAAACAGATGTGTTTGGGGAGCGAGCAAAGAAGGTCGGATTTTGAGACGAGGAAGAAGGATTTTCAAGGGATCGGGTGAACAGATCATGAGATTCCGCCTTAGCAAGAAGATCCGAGAATGAGGGCAGAGGAGAGAAGTTTATTTGGGAGGTAGAAAAACCATGGAATTCGGGACCTAAACCACGAAGAAACCAATGAGATTTATCGGTGTTGTCGATAGTGAATCCCATGGAAGAGAGTTGATCACAAAGATTCTTGAAGGCTACCCCATATTCTGAAACGGATCTTGATCCTTTCTTGATGAGTTGTAACTCATATTTCATCCGGAGTTCACGAGCCTTGAAGGGTTGGTTAAACGCCTCGGCAAGGGCCTTCCAAATGTGCAAGGAAGTCGAGCATTCAACGGTGACTGCCATGGCCTCTTCAATGAGTGTAGAAGTCAGGAAAACAGTCACAGTTTGATCACGAAAGAAACAACATGTGTAAAGAGGATTAGGAGTGGAGACACCATTGGTGGTGACGGTGGCAAGGGGAGCCGGCGAGGAGCTATCAACATAGGGCAAGAACTTCTGAGTAACAAGAAGAGGAAATACTTGGCGCTACCACATTGGGTAGTTTGTGGGTTTCAACTTGATAGTGACAAGATGCGTCATAGCATGAAGGGTGATAGTGGCATCGAAGACGGATGTAGTGGTGGGCGCCGGAGGGTCTGCCCTCGGAGCGAGCAAGAAGCAAGAAGAGAGGGGGGAAAGAAAATGGTCCAGGTGGTTAGGCTGATACCATGTAAGATAGAAAGACTCTCAAAAGTGAGAGTTGGAAGTGTGTTGAAAAGTATATATAGATGAGTTACAAAGAGGTTGTAGGGTTGTTGCTAGGGGTGGGCAAAAAACCGAAAAACCGAACCGACGATCTTCGGTTTATTTGGTTGTTCGGTTTGGTTCGGTTGAAATTTTTTAAAATTTCGGTTTTTTCGGTTCGGTTCGGTTTATATTTTCCAAAAACCGAATAAACCGAACCGACCGAATTATAAATAAAAATAAATATAATTAATATATATATATATATAACCCTAGATATAATCTAACAGTAAACAATTAAACATTCATTTCCATTTCTATAGTTTCTTCCTCATTTCTACCGAAACTGAAGAAACTGAACGAAGAAGCCGACAAAGAAGATAATGGAGATAAGTTCAACATTCTATTTTGGTGGAAAATGAATGAAGAAGCCGAAGAAGATAATGGAGGTAAGTTCAATAACATTCTATTGGTGGAAAATGAATTCTCATAAATTTTCTGTTCTCTAAAAAATTGCTCGGGATATTTTTGTTGTTCCCATCTCAACGGTAGCTTTCTGTTCTCTCAGAAATTGCTCGAGATATTTTTTTTGTTCACATCTCAACGGTAGCTTCAGAATCTGCCTTTAACATGACAAGATGAGTGCTTGATGCATTTAGGAGTTCATTAACTCCTAAAATAGTGCAATGTCTCATTTGTACTCAAGATTGGCTTTGCAAAAAAAGTCTTCTCCAGTTGAGGTTGAAGAAATTCGGTTCGAACCGAAACCAACCGAATTGTAATTCGGTTCGGTTTTTATATAATTTCGGTTCGGTTCATTTTTTTAAAAACTTCGATTATTTCGGTTCGGTTGAAAAAAGGTCAAAACCGAACCGAACCGATCGAATGCCCACCTCTAGTTGTTGCAAATAAGATGTTAACTACCATTTGTAAACTAGTCTCTAACAATACTAACTACTAACTAATAAGTAAAATTCAACTAAAGCACTAAACAGTAAAGAACAAACAACTAAAACAACAATAAACTGGGATTAATGGTAGACTCACCTGATCGGCCATCGTGGCGCTATCAGAAAGGATCTACCCGTTGATCTCGACTAATAGCATAAAAAAACCCCCTAACCCCACTTTCTCCGTGGTGGTGGCGGTACTGCTACTTTTTATATCAAATCTTTTATAAATCTAACAAATATATCTATTTTTTGGGGATCAAGATGATGGAGGAAGGAGAAGGGGTGATGGTGCCGCCAGCTTGGCTACTGTTTTAATATAATTGGTTTGCACTTTTGAAGAGTTAAGGAAATAAAAGTTGGGAGGGGCTATCAACACCCCAAATAGTGTTATTCCCACCCCAATTGTTATACACACCCCATTTAAATTTAAAAATCAATTTAAAATACTAAACTTACCCCAATTTATTCTTTTTCTACCCTTTTCTATTTTAAAAGTTAAAATATTTTTTCTTCTTAACTATTACTATACACACCCCATCTCATTTAACTCTTTCCTCTATTCCTCAAAACAAGACCGAACAATCTCATCCAAGATTTGGTAAAAACTTTCTTTCATTTCAAATGTTTTCCTAAATTTTTAGGGTTTATATGGTTTGTAGTGATTTTTTAAATTGTTGAATGAATTTAGTGATTTATTATAAAAAAAAACCTAATGAAATGCATTGGATATGAATGTAAAACATACTTCTAGTTTGATTTTGGATTTTGTTTCTCTTTTTTTTGGGGTCTGCCATGTTCGCGTCAAGGCACATAGTGCACGAACTGATTTGGCCGCACACAACAAAGGGTGCACGGCCGGTATTGACTGCACGCAACAGAGGGTGCACGGCCGGTATTGGCCGAACAAAACATTATTCTTTTTTAATTATATTCCATTCCTTTTGTGATTATTAGATGCTATTGAGTCCTTGCTACAGAGCTGTGAATTCGTGGGTCCAAATGATGGTTTCATGGATCAGGTGAGGGACATGAATAAAAAGATATATATGTTGGTTCATATTTATTATACACGTAAATACTCCTTTCATTTTGGTTGATATTCCTTTCCATCTGCCATTGCAGCTGAAAATGTTTGAACAAATGGGTTTTAAATTTGATCGCTCAAGCCCCACATACAAGCGCTTCCGCTTGAAAGTAATAGGTCTGATTCTTTTTCCTGAAACAGTTATTTATATCCTTTATCTTTGATTTATTTTTATTATTCTAATGCAGAATCATTGATTCACTTAATCAATTGAAGTATGAAATTTTTCGAACAAACTTTTTCATGATACCATCAATGTTGCAGGCACAACTTCATGGCTATATGTGCTTGTCAGTTTTAGATGATAGTGGATTTATTAAATAAAGTGATTCAATTTGAGCTTTTTTTATCTTGAAATTAACTAAAAATACTTTTAGACAAATTGCTACTGACAAAGAAATTATGTTGTGGTTACAAAAAGTGTATATTGGGTATTAAGAAGTCGAGCACGTTTCAGAAAATTAAAAACAAACTTAAGATTTTTGATAGGCAATAGAGAATTTCATAACTGACTGCTTGGATCAGAAAATTAAAATGAGAATTTCATAACTGGCAAACATGGACGCGTTCGATCCGTAACTAATGTACACCTAGGGATGTGTTCGGCCAGAAACCCATGTACAGCCTCATGTGTGTTCGGCCAGAAACCCATGTACAGCCTCATGTGTGTTCGGCCAGAAACCCATGTACAACCTCATGTGTGTTCGGCCAGAAATCCATGTACAGCCTCATGTGTGTTCGGCCAGAAACCCATGAATAGTCTTATTACTATTTTTAAAAATCTTACTACTATTTTTAAAATTTAGAAAAAAAAAATCTTACTACTATTTTTAAAAAACACTCCGATCGACACTGGTTTGTCGACCAAAAATACTCCGGTCGACACTGGTTTATCGACCAAAAATACTCCGGTCGACACTGGTTTATCGACCAAATTTTGAAAGAAAATTTTTTTAAAAAATTGAAATTTTCGATCATTATTGATCGCCTAAAAGCACCCTCGTCGACAGTAGGTTGTTGACGAGAGTGTTTTTGAGCGACCAATAATAGTCGAAATTAAAATAAAAAAATCAAACTTGTTCTCTCTCCAGGCGGAGAAAGGTGATGTGGTACATGCATGACTAATCAACTTCTATGGTCAAATTCACCCATTTTTCTCTTTTACTTCAAGTTTTTTTAATTACATTTAATTCTTAGTTTGAATACAAGGAATCTAGAAATTCATCTTTCTTGTAATCTCACCTATATATAGGTGATATTGTATTCAGAATTATCATTCAATCATAATTTCAAGTTCTAAGAAAATACTTTCACTCTTTTGTAAGAAGAACGTTTGTCTTCTACGTACCACTCCCGTGTCAGTTGGTATTCAGATCCAAGCTTTCCTTGGTGATGGCTAACAACGGCGAACCCACCCTCGCTGACGTGATCAGAGAGATGCAGCGTTTGACTACGGCAGTCCAAACGTTAACCACTCGCGTAGAACAAATTGAGGACACTCAGGGCGGTCATGAAGAACATCTTGACAACCTAGAAAACGATGAAGGAACTAGGAGATTTGCTCATGGCCCTCAACGTGAAATTCCTCAACAGAATCCCAGGGGACAGACCTATGAAGAGGAATCGTCAAATGAAGAAGCAGCGAATATATTCCAGGGAAATCGTAATATTCCTGATCGTAGGGACAATCGACAACACAGGCATGATGAATTTCGATTGAAGGCGCATCTCCCTTCCTTTGATGGAAATTTTAATATTGAGGGATTTCTTGATTGGGTCGCTGAAGTTGAAAGATTCTTCGACTTTGCAGAAATATCAGAAAATAAGCAGGTGAAGCTCGTAGCCTATCGCTCTAAAGGAGGAGCATCATCATGGTGGGAGCAAGTCCAGAACCAACGACGACGATTGGGCAAACAGCCGGTCCGATTGTGGACCAAAATGAAGAGGATGATGATGGCACGTTTTCTCCCTCGAGATTATGAACAATTTATATTCCAGCAGTACCAGACATTAGTCCAGGGACAAAAATCAGTGGCAGAATATACCTCCGATTTCTTACGCCTCTCCTCGCGTAACAACCTGATGGAGACTGAGGGGCAGCAGGTAGCAAGGTATATCCATTGACTCAAACCTATGATTCATGAGAAGATCGGGTGTCAGATCATCCTAACCCTCAGCGAGGCAATCAATATGGTGCAACGAGCTGAATCAATGGGGTTTCGAATTTTTTATGGGAGAGAGGAGCCTCGTAAGAATTTTGTTGATTCATAGAAACCCAATCCCAAGCCCAACCTGGAGGCTTCTAATTCTATGAAGCGTGGGGTAGAGAGAGAGGCCGCAAAGAAGGCGGAAAACTCATACGCAAGACCAACGGGTGACAAATGCTATAGGTGTCACAAGGTTGGACACCGATCAAACAATTGCCCCCAGCGTCGTCCGGTCAACATGATCGAGCATACTGAAAATGATGATGACGAATGGGAAGGGGAGGATGGAGTCTGCGAGCCGGATGGTGAGGAGTATGACGAACAACAAACAATGGTTGTTCGTAAGGTCCTGTTAGCGCCAAAGAGGGATGACTCCCAACGAAACGCATTGTTTCGAACCAGGTGTACCATTTCTAATCAAATTTTCGAGTTGATTATTGATAGTGTGAGCTGTGAAAATATTATTTCTCATAACTTGGCTAGAACTTTAGAACTGTCTGTGGAGAAACATCCTGAACCTTATAGTATTGTGTGGATTACTAAAGGGGAAGGAATTAAAGTAAAAGAGAGGTGTCGCGTTCCCTTATCCATAGGAAAATTTTATAAAGATGAAGTAATGTGTGATATTGTGGATATGGATGCTTGTCAATTACTGTTTGGTAGGCCTTGGCAATTTGATCTTGCAGCCGTTCATGATGGGAGAAAGAACACTTACCAGTTCTTCAAAGATGGAAAAAGGATAACATTGTTGTCGTTGGTGTTCAAGCCAAAGAACGAGACCCGAAAATTCCTGACCCTAACCAGATCGGTGAAGGAATGGATGGAGGACGCACGTGACATTAAAGAAATACACGCTTTAGTAGTGAAGACGACATTTGTGGTCGGTGATTCCGAGAAGAGGGATGAGGTCCCTGATCGTGTCCTTGATTTGTTTAAAGAATTTCAGGAGTTAATACCCGAAGACCTTCCTGCGAAATTACCACCAATGAGAAGTATACAACATGCTATTGATTTGGTACCCGGGGCCACATTACCAAATCTTCCTCACTATCGCATGAACCCAAAAGAAAGTGCGATTTTACAACAAATGGTGGAAGAGTTATTACATAAAGGCCTGATCCAAAAAGGTATGAGCCCATGCACAGTCCCCGCATTACTAACTCCGAAGAAGGATGGATCTTGGCGTATGTGCGTGGATAGCCGAGCAATAAACAAAATAACGGTGCGTTACAGGTTTTCGATTCCGAGATTAGAGGACATGTTGGATAATCTGTCCGGGGCCAAAATTTTCAGCACAATAGATTTGCGGAGTGGATATCATCAAATCCGTATCAGACCGGGAGATGACTAGAAGACAGCCTTTAACACAAAGGAAGGGTTGTACGAATGGCTTGTTCTACCACTTGGGTTGTCTAACGCCCCGAGCACCTTTATGCGATTGATGAATGAGGTACTAAAACCATTTCTGGACAAATTTGTTGTAGTATATTTCGATTATATTCTCGTCTACAGCACTAACGAGGAGGAGCACCTAGACCATTTGCGTCAAGTGTTGGTTGTATTGCAGGTTAATAAACTCTATATTAACCTGAAAATGTGTAGTTTCATGCAAACGAGCCTTATCTTCCTCGGGTTCGTGGTTGGAGGGGATGGCATTCGTGTGGACGAGGAAAAGGTTCGAGCAATCCGTGATTGGCCGAGTCCGAAGTCTGTGGCGGAAGTGCGAAGTTTCCATGGACTAGCCACATTCTATCGGCGGTTCATTCAAAATTTTAGCACCATAGTAGCACCAATGACCGATTGTCTAAAGAAAGAAAGCTTCCGCTGGGGATCGGAACAACAAGAGAGTTTCGAGACAATTAAGGAGAAATTATGTTCGGCTCCTGTTTTAGCACTTCCCAGCTTTGAGAAGTTGTTCGTGGTAGAGTGTGATGCATGTGGGGTCGGAATAGGCGTTGTCTTGTCCCAGGAAGGCTGACCTATCGCCTATTTTATCGAAAAACTAAGCGAGGCGCGTCGAAAATGGTCCACTTATGATCAAGAATTCTATGTTGTTTTCAGAGGTTTGAAGTATTGGGAACATTATCTCCTCCAAGATCAGTTCGTGTTGTATACTGATCATAAGGCCCTAAAATACATTAATAGCCAGAAAAATATAAGTAAGATGCATGCGAGATAGGTGGCGTACTTACAACAATTCCCCTTTACACTGAAACATAAGACTGGGGTTCAAAATAAACCTGCAGATGCATTGAGTAGGCGTGCGTCCTTGCTCGTAACAATGAGTCATGAGTTAACAGGTTTCGAAATTCTTCCTGAATTATACTCCACTGGTGAGGATTTTGCAGGAATTTGGGATAACCTTCTTTTTGAAGATTTCTATGCATATGATGGTTATCTTTTTAAAGGAGCTCGATTGTGTATCCCCCGAACATCTTTGAGGGATAAACTAATTCGTGATTTACATGGTGGTGGATTGAGCGGGCACCTTGGAAGGGAGAAAACCACGGCCAGTTTAGAAGAACGATATTATTGGCCACAACTGAAAAGGGAGGTGAGAAAGTTTGTGAGTCGGTGTTACGTTTGTCAAACATCAAAAGGACACGCCCAGAATACCGGCCTCTACATGTCCTTGCCTGTTCCTGAAGCTATTTGGGAGGAGTTATCCATGGATTTTGTCCTAGGATTACCTCGTACACAACGGGGTGTTGATTCCGTATTTGTGGTGGTGGACAGATTTTCCAAGATGGTGCATTTCATCCCCTGCAAAAAAACATTCGATGCCTCTCATATTGCTCGACTCTTCTTTCGAGAAGTGGTGCGACTGCATGGCGTACCGAAATCTATCACCTCGGATCGTGATAGTAAGTTCTTGAGTCACTTTTGGATTACCTTGTGGAAAATGTTCGACACCTCACTTAATTACAGCAGCACGGCTCATCCCCAAACTGACGGTCAAACTGAAGTCGTCAACCGGACCCTTGGGAACCTGATTCGGTGTATTTGCGGGGATCGACCGAAACAATGGAACTATGCCTTACCACAAGCAGAATTTACCTTCAACAACGCAGTTCATAGTTCTACATGAAAATCACCTTTTTCTATAGTTTATCAGAAGGCTCCAAGTCACGTTGTTGATCTTGTAAAGTTACCGGGTGTTGCTAGTATGGCTGCCAAAAGGCTGGCTAAAGATGGGTTGAATATTCAAGCAGAAGTTCGTCAAAGATTGATGGAGACTAATCAGAAATTTAAGGATGCTGCAGACAAACATAGGCGGTCAAATATTTTTGAAGTTGGGGACGATGTGATGATCTTTCTTCGTCGTGAGCGTTTTCCAGTGGGAAAATATCACAAGTTGCAGCCGAAGAAGTACGAACCTTACAAAACCACTCATAAAATCAATGATAATGCTTATGTGGTGGGTCTTCCAGACTCGATGGGAATCTCGAAGACTTTTAACGTAAGTGATTTATACTGTTACTTTCCTGAAGAACCTTCATCCTACCCAGATCACTCGGGGTCGAGTTCTTTTCAAGTGGGGGAGACTGATGTGGTACATGCATGACTAATCAACTTCTATGGTCAAATTCACCCATTTTTCTCTTTTTCTTCAAGTTCTCTTAATTACATTTAATTCTTAGTTTGAATACAAGGAATCTAGAAATTCATCTTTCTTGTAATCTCACCTATATATAGGTGATATTGTATTCAAAATTATCATTCAATCATAATTTCAAGTTCTAAGAAAATATTTTCACTCTTTCGTAAGAAGAACGTTTATCTTCTACGTACCACTCCCGTGTCAGAAGGCGGGGGTGAGAAGTGGCTGAAGGGCGGCGGCGTTGGAGCGGCGGCGAGCGCTAAGGGCTGGCCGCGAAGCTCGAGGGCGAGTCAGAGCGGCGGCGAGCGCTGGGAGTGGGCCGCGACGGCCGAGGGAGAGCCGGAGCGGTGGAGAGCGCTGGGGGTGGGCCGCGACGGCCGAGGGAGAGCCGGATCGGTGGCGAGCGCTGGGGGTGGGCCCCGACGGCCGAGGGAGAGCCGGAGGGCGGCGTCAAGCGCTGGAGGAAGAGAAGAATTAAAAAAAAAGATGGGCGGCGGCGAAACAGGCGGCGGCGAACGTAGGCGGCGGTGGATGGGCGACGGCCGTGGATGGGAAGGAGGAAGAGAAGTGTGGGAGAAAATTGGAGAACGAGGAAGAAGATGAGAAATTAGGGTTAGGTTATAAGGGGTGTGTATGTATCTATAATATTTACTAAGGGGTAAAATTGGTATTTCATAAATATATTGAATTAATAAAAACTAAGTGGAAGTGTATTAAACAAAGCTTGAGGGGTATATACCTAATACCCCAACCCTACTCTATAAAATAGAATTTGGAATTAAAACACAATTAGCTAATAAAAACAAATGCCGAGGGACGGGCTCATTAATAAACGAGACACGCTATCATTTTATGTATCGTAAGTCGTAACTAAGGTTTAATTTAATTTTTTTAAATATTTATTTTTTCAATTTACGGTGTCCAATTTTAATTATTTTGCATGTGTGAAACGAATTAAAATTTCCATCAAATAATTTAATTTACGTTCTTTAAGTTTTAAAAAAATTTTCTAAAAATCTCATTAAAAATTCAAAAAATGTAAAATAAAAATTAAAGCTTCTAAAAATCTCATTATAAACTTAAAATGTGGATTAAAAATTAAAAATTTAAAAATACTCTCCCCGTCTTAAAGGAAATTACCCTTGATATTGCACATTTTTAAAGAAAGAAAAAAAAAAAAGGAAGGTGTAATGAGTTGAGATTTGATTAGAAGTATTTTTGTAAACTTTTATTAATAAAGTAAATAAAAAATAGATTGAATGTAGAAAAGTAATTACATGTAGGGTAAATATGTGTATATTTTGAGGAGTAAGTTATGAAGATATTTTCTTTTTTAGAGTGTGTAAATTAGTATGAGACGTCTCATTATATCAAGTGTGCAAATTTATGTGGAACGTAAAGAATAATAAAAATTATTAATATCTCATTAAAAATCTTACATGGTTTTGACTTATTTGCCATTATAGTTTTGCTCAAGTTCCGAAAGCTTTGGGTCCCACAAGGTTTCCTGACTCGCCTCTGAGGTCGAGTCGAAGCTCCACGCCTTGATTTACTGTGAAACCATCATAAATTCATTCTAATGAGATTTATAAAAAGTTTTAATTTTTAATTTTCAAATTTTAGAATTGTAGAATTTTTTTATACAAATTTTTAGAAAATTTTATGAGATTTTTAAAAAATTAAAATTTTTTTATTTTTAAACTTAAATGACATAAAGTTGATCATTTTGTTAAAATACAATTCGTTCCACACATTTGAATCGTCCACTCACATATTCGACGAGTTTAAAAAAAAATGGAAAATATGATGTAAATTGAAAAAATGAATACTTAAAATATTTAAATTAAGGAGGGTGTATTGATTGTGGAGTCTATAGGATTTTTTTAGACTTTCAAAGTTTGGGGTATTCAATTTGGAATTAAAATTCTGATATATTCAATACGAATTTTAAAAAATCTTTAGGTATTCAAAAGTTTATGAATTTTAATACTCTGAAGTGTATGAGGTCTTCACTCAAAGAAGAAGAAGAGAACCCAAAAAAAGTAAAGCTCAGTATGAAGCAAATTCTAGTTATGAGGAAAATGTCCTCAGAATTGTCTCATGGAAGAGATTTAAAAACTAACAAACATTTTTTAAAGAGTTCATAGTCTCTTAAAGAAAAAGGATACCATAAATGATAAAGTTATACAAAAGAGATCCCAAATTTGCATGAAATTTGGATGAAGACAAGTAAAAAATGATGGTTTTTTTAAGATGACGGTTGAGGAAATAGCTAATTGAATAGCTTACAAGATTAGAGGATATTGATTATTGGTAAAGTCTAGTATGCACTCGAGTTCATGTTGTGCACCCTAGTTCATGTTGCACTTTTCAGTTTATTGACTTACACTTTTTGGTAAATGGTGTTGCACTTTTCAATTATTACTAAAAATATTACTCCAGTTTAATAATTAAAAAGTACGTGCAACACCATTTATCAAAAAGTGCAAGTCAATAAACTGAAAAGTGCAACATGGACTAGGGTGCACAACATGCACTCAATTTAGTTAATTTGAAAAACATATTTAGAAATAATTATGATATGCTTTGATAAATAATTTAATAAGCAACAATTAAAGTTAGAATGGATTGAATTTAAATGTTGTAAATTGAGGATTAGAATAAATTTAAATAGTGTGAATTGATACCGTAAATAAATTATTTAATTTGAAAAACATAATTTAGAAATAATTATGATATGCTTTGATAAATAATTTAATAAGCAACAATTAAAGTTAGAATGGATTGAATTAATTAAAGAATTAAAAACTCAAATTAAATATATATTAATTGCATTCACAACATGTTGACTAAAAGCTCCTAGCCTAAACGGCACACAGGGGGCGCTCAAAAGCCTTCGAGACTGCGAGGTCCCGAGTTCGAACCCCACAATTCGCGAAAATGGCCAGATTTTCGAAAAATGGGGTGGCCCAGCGGTGGGGGTGGGTGTTGGTGGCCTATCAACCTGGGTTCGAAACCCAGATTCGTCTTTTTTAAATTTTAATAAAAAGGCATCGGCAAAATGGCATCGGCAGTGGGCCCGATGCCATTTGGTAACGGCAGTGGCCCCGATGCCATTTGGTAACGGCGCTTTCCCCGATGCGAAATGGCATCGGCTGTCCCCGATGCAAAATGGCATCGGCAGTGGGCCCCGATGCCATTTGGTAACGGCGACCTGCCGATGCCAAAAGGCAACGGTTTTCCCCAAATCCGATGCCATTTAAATGGTGAAAGTGTGTGTGTTAAGTAAAACAAGACTGATGCTACACTCAATGTTAGAACACTCAATGTAACACTGACTCGATTACAGAATATCAGAATACGAATAGCGGAAGACTTGAAAGTATGAAAACACAAAGACACAGAATTAACTTTTTAACATAGATTTTAATTTAAAATCTATGCGAGCCTCAGGGCGAAACTTTCACTAATAATTATGTGAATACAAATGGTGTGTGAACAAATATTCACAACGGAAATAAGACTTGATAACCTATCGAGTCTAAAGACGGCTTAAGTGTAAAAATTACACTACCAAAAACTAATCTAACTCTATGATCTATCTATCAAAGATGTGTAGAGAATTTTATGTTGTACAGGAAGTTTGGACTCTTCGGCACAACGACAAGAACATGCCAATGACAATTAATTCCTAACAGGATGAACACTAGTTTAGTAATTAAAGAATGGCACTTCGATTGATGGATGATGATCACGGTTCTGCTGTATTTATAGGCGTGAATATGCATTCTAGAACCTTCATCCATGATCTCCTAAAATGTAGGATCTCATCCTTTCTTCTCTCCCAACTGCCTTCTAGGATCTTCCAGCCAGTTCTGGACGTTCTCAAGGGCAACCGCATGATCTACATACTTCTGCAAGCTTCCAGATCCTTCCAGTCTGGAACGTTGTAGAATGTTCTAGATCTTCAACCTGCGATGTTACAACATCCAAAGCAGCATTAGCTAGAAACCAGAATTTGGACTTAGGAAAAAATAAGAAAGGTCGAATTAAGATGTTGCAGCCTTGTGTGATAACATCTTCGATAACATCACCAAGTCTTCAACATCAACAATCTCCCCCAATTTGACCTTTCTGCTACAGCACACCTGATGTACATATGTAAACATATATAAACCAGTTTTATGTACATGCTAGAGTATTACCATCATATCCATGTACTCGTCAAGTCAACACCTGTTGTAGCGTATGATCAAATAGTGAAAGAAACAAGAAAATATACAAGACTAAGTGGTGTTAGTACTCTGAATACTAAGTAGAACACTTGTCTTAGTAAATCTTCCAACAATAAAATGAGTAAGTAATATACTCATTTAACACAACCTGTTTCAAAGTGAAATAATCAGAACTAAATGGGAAAAAAACTAAAACAAGTCATAATCTGAGTAGTGTGAACAAAGTAAAACGAAGTCCTATCAACTAATATAATATCAGAGCTCAAACCAAAACAAAAAATATCAGAGCTTCAAATAGAGTTCTAAGTTCAAACTAAACTATAAACTACTAAGTTTTGTAAAACTTAACACAAAACAGTTAAATCAGTGTATCAGCCTGTAGGATCATAAGTTAAAATAAAACAGTAAGATAGAAACTGAATAAGATGCATCAATTGCTGTAACAACAGCTGCAGCAACAGAAATCTGCACATTGCATCCCTTAAGATTCAGTCTCCCCCTGTCTTCAAGCATTTCCAGCAGCAAGGTCTGGAAGATCAGCAAACACATGTTCATCTTCATTAGGTTGTTCAATCACCATTGTTGCAAGGTGTGCAACAACATTTGGATCAGCATCAGCATCAAGTTCTTCAATTCGAACTCCCCCATACTCAGTGACTCTAACATCAGGGACTGGTGCAGCAGCAGCAGGTACTCCCCCTGGTGTAGCAGAAAGTTTCTTCATCCAATAATCCTTCATGAACTGTAGTTCATTGATGGTATCCTGCAAGTGAGTTAACTGAACAAGTATGAAGTCTCTGGAGATTGGAATGTGGCTTGTAGTGTTTGGGACATTGGGAGCATCATTTGGAATTTCAGGTTCAACTCTTTCAGCACCTTGGATAGGAAGATCAACAACTCTTTCTCCAGTCATCAGCTTACGAGACACTGTAATTTGAGGAACTCTCCCCCTCAACATATCATGTCTATCCCGTTTATAGTTGTTATGTCTCAAATAACCATAGATGAGAGCCGGATAAGGCAGATTGCCTTTGTCAGTGACTGTCCCAGAAAATTTCATCATATGATTGAAAATAGTCAATCCAAGATTAAAGTTTCTCATTACCACAATTCTGTAAAGTAGTATTCCTTGACTCATAGTGACCTTTGTGGAGTTCGTAGATGGAATCCAATTATACACAATCAACTTATGCACAACTGAATATAGAGAGGTAAGATTACATGCAAGCATAACTTTCTTCCACCTCATCACCCTACCACCTGTAATTGCCTGAGCAATTATATCCATTGAAGGTTCTTCAACTTCCTCAACAGATTCAAGGTGTAAAAAGCCGTTATTCAATTCGGGTGTAAAGGGAAGATCTCTTTCTCTAAATCTTACAATTCCATACCATTGAGAAGTTCTTCTACCAATGCTCTTTCTTAAACAGGAGTAAAATTCATAGACCCATGTTGCAACAAATGATTCACCAAACGTAACAGCATGCAACAAATTTCTATCCTCAAGAAATCTAATCAACCCCTTAGAATTAAAGTCAGGTACACATATCCTACGTTCAATTAACAGTTTTCTCCTTGATAAATTGGCTAACCTATCCTCAGAGTTTTCCATTTCTACATCAGTTTCGGAAGTGGGTGTACCTTCATCACCATTAGAGGTGTGTTCAGATTCAGAGTTAGGTTGATCGGATTCAGTGGAGCTGTTATCATCAGGGCTTTCATCAGGAACAGAGGTTGCAACTGGTGCTGGAGCAACGGGAGTATCATCCTTCCTTTGCTTTGATTTCTTTCCTATCTTCTTGCACAGTACCATGAGAGGAACATTCTCTTCGTCAGAGCTGTCTTTTTCAGCAGCTTTAGTATGAGCAATTTCACCATCTGAGCTATCCTTTTCAGACTCTGTAAAGACCTGAATTGGAGCAGTAGCTACATCACCTGCCATAGGCTTCTTCTTTCGTGAACTTTCAGCATAGTTCACCCTCGAAAACACTCTGTTGGACCTCCTCTTTGGTTTCTTAGGGCTCCGCTTTCGTTTTCCTTTGATCAAGGATGATTTCAGAGGTACAGGCTCTGACTCAGTCGATTCCGAGAGAGAGGAACTAGTGTGGGCAGAGTCCTCTGCTCTGTCAAGCTCGGCTTCAGCCATGGGAGTGTCATTTCCCTCGGTTGCTTCGGTTGTTTCAACAACAGGAGCAGCAATCGGAGCAATATCAGTAGAGATGGTGATTTCAGTGGTTTCGGGCTCAGTAGGGTTCGCAGTTTGGGGATTTTGCAGAGTAGGAGTAGTGGTTTGAATCGGATTAGGAGTTTGAGTAGGGATATTCAATAGAACGTCTCCAACATAAATTTGAGGCATAGGTACCGAATTTAAGAGGTTGGAAGAAATAGTTTGAATTACCCGGGTAAACTCCTCAATTGTTGCGTTTTGGGGAATGGTAATGGTGGTCGGAGAAGCTAGTGGCGATGGTAGTGGTGCGGCAGTGGTGATCGGAGCTGTGTTTCCGGCGGATTGGTTGGAAGCCATTGTTGCGAGAAGGTGCAGTGGAGTCGAAGATGAGGGCGATGGATTATTTTCAGCTGGAGAAGATGAAGTGATTCCCATCTTTTTCATATTTAAATCCCTTCAGACGAATGATTAGTGCTCAAGAAAATAGACACGCAATTCGAAACACACAATTGCAATTTGTATTTCTGGAAATTTCAGCTCACACAATTCGATTTACACTGATGAATTAAACATAAAGCCACGAGATGATTTTATAGAGTATATAATGGAAGTTATTAAAATGTCCCACCACTTTAGAAAATTCTGGAATAAGATTGCATGATCAGATTGTGATACCTTAATTTTCGGTCAAGAAAAATAAAAATGGGTATCCCATATTGGATCATGGTGTTAGTGGCTAAAATTGCAGATTAATTAGATAATTAATAAATTGGCTCAAAATTAAAATAACTTTGCATGACCTGGAAAAACAAAACCGTGGGTTAGTATCCTCCATTTAATAAAATAGATTCCAGAAAATTAATTAAATAATTACAACTAATAAAAATAAATTTAAATCTTTTAATGTTGTACTCAAGACATTTTTAAATACACCTCAACACGGTTTTTACATGAATTTGCTTCAGTTGTGTTGCACCTAATTTTTCTTTTCTTTTCGTGTTGTAGCACCTAGTTCATATTGATCCATTTTTCTAGAAGAGTGCATCGTAGTAGCGAACTCCGTGCCCCATAATTACTCAATGGATTATGAACATATTGATGTATTTGTTTAATCACCTTTTGAAAAGAAGGCATCGTAGTAGTGAAGTCCGTGCTCCATAGTTACTCAGTGATAAACTACATCTTTTAGTATGCTAACAACATTCTTTTTATATGCATTTGAGAGGTGTAAACGTCTATTTTTGTACCACAAATTTCAGATTCAAAGATATTTTACAAAGGAATTATTTAACGAATCATGGAATGAATTAAATCAATCAGGATTACACTTACCCTTGATGTTGTTCCAAATGCTACCGCATTTGTAACAACATCCATCTTGGATTTTCAGGTTGTGCACATACCAAGAGATTTCCTCAAAAATGAGAATCTCTCATGGTCAAGAGCCTTAGTGAATATATCTGCAAATTGATTTTCAGTGGGAACATATTCTAACTTCACAATTCTTTTCTCTACTAAATCTCTTATGAAATGATGCCTAATGCTTATGTGTTTAGTCAAAGAGTGTTGTACTGGATTTTTAGAAATGTTGATTGCACTTGTGTTATCACAAAAAACAGTTAATGTGTCACTTTCTAAGCTATAATCATTGAACATCTTACTCAACCATAGGAGTTGTGTACAACAACTGCCTGCAGCAATGTATTCAGATTCGGCCGTAGATTGTGAGACACAATTTTGCTTCTTGCTATGCCATGACACAAGATTGTTTCCCATGTAGAAACATCCTCCACTCGTGCTTTTCCTATCATCTATATCTCCTGCCCAGTCTGCATCACTATATCCAACTAGTGTACTACTTGTATCCTTTGTGTACCAAATTCCAAGTTCACTTGTACCTGCAATATATCTTATGATTCTCTTCACTGCATTCAGGTGAGATTCCTTAGGGTTCGATTGGTACCTTGCACAAACACAAACACTGTACATAATATCTGGTCTACTAGAGGTTAAATAAAGCAAACTTCCTATCATAGATCTATACAATGTTGGATCAACATCTTTTCCAGCATTGTGTTTACACAATTTTAAAGTAGATCCCATAGGAGTTTTCATGCTTTTTGTATTTTCAAGACTAAACCTTTTAACCAAGTTCTTAGCGTACTTACCTTGTGAGAAGAATATTCCATCCTTGCACTGCTTAATTTGAAGACCTAGAAAATAATTCAAGTCTCCAACCATACTCATTTCAAATGTTGCAGTCATTGCTTCAACAAATTGGTTTAACATATTATCACAAGTTGAACAAAAAACAATGTCATCAACATAAATTTGTGCAATTAACATATCTTCACCAGATTGCTTAATGAACAAAGTTCCATCGGCTTCTCCTCTAATAAAACCAAATTCCAAAAGAAAGTCAGTAAGCCTACCATACCATGCTCTAGGAGCTTATTTAAGACCATACAATGCTTTCTTAAGTTTATATACATGATCAGGGTATTGTGGATTTTCAAATCCTTTAGGCTGCTCAACATATGCTTCTTCATTCAAAATTCCATTAAGAAATGCAGCTTTTACATCCATTTGATGAAGTTTAATATCAATAAAACTTGCAATTGCTAGTAATAATCTAATATACTCAATCCTAGCAACAGGTGCAAAAGTTTCATCAAAATCAATACCTTCAACTTGTGTGTAACCTTGTGCAACTAATCTTGCTTTGTTCCTAACAATGTTACCAGACTCATCAGTTTTATTCTTATAAATCCACTTAGTTCCAATGACATTAGTGTTGTCAGGTCTTGGAACTAGTGTCCAGTCTTCATTTCTTTCAAACTGATTAAGTTCTTCATGCATAGCATTGATCCAATTTTCATCAGTTAAAGCTTCATTAACATTTTTAGGTTCAATTTCAGAATAATAGCACTCTGCATTCACTACATTACATATAGAAGACATGCATAATGTTCTTACCACATCTATCTTATTGGCTCTTACTTTGCCTCTTGTCTGCACTCCAACTGTAGCATCACCTATTATCTGGTTCGATGGATGACTTTTGTCAATCCTTGAAGAAATATTTCTTTTGGGAACATACTGATTATTCTGTGTAGGTTCTGTTGAACTTTCTGTCGATGTTGTAACATTCGGAGCAACATTTTCAGTTTTCAGAGAATCTCCAGATTTTTCAGTAACCTCTGAAACATCTTCTTCTTCATTTCCATCTGTAAGACCTTTATCATCATCAAACACAACATTAACAGATTCTTGAACAGTGTTAGTCCTAAGGTTATAGATTCTATAAGCTTTACTATTTCTAGAATAGCCTAAGAAGAAACCTTTATCACTTTTAGAGTCAAACTTATGGAGTTGATCCCTATCATTCAGAATATAACACACACAACCAAATACATGAAAGTACTTCACATTTGGTTTTCTGATGTTCAAAATCTCATATGGTGTTTGTTTAAAACCAGATCGAATATAAACCCTATTGGTGATATGACATGCTGTATTCAATGCTTCAGCCCAAAATCTTTTAGCAAGACTTTTGGAAGTAAGCATGACTCTTGCCATTTCCTGTAGAGTTCTATTCTTTCTTTCAGCAATTCCATTTTGTTGTGGAGTTTTAGGAGATGAAGATTCTTGCATTATACCTTTCTTTTCACAAAAATCTGTAAACATGCTATTTTCAAATTCTCTACCATGATCAGTTCTAATCTTGCTAACTTTCAAGTTAAACACATTTTTGAACCTTTTGTAAAGAACTTTAAATGCATTAAATGTTTCAGATTTGTCTCTTAAGAATTCTATCCAAGTAAACCTAGAGTAATCATCTACCACAACAAGTGAATACCTTTTTCCTCCAATGCTTTCAGTTTCCATAGGACCCATTAAATTCATGTGCAGCAACTCAAAACAACGATGTGTCAAACAATGTGACAGCATTTTGTGCGACACTCTTACCTGCTTACCTTTCTGGCATGGTTCACATATAGTGATTTCGTCAAACTTCAAGTTTGGTAATCCTTTCACAGCTTCAGCATTGACTAGCTTCTTTAATGATCTATAATTTGCATGACCCAATCTTTGATGCCATAAGACATTTTCATTATGTTTTGACAAATTACACACATTGTTTGTTCCAATAAGATAATAATTATCAGCTGACCTAGTACCAGTCATTAAACATTCATCATCTTTATCAAGAACATAACATGAATCTTTGTCAAATTTCACATGCAAATTATCATCACATAATTGACTTATACTAATCAAATTAGCAAGCAATCCATCAACATGTAAGACATTCTTAAGCTTAGGAAAACCTTTAACATTTAAAGTTCCTTTTCCAATGATTTTTCCTTTTGAACCTCCACCATATGTAACATATCCACCATTTACAGTAGCATAATCAGATAAGTAGTCAATTTGTCCTGTCATATGTCTAGAACAACCACTATCAAAATACCATAGACCAGGTAAACATGCTTTCAAAGAAGTGTGGACTGCATTACAGGTAACATCAGATTTCTTTTTCCAAGTAGATTTTGAGAAATGTTTCTTCGAATGTGACAACTTTTTAGGTAACAATTTCTCATCAGTAAAATCTTTCTTCATTTTCAAACAGTAAGGACGAATATGACCTAATTTAGAACAATAATGGCACACAAATAACTTTTTAAAAGTTTTAGCCTTGTGAGGTTTTGTTTGTGCTGATGCTTCAACATATGTTTTAGCATTAACCTTCACAAACTTCACTGGATTTGCAAAACTTTTAGAAATAGATGCAGTTTCACCATCATAACCTAAACCTTGATTGTTAGATTTACCAAATACCAAAACATCATTCATATCAGAAGCACTCTTTTCATATTTTCTGAAACTCAAGGTAGAACTTTTCAATTCTTCATTTAATTTGCAGAGTTCTAAATCTCTTCTGGTAAGAATAACTTCTAGTTTGGTGATTGTTCCTTTCAGATCCTCATTCTCTTTATTCAAGGAATCAAGAGTGAGTTTCTGAGAGTTCAAATCCTCCAATAACTTCTGGTATTTCGAATCTTCTGTCCTTATTCCTGTATCATCAACAAAACCATTAAAACAATTCAAATCTAGGTGATTTTGACTTGATGTTGTTTCTGATGTTGTAACATCCAATTCAACATCTGAGTCTGTTTCATCTAGATCATCATCTAAAGAGTCATCATAATCAACCTGAGTATGAAAAGCAAATTCAATTTCTTTTGATTTAACTTTTTCATCATCTGACTCATCACTTAAGGTAGCACTAAAATTCAGTTTTTGCTTGAGTCTAGTATTGGCACATTCATTTGCATAATGGCCATAACCAGAACATGCATTGCATTGAACTGGTTTTCTATATTCAGGATCATACCTTGGTTTACCTTCACTTTGTGATATTCTTGGTGGAAATTGACTCCTTCTCTTCTCTGGTTGTGGTGTTGATGTGTTGATCTGGATCTTTGACTGAATATTCCCTTTGGACCTGTTCATTGTTTTCTTCAAAAACTTGTTAAAATGCTTAGTGAGAAAGGCCATGTGGTCTGGATTGTCATAACATAGATCCATCACATCATCATCTGAATCGACTTCAGTGATGATAGGCTGTATTTCAGAACCTTGTGATGTCTCTCCTTTAAAAACAACCACATTTTTATCATCTTTGTTTTCATCAAATTGAGTAGTGTTCATCTCATAAGTTTTAAGAATACTTACTAGCTCATTTTGACTCAATTTATCAGTATCTTTAGCCTCTTCTATAGCACATATTTTTGCATCAAATTTTTTAGGAACTGAACGCAAAATTTTATGAACTACTCTCACATTCGAAATAGGATCACCAATAGAATGTGATTCATTGACAATCTCACTTAAACGTTCATTATAAGATGATATGGTCTCATCTTCCCTCATTCGGAGATTTTCAAATTTAGTCCCTAGCATTCGAAGTTTTGTTCTTCGAACACTATCTGAACCTTCACAATGCTCTTGTAATCTATCTCAAGCTTCTTTAGAAGTTAAACAATTAGAAATAATTTTAAACATATAAATATCAACAGAAGTAAAAATAGCATTTAAAGCTTTAGAATTAAACCCTGCTGTTGTTATCTCGTCAGCCGTCCAATCAACTTCCTTCTTGAGTTGAACTTCATTGTCTTCATCTACTGGAGTTTTTGGTGCATCCCAACCTGTAAGTACTGTCCTCCATGCACGTTCATCAATAGACTTGATATACATGCGCATCTTAGGTTTCCAATATGCATAGTTTGTACCATCTAAAACTGGTGGCCTAAGTGCTGTAGAGATGTGATGTGTTTCCATTTTTGCAAAGACACAATAAATACTAAAACACACTAATTAAAAAACAAGGATCTAAACCTAGTGTCGTCAGGTATCGACTCTGATACCAACTGAAAGTGTGTGTGTTAAGTAAAACAAGACTGATGCTACACTCAATGTTAGAACACTCAATGTAACACTGACTCGATTACAGAATATCAGAATACGAATAGCGGAAGACTTGAAAGTATGAAAACACAAAGACACAGAATTAACTTTTTAACATAGATTTTAATTTAAAATCTATGCGAGCCTCAGGGAGAAACTTTCACTAATAATTATGTGAATACAAATGGTGTGTGAACAAATATTCACAACGGAAATAAGACTTGATAACCTATCGAGTCTAAAGACGGCTTAAGTGTAAAAATTACACTACCAAAAACTAATCTAACTCTATGATCTATCTATCAAAGATGTGTAGAGAAGTTTATGTTGTACAGGAAGTTTGGACTCTTCGGCACAACGACAAGAACATGCCAATGACAATTAATTCCTAACAGGATGAACACTAGTTTAGTAATTAAAGAATGGCACTTCGATTGATGGATGATGATCACGGTTCTGCTGTATTTATAGGCGTGAATATGCATTCTAGAACCTTCATCCATGATCTCCTAAAATGTAGAATCTCATCCTTTCTTCTCTCCCAACTGCCTTCTAGGATCTTCCAGCCAGTTCTGGACGTTCTCAAGGGCAACCGCATGATCTACATACTTCTGCAAGCTTCCAGATCCTTCCAGTCTGGAACGTTGTAGAATGTTCTAGATCTTCAACCTGCGATGTTACAACATCCAAAGCAGCATTAGCTAGAAACCAGAATTTGGACTTAGGAAAAAATAAGAAAGGTCTAATTAAGATGTTGCAGCCTTGTGTGATAACATCTTCGATAACATCACCAAGTCTTCAACATCAACAAATGGCATCGACCATATTGACATCGGCACACTGTCGTCCCCTTTGCCGTTGCCTTCATCTTTGGGGACGGCAGATCCGATGCCTTCCCCGATGCCATTTTCACATTATTTTGTAGAAGCTTATAGGTCGGACGGACCAAAATGGTAAAATGAAAAACTTATAGGCGGACGGAGGAAGTATTATTTTATCATACTTCATTTCATACTCATTTATTATTTTCTCTCTCAACATCTTATAATTTGTACTACATATATTATTTTATCATATTTTTTAATCAAAACATTAAAAAAAAAAAAAAGGAAAAATTTATAGTGGAACGGGACAGTATTATGAATTTTAGATATAAACTTTTAATTATAACATTAAAATAATAATCAATCTTTAAATAGGTGTATTTTGAATTTTTTATACACTAAAAATAAAAGTAAAGAGACCATATTTTGTTAAAAGAAAAAGTGAACATCATTTTAGGACGATTTACTTGAAAACTATTCACTTTTGAAGAACTCTACCTATATGCTCCTTCCTGAGGACCTCGTCTAGGTGTGTAAACAGATCGAAGTAAATAGTGCAATATTCAATTCGTGAAAATATTTAAATATTTGTATTCGTTTATTTTTTTAACAATAAATTTGATATTAATCGATTTGAATGATTATTCAATTCAAGACTTTCGAGTATTTAATTCAAAAAATTTGAAACATATTCTAAACAATATTTTTCTTTTTTCCTATTAGATACTATTTGATTCAATTCAAAATTTTATAGAGAAAATTTGTAAAATAATAATATTTTAAATAATATAAAAAATTAGATTTTAAAAAGTTATGCAGAAATATATACATATATATTATAAATATAATTGAATACTTACTATATCGAATTGAATATTAAAATTTTGTATTTATATTTATTTACTAATTAAATTGTATAAAAATTCTAATAATAAATTTTTTAATATAAATATCAAAATCAATTAAAATTATTTGATTCATTTACCACACGCCCCTTTCCTTGGTTTGTTTGACATTTGGATCCAAACTTTTTGTTTTAACATTTTGAAGTTTAATTTGGTGTCCTTTACACGGTAACTAATCATAATTTATTTTTTGGAATAGTGCATTTATCGTACTCTTCTCGTCCACGAAATGTAGTCTCATTTGTCTTATATTTTTCATTCACAAAATATAGTCTCATACACTCTATTTCAATCATGACTTTATCATTACTCTTCAACCATCACTTAATTACTCAAATTGTCATCAACTTTATTCACAAACAATCACTTTATTCACAATGGAGCTCATAATATACTAAAATACACTTACTTTATCTACTTTATCTACTATTTTCTTAAAACATGTGTGCATTCTCAATGAGACTACTTATTGTGAACGGAGGAAGTATTATCTTTGAATGCAGATTTTAAGGGGTGTGGCCGTGTGGGCTATTTGCCATAGTGGAGATTTTTTTATATATTATATTTTTAAAATCTGGAAAATATGATTTTTAAAAAATTATTTTAGTCATTTTTTTTTGAAGGTTTACAAGATCAAATCAAATACAAAGATATTTTCAAAAGCACCAGATCTTCAAAACTAAGACGAATTAAAGGTGTCGCTACCCGCTCCAATCGTGAGAAGTGGGGACGCGAGTGTAATCTTTGTCCACGAGAAATGCACAGTCCACTATTTTAACAACAAGACAAACCCCACACTAAGGTAGTCTATATTGTTATGATAAATAGGAAAAATAAAAGGACAAAAGTCACCAAACACCAAAAACCAAAACATTCAATTCTAGCACCATTGCAGGGACATAAACAACTCCACAAAAGGACTCCACAAGGGGCAGGCTCCACAAAGGGACAATAAACTTCCAAAGGACAGGGAAAAACGCATAATGCACCCAGAACAGCAGAAAGTAAAGTAACGAAAACCAAAAGACAGAAACTAAACAACCTAAACTAAGAAAGCAGAAAATATAGAATAGAAAAATAAACGGGATCAACAGATCACTCACCCAAATGGGGCCACCGTAGCTCCATCAGAGAGGGAAGACTCGTTGATCCTACTAAAACCGAAACAATAAAATTTTAGATTCGAATAGATTTGAAAAAATTATGGTAAATCTACAAAATTTTTTGAACAGGGGAGAGAGTAGAGGAGCGCAACGGGCGGCGCGGTGGCGATACAAGCGGTGCGACGACTTTTTATTTATTTTTATATATATTCGATTTCTTTAATCGATCTACAAAGTGATTTTTGGAGAAGATGGAGAAGAGAGGTGGGTTGAATATGCCGAAGGTGGGCGACGAATTTTGTGGGCGGTGGTTTTGATTGAGGAGAGAAGGTGGAGATAATTTTGAGAGAGGGAGATTCTTTTGATATAGGGATTAACGTGTAGTGTTTATCGAGACAAAGGAATAAGAAAAGTCGGGTTGCATCCTCACTTTTAATTTTATTCATAGTCATGCATCCTCACTTCTTGAAAAGTTGCAATCCGTACCTTTTTGTACTTCACGTTTCTCTCTCCCCATCATTTTTTTTTAATTTTCAAAAACTTATTTTCTCTCCCCTTTATTTTTTCAACAACTCATACGTTCTCGTGACCTCAACAATTTTGGCGTTTCCTTTCACAATGCAATTGTCCCAACCTTGTTCATTTAGCCATGAGAGTGCCTCGTAAAAATACATTACCTCACCTATTTCCACATCCAAGAGGCCTCGCAAGACCAAAGTTCTTCCTGTCAAGATGTTCCCAAGCTCATCACGAAGGACCATCCCTAGGCCAATTGTCCAGAGTCACTAAAAAAGCTGCATCGGTGTTCAACTTCGTCATCCCCTGTCAAGATTACCCTCGCCACTCCCTGCCGTTGTGCGAACCCTACTCCGTCTGGTGGCTCCATTCCCATTCCATCCAAGAGCACGCCGACAAGTGCAACGTATTAGTCGGCGTTCGACGGGTATTCGATGATTCGGGTGAAAATTGCATAATTTTAGTGCACATTTGGATCTTACGTTGCTTGTATATTCACGTGTTATTGATAAATTGTGGATGATTTGATTTAATCATGAGAAAGGTATGGTGTTGTTGATGTTTGTAGGTAAAACAAGGCTTTTATGAGTAAAATATATGCCTATATCTCACTAAGACAAAAAAAGGACTGTGCCATTGAATTCGTCTCGTAAAATGGAGTGGATTTAAAAAAGGAATCGAGTCGATTGGAGATCGGAATAAAAAGTTATGCACAAAACAAGGACAAAAGGACGTTACGGCCGAGCGTTCAGACTCGGCCGAGCATTCAGACCTAGGGGGTCAAGCCGAATACAACTCGGCCGAGCAACCCGACTTGACCGAGTCAGCCCCTGTTTTGCCTTTTCACCACTTTTTGACCTAGAGACACGTGCCCCACTATTTGGGAACCCTATTTAAGGCCTAATTTTCGGATTTTGGCCATCTTTCCTTTTGGAATTCTTGGAGCATTTTCTCCATTCTCAAACTTCTTTTCATTTTTCTTGTCTTGAGCATAACACTCCATACCCTTATCTTTCCCCTCTTTATCAAGCTTGTTCTCACCTTCCACAATATTTTCTCCCAATTCAATTGGCATTGAAAGACCTTCATTTTAAGTGTAATAGCATTACAATGCTCACAATGCCCAAAGTCTTCATCCATACCAAGGGTATTATCCTTATCCACCTGAGGTTGAGCCGAGTCGAGCCGAGTATTTGAGATTCGAGCTCGACTCGAGCTCTTATAGAGTCGAGCTGAGCTCGGCTCGATAACATTATCGAGTTAAAAATTGAGCTCGGCTCGACTCGTTAACGAGTCTAACGAGCCTATCGCGTCGAGTCGAGCCGAGCCTAATGATTTTTTTTACAATTATTTAGTTATCAAGCCTAACAAGTTGAGCTCGAGCCGACTCGTTAGTAAATCGAGTATCTAACGAGCTCGAGCTCGGCTCATTAAGCTAAACGAGTCGAGCCGAACCGAGTCTCGTTAAGGCTCGGTTCGAATAACAACACTATCCACATCCTCCACAAGAATATTATCCACCTCTACCTCAATACCCTCCACCTCAACACCCTTATCCACCTTATCAATATCCCCCCACCCACACCCACCACCTCCTCCTCAAGAAGAATATCACTCCCTCCTCCACATATAAAGGAGTCTCGCCCAGTTCATCATGGAAGGCCGATGAGAGAGTATTTCGAACCTCAACTGAGAGAATATTATGATGAATTGGCAAGGCCTCGGGTGGAAGCAAACAACTTTGAGATAAGTATCTCGTTACTTCGAATGTTGAGGGAAATACAATTGAACGGAGGAAGGATTCGAAGAGGACTCTAACGAGCATTTGACTCAATTCTTGGAGATCGCCGATACTCTTAAGCAAAACGGAGTATCGGAAGATGCCAAAAAGTTAATGCTATTCACATTCACCTTAGTAGGGAAAGTAAAAACAATGGTTTCAAACGAGTATCCCGACCGGAGAAGTAAGGACGTAGGAGGACTTAAAGAAGAGATTCCTTCTCAAGTATTATCTACCATAAAAAAACAATGGAAGCCAAGCAAAACATTTCTCAATTCAAGCAAGAGGGGAATGAAAGATAAAAGAAGCATGAGAAAGATTCACCAATCTTCTCATGGTAATTTAAAAATAATTTAAATCAATTTTTCCAACAAACTTCACCTCATTGTAACTCATGATTAGTGTTGTTAAACGAATTGAGCTGCTCAGCTCGATAAGACTCGAACTCGTTAGATACTCAATTTACTAACGAGCCGGTTCGAACTCGACTTGTTACTCAATAGCTAAAAAAATTCTTTTAATTTCATTAGGTTCATAAGGCTCGACTCGGCTCGTTACATTCATTAACAAATCAAATCAAACTCATTTTTTTTACTCGTCAATATTATCGATCCAAGCATGGCTTGATAAAAGCTCGAATCAATCTCGAACTTCAAGTATTTAACTCGAATAACAACCCTATTTGTGAACTTTGTGATACCCGGTGGGCATGTGGATCCGGGTATGGATATCTCGGATAGCCGTGATTGCACGGGTTCTCCTGCGTCCTATTCCTATGGCTAATTTGTCATATCAAAAATTTCAGAATATATTCCCCCCTTCTTTTTGTTTTACAACATTTTTTGGCAGAATTTTAAAAGGACGAGAAATTACGTTACTTTTTACTACTTGACTGATGACTACTTATTACTGTCATTGATTTTAATGCTCTCCCAAGATAGAATGGAGGATGGGATGGCTGTACGAAATGCTTCTTCCCGAGGGGCCTCCATCTTTTCTTGCATATTCACCCTTTGCTTTCTTTCACATTTCAATCCAAGCCTTTTATTTTGCATTCATTACTAGTACATTAATTTTACTATCCAACATTGCCCCTTCACACGGTAATTGATCACCATAAGTAATTAATTTAACGGAGAAAAAATAATTGATTAATATAAAATGAAGTATGATAAAATAGTACTCCTTCCGTCCCAAGATTACTTTCACACTTTTTTTGTTGGTACGTTACTTTTACACCCTTAAAATGAAAAATTAATTACTACTCCCCGTCTATAAGCTTTCCATTTTACCAGTCCGTCCGCCTATAAGTTTCTCATACCTTTTTTGTTAAGTACTTTTTCTTACACTTCACTTTATATCTCTTCCCATTTTACCAGTCCGTCCACCTATAAGTTTCTCATACCTTTTTTGTTAAGTACTTTTTCTTACACTTCACTTTATATCTCTTCCCATTTTACCAGTCCGTCCGCCTACTTATAGGTCCGTCCGCCTATAAGTTTCTCATACCTTTTTTGTTAATAAGTTTCTCATACCTTTTTTGTTAAGTACTTTTTCTTACACTTCACTTTATATCTTACGTGAAACTTATAGGTCCGTCCGCCTATAAGTTTCTCATACCTTTTTTTTTGAAACTTATAGGCGGACGGAGGGAGTATAAACTTTACTCTCACAATATTTCAATTTTACACAAATATCATTACTTTTTTTTTTTGGATTACATTAAATACCCATCCCTTTTCCCCTCCCCATGACTCGAACCCAGGATCTAAAGCCTAGGTAGTGGTGCTCTAACCACTTGAGCTATCCAACTTCGTCTTACTTTTTCTTCACTCATACACAAAAACTAATTTCTTTACTTTATACTCTCTCCGTCCCACAAAGATAGCCACATTTGACTTACAGATTAAGAAAAATTAACTAAGCATTAATTACTCTTATTAATTAGGGGTAAAATTGACAATAAAACATTTAATACTAAAGTAAAAGAGGAAATGTAGCTATAATTTGACTATCTTTGTGGAACGGAGAGAGTACATAAAGTTTTATAAATTTACCTCTCAAAATTTCACTTATTAGTACTCACTCCGTCCGTCTATAAGTTTTCCATTTTACCATTTTTGTCCGTCCGCCTATAAACTTTCCATACCTTTTTTGGTAAGTACTTTTTCTTACACTTCATTTTATATCTTACTTTTTCTCTCTATCTCTCTCATCTCTCAATCACATCATTTGTACTATATCTATTATTTAATCATTTTTCTTAATCTTTGAGCCAAAAAGTAACGTAAAGCTTATAGACGGATGGAGGGAGTATTACATTTTATTAATATGCGTGTCCATCTATCCATGAAATTAATAAATAACGTGTAATGAATGTGAACGTGTCCTTCAATAATCTTTATACAGGAGTATTGGAAAGTCCATAAGATATGAAGAACAAACAATACGAAAATTAAACCATAAATTCGAGAAACGGTGGAAAACTATTTACATATACTAACATTTTTGAGGCGAAGTTAATAATAATGGTGAAGGCTAAATTTGTAGGTTTTGCTAGGGTTGCAATTGAAGTGATTATCACCCCCAAATCCACATTTGGTGCTGTAGCCTGGATAATCCAAATAATTAAACCTGACAGCCTCAATAAGCCTAAGCCCGTGAGAAGAGGCAGTGGATTCAAGCTTAAACTCAACGTGAAAATGGTTGGTCTTGTGGGATATATGAATCTCACCATTTTCAGCTATCATCTCTTTTGCATTCTTCAGAAACTGGCCCACTAGTCTTCTATGACTTCTGTTATTCAATTTATACACATTGTTTAATTTTATTTAAACTATTGAAGAATGGAATGTTAAAGTAGATAAAAGCGTGACTAACCTTAGCTGAGAATCACGAGAAGTATTCTTGAGATTAGCTAATCCAGCGTAAGGGAAGTTGAAAATTATACGATCAAATTTAAGATGCTGAAGCAATGGATGATTGGCCATTTTGGTGGCATCAATCTGATGCATAACCTTTCCATTCCTATCCCTAATTTTCTGAATGTTGGATGCAGCTCTAGGGTAGTTTGTGTTAAGAAATTCTGATCAGAAAATACATTAATTAGAAATTAGAATATGAAATTGAGAGATTCAGATAGATATACCTTGAGAATCAAGAGAAGTAGCGAGGATATTATTTGAAGCAGAGGAAAAAGCGAGTGCCAAAGAAGCAGAGAAGGAGAAATCTCCATCACCCACCAACAATATCCTATGCCTGGTGCTGTAATGTTTAATCCATCTCTCATTATTATCAGTAACTATTCTTCTCACCTCTTGTTTCTTCTTTTCCAGAACAGGGACAGCGACATTTCTGTCAAGACTTGTGTTTTTGTAACTGAGAGGCGGTGGACGTGTTTGGACTAATGATGGCGTCGGATTTGGTGTTTTTGTAGGCCATAAGAAACGTACCACCAAATCAAAACTCCCTAGTATAGCCTTGCGAGTTGAACTGCTGCATTTGGCCACTTCTTCTTCTTCATCTTCTCTTCTACACCCAAAACATCTATGGACAATCCCCATCTTCTTTTTTATCTACACAACATTCTTTTCTTGGCAGAATTTTCAATTTTAAGCCTAAAAACACAACTTAACTTTACTTTTCTACACTATAACTGATACCTAGTCACCCTCCCACCTATCAATAAAACATTATTCACTCTTATCTAATACTGCATCTGTTTCACTATAAATTTCTCACTTTTCTTTTATTAATGTTCCACACAATAAGTTTCTTATTTTATTTTATTCCATATTATTATCTCTCTTTGAGAATCACATTATTTATATTTTATTTACTCTCTCCGTCCGCTTATAAGTGTTACGTTACTTTTTGGCGCAAAGATTAAGAAAAGTGATTAAATAATAAATATAGTACAAGTGATGTGATTGAGAGAGGAGAAAAATAGAGAGAAAAAGTAAAATATAAAGTGAAGTGTAAGAAAAAGTACTTACTAAAAAAGGTATGATCCACTACAAAATATTGCCCAAAAGACATCGGCAATTGGCAACGGCAGGCGGGCCGATGCGAATTGGCATCGGCATTTAATGGCCGATGCAAAATGGCATCGGTAGTGGGCCCCGATGCGAAATGGCATCGGCATTTAATGGCTGATGCAAAATGGCATCGGCAGTGGGCCCCGATGCCATTTGGTAACGGCCCCCCCGATGCAAAATGGCATCGGCAGTGGGCCCGATGCCTTCCCCGTCGCCCTAAATGAGTATAAATCGGCCAAACACCTATCTTCCAGAATGTTACAGCCGCGCCCCTCCCCCCACCTCCATTGAAGCGAGTTTTACACCTCCACCCTAAAAAATCACCTTCGTTTGCGGATCGAACTCGATTTTTGGCCATTTGTGTTCTACACTTCGACGGGAGCATTTTTACGGTAATTTTTTTCGTTTTCATTGGTTAAATTTGAAGTTATATGTGTATATATAGTTTTAGTATATATATGCATATATGTTGTATGTATATATAAAATTGTTAGAAGAATTGTTAATTTTTATTTATGCATGTGTTAATTGTTAGAATTTATAAATTGTTAATTAATTATGTTGTGTTAGGCATGTATTTATATGTATGTTTTAATAATTAAGTTATATGAATTTATTTGTTAATTAGGGTGTTAATTAGAATTATATTTGTGTTATATGTCTATATATGAATTTATTTGTTAATTAGGGTGTTAGAATAATTATTAGAATATAATTAGAATTATATTAATTGATTTTAATGGAGTTGGGAAATGAGACGTTGGTTGTTTGTGTGTTTGTAAACGTCGATTGACATGGATTATTCAATTCGTAGTTGGATGTATAGTCCAAGATTAGTGAATGGGATTATGAACCCCAGATTTGTTAGTGGAATAAATGGATTTATTGAATTTGCTACTAGTAATCCGAATTCGATTTGGGAAGGAAAAATTAGGTGTCCTTGTTCGAAAGCTAGATGTCGAAATCAAACTTATAGAGATCCTAATGAAGTGAAATCTCATTTATATTGAAATGTTTTTACACTGAATTATTATAATTGGATTTATCACGGGGAAGAGAGTTGGGGTCCACGTCCGTATCAAAACACTAATGAATATGCGTCAACTTCAAATGACGTTGACCCAGCGGGACCTAGTTCGTACCACACTATGGTAGAAGAGTTAATGGGTGGCCCAAACATTGATTTTGGAATCGACGTGGAAGAGGAGGCACTTAATGAAGAACCCCCTAACGAGAATGCGGCACAATTTTACGGCATGCTTCATGCAGCGGACCAAGACTTGTATCCTGGTTGTGAATCTCATTCGCAGTTGTCATTCAATTCCAGATTGTTGAACATTAAAACGGAAAACAAATTGTCTGAAAGGGGATACAATCAGGTTGTTGAGTTGATTCGTGAGATTTGTCCTCCCGAAAATAAGGTTCCCAAGAAATTTAACGACACCAAACATTTGATGAGTGGGATGGGTCTTCCGGTAGAAAGGATTGATTGTTGTGCACAGAATTGCATGTTATTTTGGGGTGCAGACAACGAACTAGATTTTTGTAAGATTTGTGGTCGATCACGGTATAAGCCGAATAGGGTTGATGTAGATGGTCGGTTGAAAAAGAAAAGCCCGGTTAAGGAGATGTTCTACTTTCCGATAATTCCCCGTTTGCAAAGATTGTACATGTCCAAGGCCACTGCGAAGGATATGACATGGCATGCCTCGTGCGCTTCTGATGACTCTGGTGTTATGCGTCACCTGGCAGACTCGCTGGCTTGGAAGCATTTGGACCGTTCGTATCCTGCTTTTGCATCTGAAATTAGGAATGTGAGGTTGGGCTTGAGCACAGACGGTTTTGCACCGTTTGGAATGACGGAAAAACAATATTCGTCATGGCCAGTTATACTTACTCCGTACAATCTACCCCCGTGGTTATGCATGAAGGATCAATTCATGTTTCTTTCGATTCTCGTGCCCGGGCCTAAAAGTCCGAAGGACAAACTTGATGTGTTTTTGCAACCACTGATAGCAGATTTGAGATTTTTATGGGAAAATGGGGTGCAAACTTACGATGTTGCTAGAAAGCAAAACTTTTTGATGCGAGCTGCACTTATCTGGACCATTAGTGACTTCCCAGCATACTCAATGTTGTCTGGTTGGAGTACAGCAGGAAGGCTTGCTTGTCCATATTGTGGAGAGTACACCGATGCATTCTATTTGAATAAAAGTCGAAAGCAGTCGTGGTTCGACAACCACCGAAAGTTCTTACCACCGAATCACACGTGGCGAACGAATAAAACTGCATTCATGGCCGGAGTAGTAGTCACAGATGATCCACCGCCTATTCGAACGGGTGCAAGTCTCCTATACGAAATTGATCATTTGGGATATAGAAAGGTTATAGAGGATGGTGCTGAGGCTCACAACAAAAAACTTTCTGGAGGGTGGAAGTGGAAAAGCATTTTCTGGGAGTTGCCATATTGGAGTACCTTGTTGATACGACACAATTTAGACGTGATGCATATTGAGAAAAATGTGTTTGATAACGTTTTCAACACGGTGATGAATGTGGAGGGGAAAACAAAGGACACGTCTAAATCAAGAGATGAGCTGAATGATTATTGTTGTCGTCCCTCTCTAAAGAAATGTCCACGTACATCAAAGTATCCTAAGGCTTCTTTTTCGCTTGATAAGAAGCAGAAGGATGTTGTTTGTAAGTGGATAAGTGAGTTGAAGTTTCCAGATGGATATGTGTCTAACATGTCCCGTTGCATTGACTGGTCGAAATTGAAATTGTATGGGATGAAGAGTCATGATTGTCACATGTTTATGCAGAGACTACTACCGATTGCTTTTTACAAAATTCTGTCGCTCACTGTGTGGAAAGCAATCACTGAGCTTAGTCTATTTTTTAAGGAGTTGACTTCTACAACCATCACAGTTGACAACATGACTCGACTGGAAACAAATATCCCAATCATCTTGTGCAAGTTGGAACGTATCTTTCCACCCAGCTTCTTCAACTCTATGGAACATCTACCTGTGCACCTTGCATATGAAGCAAAAGTGTGTGGTCCAGTTCAATACAGATGGATGTATCCATACGAGAGGTAATTTAATTAATTTCTCATACGATTCTTCAAATTATATGAACTTACGATTCTTAAAATTTAATCAGGTATCTTCGCACCTTGAAATTAAGCGTGGGTAACAAAGCATGTGTTGAAGCTTCGATTGCAAATGCATATTTAACTAGAGAGGCGTCAATGTTTTGTTCTCACTATTTCGAGGACCATGTTACGACAAGGATACACAATGTACCTCGTAATTACGATGGTCGGGACGAAGTACACGAGTATGTCGAGGGCACTTTTTCCATATTTAAGGCGCCTGGCAAACGATTAGGAAAGCCTAAGAAAAGATGGATTTTAGACGAGGAGAAAAAAGTTGCTCATACGTACGTGTTGTTGAATTGTGATGAGGTGCAGCCATATGTTCAGTAAGTCAATCCGACTAAAATGTTTGTCAATCAAATACTTAGTGTTGACATGTCTTATTAATCTTATATCGATCGGTCGTAGGCTATTCATGCAACAACTTCAAGTTCTTCAACCAAATCTCTCGGCCGCTGAATCAGATTTAAGACTACAAGATGGATTTGCGTCGTGGTTTGCAGACATTGTAAGTTATCTTAAAATAACGATAAATTGCGTCGTGGTCCCATCATTGGTTAGAAATTCTCACATTCATTCGGCTTATATATATATAGGTGAAGATAAATCGCGTCGAGAACAGGTTTTTATACGATCTTTCGGCCTGTCCGTCTGGTCAAGTTCTTACGTACGTAGGGTATTACGTGAACGGGTACAAATTCCACACCATGGCTTATGGTGCATCTAGAGCAACATCAAACAGTGGGGTTTGTATCAAGGGAAAAAACTATGACGCGGATGAGGAAGATTTCTATGGGAAACTCGAGGAAGTAGTCGAATTGGACTATCAGGGGTACCACGATAAGAAAGTGGTTTTGTTCAAGTGTCAGTGGTTTGATCCCTCAAACAATGGGACAAAAGTTCATCCTAACTACAAGCTCGTGGAGCTTAATCAGAGGCGATCTTACGGCCGATACGATTCATTCGTACTAGCAAGTCAAGCCACACAAGTCTACTATTGTCCATACCTCGGATCCCGTACTGATTGGATATTTGTCTGCAAAGTCAAACCGAGATACTTGGTGGATGCAAAAGATACTACTGAAGATGAAGTTCCCGCGTGGCAAGAGGATAACATAGAGACTCAAATGATTGTGCAAGTAGATGATGATCCTGTCATGTTAACTGATGACACCGGTACAATGATGGAAATGGCAGAGTATGAAGAAGATGAAGAAGAAGACGGAGAAGAAGACGACGAAGATGAAGCTGAAGATGAAGATGATGAAGATGAATGATGTTGTTAATTGTTAGACTATGTTATCTAAATATTAATTGTTAGACAATGTTATCTAAATATTAATTCTTTAATTATATTCCTTATTTAGAGTTCACCAATAATCGTTACAGTGATGTTCATATATAATGTTTTTTAATTGTTACAATGTTCAATGTTAATAATGTTTTAATGTTCATTTTGACAGATGAGTGGTCGTCGACATGGTTCTGGATATGGCTCTGGTCAGGGTTCTTCTGGACAGGGTTCTTCTGGACATGGGCGAGGTAGAGGTAGAGGAGAGTCAGTGGATGAGACACCCACTGTGCAGATACCACAGGGTTTGTATATGCCCGATATGACTGGGATAATGTTGCCCCAGATGCCCGGAATGAACCCTAATTCCTATTACACTCAGGTGCCTCAGTTGCCTCATATGGTTCCACATCCACAAGAACAATCCCCTCCACCGATACATTCGCCAGTTAGACATCCGTCTGTCGGGACACAGGCCAGCATGTCGACTGATGCACCCGACAGTCGCATCCGACTGTTTATCTACCGGGACACGTAAGTATATTATATTTAAATTTCATTAGACGTATGTATAACATGTTTATTAATAATTTTTTATTTATTATAAAATACGTGTAACAGGTTGATGCCTTCAAATTTAATTTCGAGGACGATCAGATCGATAATGTACCGGAATATGGAGCTTGATGCACACGCCTGGGCTATGGTATCACCCGGCACGGTACAGCGGTGGTGGGATACATTCCAGGTATAAAATAACTTTACATTTTGTTATTTTGTTATATTACTTCGTTAATTAATTTTTTTTTGCAGACCGAGGTCAGGTGGGACCCTGAAGCCACATCTTCTACAGAGGTGTACAGACTCTTTCTTCAAAGAGCTGCAACTCGGTACACTAACATGTTATCAAAAATCAAGAAAGCGTGGGTGAGGGATAACAAAAGGCCGTTGTGGGATGTGAATGTTTGGAACTCCTTAGTTCGTCACTGGAACAATCCCGAAACAATTAAGAAGAGCGAGCAGGCTCGTAAGAACCGCTTATCCTAGCCTGGAGGTCCGGGTACTGGCCATGGTACTCATAAAGGCGGAGCTCGTGGAGCAGCAGAGGTCGCACGGCGCATTGTAAGTATTTGTGGTCAATTATATATAATTAATTTTAGTTAATTATTTAGTTTATTTATTCGTATATGTCTTCGATTCAAAATACAGGAGGAGAGGATGGGACGCCCTGCATACGACTGGGAGATAGTTGAATATTACCACCGTTACGAAAACGGGACATACACTTGTGGCTATATGGGTGATATACTTGTAAGTGTGTACATATATATATATATATATACATTACATTATATAACAAATATATATTTAATTGTACTTGAAAATGTATTAACCCACTTTTAAATGTGCACGTATAGGACCAGATACATGACGAGTTCACCAATAATACTACAAGAGATCCGTCAGATGAACCTAGTTCAGAGGATGGTTCCCAGGCCCCACCTATACCCGATATGTCTGAACTGTACGTGAAGAAGGTCGGCAGGTCTCATGGACGTGTTAGGGGCCTTGGACAAGTAGGCAAGAACAGACGGGTCTCCTCCGGTCCTGGCGAGACGTCAAGTGGTACGACTTATGGACGATTCACCCAGGAAGACATAAACAATGTTATTGCTGAAGAACGGAGAGTCAATGAAGATAGAGAGCAGCGTTTACTGGAACAAATGCGGCAGCAGGAGGAGCGCTTACGCAAGGAGTTTCAGGACCAGCTTGCATTGATGATGGGACAAATGGGTGGGATGGGTGGGGAGCCGAGGCCGTCGGGGGCGTCGCACAACGTTCATGATCGGGATGATACTGAGGATGATGGTGGTGGTGATGAGGAGTGATACATTTTTATATTACTTTGTTACGTGTGATGTTATTATATTACATTGACGTTGATGATTAATTTTTATTTTAATTGACGTGAACATGCTAATTATGATTATAATTAATGTTGTTTGTGATATGATGTTATTTTAATTGAAAATGAACTAGAGAATAATTTTATAATAGATGAAAATATTTTTAATTATATGGATAAGTGAATTCATATTTTTAAATGGATAAGTGAAAATAATTATATATATTTAATGTTGTGAATTGAAAACTAGAATGAATTTAAATGATGTGATTAGAATAAATTTAAATGTATAAGTGAAAATAATTATATTCAATGTTGTATGTAATTATAATGTTGTGAAATAAAAAATTAGAATGAATTTAAATGTTGTAAATTGAGGATTAGAATAAATTTAAATAGTGTGAATTGATACCATAAATAAATTATTTAATTTGAAAAACATAATTTAGTTAATTTGAAAAACATATTTAGAAATAATTATGATATGCTTTGATAAATAATTTAATAAGCAACAATTAAAGTTAGAATGGATTGAATTTAAATGTTGTAAATTGAGGATTAGAATAAATTTAAATAGTGTGAATTGATACCGTAAATAAATTATTTAATTTGAAAAACATAATTTAGAAATAATTATGATATGCTTTGATAAATAATTTAATAAGCAACAATTAAAGTTAGAATGGATTGAATTAATTAAAGAATTAAAAACTCAAATTAAATATATATTAATTGCATTCACAACATGTTGACTAAAAGCTCCTAGCCTAAACGGCACACAGGGGGCGCTCAAAAGCCTTCGAGACTGCGAGGTCCCGAGTTCGAACCCCACAATTCGCGAAAATGGCCAGATTTTCGAAAAATGGGGTGGCCCAGCGGTGGGGGTGGGTGTTGGTGGCCTATCAACCTGGGTTCGAAACCCAGATTCGTCTTTTTTAAATTTTAATAAAAAGGCATCGGCAAAATGGCATCGGCAGTGGGCCCGATGCCATTTGGTAACGGCAGTGGCCCCGATGCCATTTGGTAACGGCGCTTTCCCCGATGCGAAATGGCATCGGCTGTCCCCGATGCAAAATGGCATCGGCAGTGGGCCCCGATGCCATTTGGTAACGGCGACCTGCCGATGCCAAAAGGCAACGGTTTTCCCCAAATCCGATGCCATTTAAATGGTGAAAGTGTGTGTGTTAAGTAAAACAAGACTGATGCTACACTCAATGTTAGAACACTCAATGTAACACTGACTCGATTACAGAATATCAGAATACGAATAGCGGAAGACTTGAAAGTATGAAAACACAAAGACACAGAATTAACTTTTTAACATAGATTTTAATTTAAAATCTATGCGAGCCTCAGGGCGAAACTTTCACTAATAATTATGTGAATACAAATGGTGTGTGAACAAATATTCACAACGGAAATAAGACTTGATAACCTATCGAGTCTAAAGACGGCTTAAGTGTAAAAATTACACTACCAAAAACTAATCTAACTCTATGATCTATCTATCAAAGATGTGTAGAGAATTTTATGTTGTACAGGAAGTTTGGACTCTTCGGCACAACGACAAGAACATGCCAATGACAATTAATTCCTAACAGGATGAACACTAGTTTAGTAATTAAAGAATGGCACTTCGATTGATGGATGATGATCACGGTTCTGCTGTATTTATAGGCGTGAATATGCATTCTAGAACCTTCATCCATGATCTCCTAAAATGTAGGATCTCATCCTTTCTTCTCTCCCAACTGCCTTCTAGGATCTTCCAGCCAGTTCTGGACGTTCTCAAGGGCAACCACATGATCTACATACTTCTGCAAGCTTCCAGATCCTTCCAGTCTGGAACGTTGTAGAATGTTCTAGATCTTCAACCTGCGATGTTACAACATCCAAAGCAGCATTAGCTAGAAACCAGAATTTGGACTTAGGAAAAAATAAGAAAGGTCGAATTAAGATGTTGCAGCCTTGTGTGATAACATCTTCGATAACATCACCAAGTCTTCAACATCAACAATCTCCCCCAATTTGACCTTTCTGCTACAGCACACCTGATGTACATATGTAAACATATATAAACCAGTTTTATGTACATGCTAGAGTATTACCATCATATCCATGTACTCGTCAAGTCAACACCTGTTGTAGCGTATGATCAAATAGTGAAAGAAACAAGAAAATATACAAGACTAAGTGGTGTTAGTACTCTGAATACTAAGTAGAACACTTGTCTTAGTAAATCTTCCAACAATAAAATGAGTAAGTAATATACTCATTTAACACAACCTGTTTCAAAGTGAAATAATCAGAACTAAATGGGAAAAAAACTAAAACAAGTCATAATCTGAGTAGTGTGAACAAAGTAAAACGAAGTCCTATCAACTAATATAATATCAGAGCTCAAACCAAAACAAAAAATATCAGAGCTTCAAATAGAGTTCTAAGTTCAAACTAAACTATAAACTACTAAGTTTTGTAAAACTTAACACAAAACAGTTAAATCAGTGTATCAGCCTGTAGGATCATAAGTTAAAATAAAACAGTAAGATAGAAACTGAATAAGATGCATCAATTGCTGTAACAACAGCTGCAGCAACAGAAATCTGCACATTGCATCCCTTAAGATTCAGTCTCCCCCTGTCTTCAAGCATTTCCAGCAGCAAGGTCTGGAAGATCAGCAAACACATGTTCATCTTCATTAGGTTGTTCAATCACCATTGTTGCAAGGTGTGCAACAACATTTGGATCAGCATCAGCATCAAGTTCTTCAATTCGAACTCCCCCATACTCAGTGACTCTAACATCAGGGACTGGTGCAGCAGCAGCAGGTACTCCCCCTGGTGTAGCAGAAAGTTTCTTCATCCAATAATCCTTCATGAACTGTAGTTCATTGATGGTATCCTGCAAGTGAGTTAACTGAACAAGTATGAAGTCTCTGGAGATTGGAATGTGGCTTGTAGTGTTTGGGACATTGGGAGCATCATTTGGAATTTCAGGTTCAACTCTTTCAGCACCTTGGATAGGAAGATCAACAACTCTTTCTCCAGTCATCAGCTTACGAGACACTGTAATTTGAGGAACTCTCCCCCTCAACATATCATGTCTATCCCGTTTATAGTTGTTATGTCTCAAATAACCATAGATGAGAGCCGGATAAGGCAGATTGCCTTTGTCAGTGACTGTCCCAGAAAATTTCATCATATGATTGAAAATAGTCAATCCAAGATTAAAGTTTCTCATTACCACAATTCTGTAAAGTAGTATTCCTTGACTCATAGTGACCTTTGTGGAGTTCGTAGATGGAATCCAATTATACACAATCAACTTATGCACAACTGAATATAGAGAGGTAAGATTACATGCAAGCATAACTTTCTTCCACCTCATCACCCTACCACCTGTAATTGCCTGAGCAATTATATCCATTGAAGGTTCTTCAACTTCCTCAACAGATTCAAGGTGTAAAAAGCCGTTATTCAATTCGGGTGTAAAGGGAAGATCTCTTTCTCTAAATCTTACAATTCCATACCATTGAGAAGTTCTTCTACCAATGCTCTTTCTTAAACAGGAGTAAAATTCATAGACCCATGTTGCAACAAATGATTCACCAAACGTAACAGCATGCAACAAATTTCTATCCTCAAGAAATCTAATCAACCCCTTAGAATTAAAGTCAGGTACACATATCCTACGTTCAATTAACAGTTTTCTCCTTGATAAATTGGCTAACCTATCCTCAGAGTTTTCCATTTCTACATCAGTTTCGGAAGTGGGTGTACCTTCATCACCATTAGAGGTGTGTTCAGATTCAGAGTTAGGTTGATCGGATTCAGTGGAGCTGTTATCATCAGGGCTTTCATCAGGAACAGAGGTTGCAACTGGTGCTGGAGCAACGGGAGTATCATCCTTCCTTTGCTTTGATTTCTTTCCTATCTTCTTGCACAGTACCATGAGAGGAACATTCTCTTCGTCAGAGCTGTCTTTTTCAGCAGCTTTAGTATGAGCAATTTCACCATCTGAGCTATCCTTTTCAGACTCTGTAAAGACCTGAATTGGAGCAGTAGCTACATCACCTGCCATAGGCTTCTTCTTTCGTGAACTTTCAGCATAGTTCACCCTCGAAAACACTCTGTTGGACCTCCTCTTTGGTTTCTTAGGGCTCCGCTTTCGTTTTCCTTTGATCAAGGATGATTTCAGAGGTACAGGCTCTGACTCAGTCGATTCCGAGAGAGAGGAACTAGTGTGGGCAGAGTCCTCTGCTCTGTCAAGCTCGGCTTCAGCCATGGGAGTGTCATTTCCCTCGGTTGCTTCGGTTGTTTCAACAACAGGAGCAGCAATCGGAGCAATATCAGTAGAGATGGTGATTTCAGTGGTTTCGGGCTCAGTAGGGTTCGCAGTTTGGGGATTTTGCAGAGTAGGAGTAGTGGTTTGAATCGGATTAGGAGTTTGAGTAGGGATATTCAATAGAACGTCTCCAACATAAATTTGAGGCATAGGTACCGAATTTAAGAGGTTGGAAGAAATAGTTTGAATTACCCGGGTAAACTCCTCAATTGTTGCGTTTTGGGGAATGGTAATGGTGGTCGGAGAAGCTAGTGGCGATGGTAGTGGTGCGGCAGTGGTGATCGGAGCTGTGTTTCCGGCGGATTGGTTGGAAGCCATTGTTGCGAGAAGGTGCAGTGGAGTCGAAGATGAGGGCGATGGATTATTTTCAGCTGGAGAAGATGAAGTGATTCCCATCTTTTTCATATTTAAATCCCTTCAGACGAATGATTAGTGCTCAAGAAAATAGACACGCAATTCGAAACACACAATTGCAATTTGTATTTCTGGAAATTTCAGCTCACACAATTCGATTTACACTGATGAATTAAACATAAAGCCACGAGATGATTTTATAGAGTATATAATGGAAGTTATTAAAATGTCCCACCACTTTAGAAAATTCTGGAATAAGATTGCATGATCAGATTGTGATACCTTAATTTTCGGTCAAGAAAAATAAAAATGGGTATCCCATATTGGATCATGGTGTTAGTGGCTAAAATTGCAGATTAATTAGATAATTAATAAATTGGCTCAAAATTAAAATAACTTTGCATGACCTGGAAAAACAAAACCGTGGGTTAGTATCCTCCATTTAATAAAATAGATTCCAGAAAATTAATTAAATAATTACAACTAATAAAAATAAATTTAAATCTTTTAATGTTGTACTCAAGACATTTTTAAATACACCTCAACACGGTTTTTACATGAATTTGCTTCAGTTGTGTTGCACCTAATTTTTCTTTTCTTTTCGTGTTGTAGCACCTAGTTCATATTGATCCATTTTTCTAGAAGAGTGCATCGTAGTAGCGAACTCCGTGCCCCATAATTACTCAATGGATTATGAACATATTGATGTATTTGTTTAATCACCTTTTGAAAAGAAGGCATCGTAGTAGTGAACTCCGTGCTCCATAGTTACTCAGTGATAAACTACATCTTTTAGTATGCTAACAACATTCTTTTTATATGCATTTGAGAGGTGTAAACGTCTATTTTTGTACCACAAATTTCAGATTCAAAGATATTTTACAAAGGAATTATTTAACGAATCATGGAATGAATTAAATCAATCAGGATTACACTTACCCTTGATGTTGTTCCAAATGCTACCGCATTTGTAACAACATCCATCTTGGATTTTCAGGTTGTGCACATACCAAGAGATTTCCTCAAAAATGAGAATCTCTCATGGTCAAGAGCCTTAGTGAATATATCTGCAAATTGATTTTCAGTGGGAACATATTCTAACTTCACAATTCTTTTCTCTACTAAATCTCTTATGAAATGATGCCTAATGCTTATGTGTTTAGTCAAAGAGTGTTGTACTGGATTTTTAGAAATGTTGATTGCACTTGTGTTATCACAAAAAACAGTTAATGTGTCACTTTCTAAGCTATAATCATTGAACATCTTACTCAACCATAGGAGTTGTGTACAACAACTGCCTGCAGCAATGTATTCAGATTCGGCCGTAGATTGTGAGACACAATTTTGCTTCTTGCTATGCCATGACACAAGATTGTTTCCCATGTAGAAACATCCTCCACTCGTGCTTTTCCTATCATCTATATCTCCTGCCCAGTCTACATCACTATATCCAACTAGTGTACTACTTGTATCCTTTGTGTACCAAATTCCAAGTTCACTTGTACCTGCAATATATCTTATGATTCTCTTCACTGCATTCAGGTGAGATTCCTTAGGGTTCGATTGGTACCTTGCACAAACACAAACACTGTACATAATATCTGGTCTACTAGAGGTTAAATAAAGCAAACTTCCTATCATAGATCTATACAATGTTGGATCAACATCTTTTCCAGCATTGTGTTTACACAATTTTAAAGTAGATCCCATAGGAGTTTTCATGCTTTTTGTATTTTCAAGACTAAACCTTTTAACCAAGTTCTTAGCGTACTTACCTTGTGAGAAGAATATTCCATCCTTGCACTGCTTAATTTGAAGACCTAGAAAATAATTCAAGTCTCCAACCATACTCATTTCAAATGTTGCAGTCATTGCTTCAACAAATTGGTTTAACATATTATCACAAGTTGAACAAAAAACAATGTCATCAACATAAATTTGTGCAATTAACATATCTTCACCAGATTGCTTAATGAACAAAGTTCCATCGGCTTCTCCTCTAATAAAACCAAATTCCAAAAGAAAGTCAGTAAGCCTACCATACCATGCTCTAGGAGCTTATTTAAGACCATACAATGCTTTCTTAAGTTTATATACATGATCAGGGTATTGTGGATTTTCAAATCCTTTAGGCTGCTCAACATATGCTTCTTCATTCAAAATTCCATTAAGAAATGCAGCTTTTACATCCATTTGATGAAGTTTAATATCAATAAAACTTGCAATTGCTAGTAATAATCTAATATACTCAATCCTAGCAACAGGTGCAAAAGTTTCATCAAAATCAATACCTTCAACTTGTGTGTAACCTTGTGCAACTAATCTTGCTTTGTTCCTAACAATGTTACCAGACTCATCAGTTTTATTCTTATAAATCCACTTAGTTCCAATGACATTAGTGTTGTCAGGTCTTGGAACTAGTGTCCAGTCTTCATTTCTTTCAAACTGATTAAGTTCTTCATGCATAGCATTGATCCAATTTTCATCAGTTAAAGCTTCATTAACATTTTTAGGTTCAATTTCAGAATAATAGCACTCTGCATTCACTACATTACATATAGAAGACATGCATAATGTTCTTACCACATCTATCTTATTGGCTCTTACTTTGCCTCTTGTCTGCACTCCAACTGTAGCATCACCTATTATCTGGTTCGATGGATGACTTTTGTCAATCCTTGAAGAAATATTTATTTTGGGAACATACTGATTATTCTGTGTAGGTTCTGTTGAACTTTCTGTCGATGTTGTAACATTCGGAGCAACATTTTCAGTTTTCAGAGAATCTCCAGATTTTTCAGTAACCTCTGAAACATCTTCTTCTTCATTTCCATCTGTAAGACCTTTATCATCATCAAACACAACATTAACAGATTCTTGAACAGTGTTAGTCCTAAGGTTATAGATTCTATAAGCTTTACTATTTCTAGAATAGCCTAAGAAGAAACCTTTATCACTTTTAGAGTCAAACTTATGGAGTTGATCCCTATCATTCAGAATATAACACACACAACCAAATACATGAAAGTACTTCACATTTGGTTTTCTGATGTTCAAAATCTCATATGGTGTTTGTTTAAAACCAGATCGAATATAAACCCTATTGGTGATATGACATGCTGTATTCAATGCTTCAGCCCAAAATCTTTTAGCAAGACTTTTGGAAGTAAGCATGACTCTTGCCATTTCCTGTAGAGTTCTATTCTTTCTTTCAGCAATTCCATTTTGTTGTGGAGTTTTAGGAGATGAAGATTCTTGCATTATACCTTTCTTTTCACAAAAATCTGTAAACATGCTATTTTCAAATTCTCTACCATGATCAGTTCTAATCTTGCTAACTTTCAAGTTAAACACATTTTTGAACCTTTTGTAAAGAACTTTAAAAGCATTAAATGTTTCAGATTTGTCTCTTAAGAATTCTATCCAAGTAAACCTAGAGTAATCATCTACCACAACAAGTGAATACCTTTTTCCTCCAATGCTTTCAGTTTCCATAGGACCCATTAAATTCATGTGCAGCAACTCAAAACAACGATGTGTCAAACAATGTGACAGCATTTTGTGCGACACTCTTACCTGCTTACCTTTCTGGCATGGTTCACATATAGTGATTTCGTCAAACTTCAAGTTTGGTAATCCTTTCACAGCTTCAGCATTGACTAGCTTCTTTAATGATCTATAATTTGCATGACCCAATCTTTGATGCCATAAGACATTTTCATTATGTTTTGACAAATTACACACATTGTTTGTTCCAATAAGATAATAATTATCAGCTGACCTAGTACCAGTCATTAAACATTCATCATCTTTATCAAGAACATAACATGAATCTTTGTCAAATTTCACATGCAAATTATCATCACATAATTGACTTATACTAATCAAATTAGCAAGCAATCCATCAACATGTAAGACATTCTTAAGCTTAGGAAAACCTTTAACATTTAAAGTTCCTTTTCCAATGATTTTTCCTTTTGAACCTCCACCATATGTAACATATCCACCATTTACAGTAGCATAATCAGATAAGTAGTCAATTTGTCCTGTCATATGTCTAGAACAACCACTATCAAAATACCATAGACCAGGTAAACATGCTTTCAAAGAAGTGTGGACTGCATTACAGGTAACATCAGATTTCTTTTTCCAAGTAGATTTTGAGAAATGTTTCTTCGAATGTGACAACTTTTTAGGTAACAATTTCTCATCAGTAAAATCTTTCTTCATTTTCAAACAGTAAGGACGAATATGACCTAATTTAGAACAATAATGGCACACAAATAACTTTTTAAAAGTTTTAGCCTTGTGAGGTTTTGTTTGTGCTGATGCTTCAACATATGTTTTAGCATTAGCCTTCACAAACTTCACTGGATTTGCAAAACTTTTAGAAATAGATGCAGTTTCACCATCATAACCTAAACCTTGATTGTTAGATTTACCAAATACCAAAACATCATTCATATCAGAAGCACTCTTTTCATATTTTCTGAAACTCAAGGTAGAACTTTTCAATTCTTCCTTTAATTTGCAGAGTTCTAAATCTCTTCTGGTAAGAATAACTTCTAGTTTGGTGATTGTTCCTTTCAGATCCTCATTCTCTTTATTCAAGGAATCAAGAGTGAGTTTCTGAGAGTTCAAATCCTCCAATAACTTCTGGTATTTCGAATCTTCTGTCCTTATTCTTGTATCATCAACAAAACCATTAAAACAATTCAAATCTAGGTGATTTTGACTTGATGTTGTTTCTGATGTTGTAACATCCAATTCAACATCTGAGTCTGTTTCATCTAGATCATCATCTAAAGAGTCATCATAATCAACCTGAGTATGAAAAGCAAATTCAATTTCTTTTGATTTAACTTTTTCATCATCTGACTCATCACTTAAGGTAGCACTAAAATTCAGTTTTTGCTTGAGTCTAGTATTGGCACATTCATTTGCATAATGGCCATAACCAGAACATGCATTGCATTGAACTGGTTTTCTATATTCAGGATCATACCTTGGTTTACCTTCACTTTGTGATATTCTTGGTGGAAATTGACTCCTTCTCTTCTCTGGTTGTGGTGTTGATGTGTTGATCTGGATCTTTGACTGAATATTCCCTTTGGACCTGTTCATTGTTTTCTTCAAAAACTTGTTAAAATGCTTAGTGAGAAAGGCCATGTGGTCTGGATTGTCATAACATAGATCCATCACATCATCATCTGAATCGACTTCAGTGATGATAGGCTGTATTTCAGAACCTTGTGATGTCTCTCCTTTAAAAACAACCACCTTTTTATCATCTTTGTTTTCATCAAATTGAGTAGTGTTCATCTCATAAGTTTTAAGAATACTTACTAGCTCATTTTGACTCAATTTATCAGTATCTTTAGCCTCTTCTATAGCACATATTTTTGCATCAAATTTTTTAGGAACTGAACGCAAAATTTTATGAACTACTCTCACATTCGAAATAGGATCACCAATAGAATGTGATTCATTGACAATCTCACTTAAACGTTCATTATAAGATGATATGGTCTCATCTTCCCTCATTCGGAGATTTTCAAATTTAGTCCCTAGCATTCGAAGTTTTGTTCTTCGAACACTATCTGAACCTTCACAATGCTCTTGTAATCTATCTCAAGCTTCTTTAGAAGTTAAACAATTAGAAATAATTTTAAACATATAAATATCAACAGAAGTAAAAATAGCATTTAAAGCTTTAGAATTAAACCCTGCTGTTGTTATCTCGTCAGCCGTCCAATCAACTTCCTTCTTGAGTTGAACTTCATTGTCTTCATCTACTGGAGTTTTTGGTGCATCCCAACCTGTAAGTACTGTCCTCCATGCACGTTCATCAATAGACTTGATATACATGCGCATCTTAGGTTTCCAATATGCATAGTTTGTACCATCTAAAACTGGTGGCCTAAGTGCTGTAGAGATGTGATGTGTTTCCATTTTTGCAAAGACACAATAAATACTAAAACACACTAATTAAAAAACAAGGATCTAAACCTAGTGTCGTCAGGTATCGACTCTGATACCAACTGAAAGTGTGTGTGTTAAGTAAAACAAGACTGATGCTACACTCAATGTTAGAACACTCAATGTAACACTGACTCGATTACAGAATATCAGAATACGAATAGCGGAAGACTTGAAAGTATGAAAACACAAAGACACAGAATTAACTTTTTAACATAGATTTTAATTTAAAATCTATGCGAGCCTCAGGGAGAAACTTTCACTAATAATTATGTGAATACAAATGGTGTGTGAACAAATATTCACAACGGAAATAAGACTTGATAACCTATCGAGTCTAAAGACGGCTTAAGTGTAAAAATTACACTACCAAAAACTAATCTAACTCTATGATCTATCTATCAAAGATGTGTAGAGAAGTTTATGTTGTACAGGAAGTTTGGACTCTTCGGCATAACGACAAGAACATGCCAATGACAATTAATTCCTAACAGGATGAACACTAGTTTAGTAATTAAAGAATGGCACTTCGATTGATGGATGATGATCACGGTTCTGCTGTATTTATAGGCGTGAATATGCATTCTAGAACCTTCATCCATGATCTCCTAAAATGTAGAATCTCATCCTTTCTTCTCTCCCAACTGCCTTCTAGGATCTTCCAGCCAGTTCTGGACGTTCTCAAGGGCAACCGCATGATCTACATACTTCTGCAAGCTTCCAGATCCTTCCAGTCTGGAACGTTGTAGAATGTTCTAGATCTTCAACCTGCGATGTTACAACATCCAAAGCAGCATTAGCTAGAAACCAGAATTTGGACTTAGGAAAAAATAAGAAAGGTCTAATTAAGATGTTGCAGCCTTGTGTGATAACATCTTCGATAACATCACCAAGTCTTCAACATCAACAAATGGCATCGACCATATTGACATCGGCACACTGTCGTCCCCTTTGCCGTTGCCTTCATCTTTGGGGACGGCAGATCCGATGCCTTCCCCGATGCCATTTTCACATTATTTTGTAGAAGCTTATAGGTCGGACGGACCAAAATGGTAAAATGAAAAACTTATAGGCGGACGGAGGAAGTATTATTTTATCATACTTCATTTCATACTCATTTATTATTTTCTCTCTCAACATCTTATAATTTGTACTACATATATTATTTTATCATATTTTTTAATCAAAACATTAAAAAAAAAAAAAGGAAAAATTTATAGTGGAACGGGACAGTATTATGAATTTTAGATATAAACTTTTAATTATAACATTAAAATAATAATCAATCTTTAAATAGGTGTATTTTGAATTTTTTATACACTAAAAATAAAAGTAAAGAGACCATATTTTGTTAAAAGAAAAAGTGAACATCATTTTAGGACGATTTACTTGAAAACTATTCACTTTTGAAGAACTCTACCTATATGCTCCTTCCTGAGGACCTCGTCTAGGTGTGTAAACAGATCGAAGTAAATAGTGCAATATTCAATTCGTGAAAATATTTAAATATTTGTATTCGTTTATTTTTTTAACAATAAATTTGATATTAATCGATTTGAATGATTATTCAATTCAAGACTTTCGAGTATTTAATTCAAAAAATTTGAAACATATTCTAAACAATATTTTTCTTTTTTCCTATTAGATACTATTTGATTCAATTCAAAATTTTATAGAGAAAATTTGTAAAATAATAATATTTTAAATAATATAAAAAATTAGATTTTAAAAAGTTATGCAGAAATATATACATATATATTATAAATATAATTGAATACTTACTATATCGAATTGAATATTAAAATTTTGTATTTATATTTATTTACTAATTAAATTGTATAAAAATTCTAATAATAAATTTTTTAATATAAATATCAAAATCAATTAAAATTATTTGATTCATTTACCACACGCCCCTTTCCTTGGTTTGTTTGACATTTGGATCCAAACTTTTTGTTTTAACATTTTGAAGTTTAATTTGGTGTCCTTTACACGGTAACTAATCATAATTTATTTTTTGGAATAGTGCATTTATCGTACTCTTCTCGTCCACGAAATGTAGTCTCATTTGTCTTATATTTTTCATTCACAAAATATAGTCTCATACACTCTATTTCAATCATGACTTTATCATTACTCTTCAACCATCACTTAATTACTCAAATTGTCATCAACTTTATTCACAAACAATCACTTTATTCACAATGGAGCTCATAATATACTAAAATACACTTACTTTATCTACTTTATCTACTATTTTCTTAAAACATGTGTGCATTCTCAATGAGACTACTTATTGTGAACGGAGGAAGTATTATCTTTGAATGCAGATTTTAAGGGGTGTGGCCGTGTGGGCTATTTGCCATAGTGGAGATTTTTTTATATATTATATTTTTAAAATCTGGAAAATATGATTTTTAAAAAATTATTTTAGTCATTTTTTTTTTGAAGGTTTACAAGATCAAATCAAATACAAAGATATTTTCAAAAGCACCAGATCTTCAAAACTAAGACGAATTAAAGGTGTCGCTACCCGCTCCAATCGTGAGAAGTGGGGACGCGAGTGTAATCTTTGTCCACGAGAAATGCACAGTCCACTATTTTAACAACAAGACAAACCCCACACTAAGGTAGTCTATATTGTTATGATAAATAGGAAAAATAAAAGGACAAAAGTCACCAAACACCAAAAACCAAAACATTCAATTCTAGCACCATTGCAGGGACATAAACAACTCCACAAAAGGACTCCACAAGGGGCAGGCTCCACAAAGGGACAATAAACTTCCAAAGGACAGGGAAAAACGCATAATGCACCCAGAACAGCAGAAAGTAAAGTAACGAAAACCAAAAGACAGAAACTAAACAACCTAAACTAAGAAAGCAGAAAATATAGAATAGAAAAATAAACGGGATCAACAGATCACTCACCCAAATGGGGCCACCGTAGCTCCATCAGAGAGGGAAGACTCGTTGATCCTACTAAAACCGAAACAATAAAATTTTAGATTCGAATAGATTTGAAAAAATTATGGTAAATCTACAAAATTTTTTGAACAGGGGAGAGAGTAGAGGAGCGCAACGGGCGGCGCGGTGGCGATACAAGCGGTGCGACGACTTTTTATTTATTTTTATATATATTCGATTTCTTTAATCGATCTACAAAGTGATTTTTGGAGAAGATGGAGAAGAGAGGTGGGTTGAATATGCCGAAGGTGGGCGACGAATTTTGTGGGCGGTGGTTTTGATTGAGGAGAGAAGGTGGAGATAATTTTGAGAGAGGGAGATTCTTTTGATATAGGGATTAACGTGTAGTGTTTATCGAGACAAAGGAATAAGAAAAGTCGGGTTGCATCCTCACTTTTAATTTTATTCATAGTCATGCATCCTCACTTCTTGAAAAGTTGCAATCCGTACCTTTTTGTACTTCACGTTTCTCTCTCCCCATCATTTTTTTTTAATTTTCAAAAACTTATTTTCTCTCCCCTTTATTTTTTCAACAACTCATACGTTCTCGTGACCTCAACAATTTTGGCGTTTCCTTTCACAATGCAATTGTCCCAACCTTGTTCATTTAGCCATGAGAGTGCCTCGTAAAAATACATTACCTCACCTATTTCCACATCCAAGAGGCCTCGCAAGACCAAAGTTCTTCCTGTCAAGATGTTCCCAAGCTCATCACGAAGGACCATCCCTAGGCCAATTGTCCAGAGTCACTAAAAAAGCTGCATCGGTGTTCAACTTCGTCATCCCCTGTCAAGATTACCCTCGCCACTCCCTGCCGTTGTGCGAACCCTACTCCGTCTGGTGGCTCCATTCCCATTCCATCCAAGAGCACGCCGACAAGTGCAACGTATTAGTCGGCGTTCGACGGGTATTCGATGATTCGGGTGAAAATTGCATAATTTTAGTGCACATTTGGATCTTACGTTGCTTGTATATTCACGTGTTATTGATAAATTGTGGATGATTTGATTTAATCATGAGAAAGGTATGGTGTTGTTGATGTTTGTAGGTAAAACAAGGCTTTTATGAGTAAAATATATGCCTATATCTCACTAAGACAAAAAAAGGACTGTGCCATTGAATTCGTCTCGTAAAATGGAGTGGATTTAAAAAAGGAATCGAGTCGATTGGAGATCGGAATAAAAAGTTATGCACAAAACAAGGACAAAAGGACGTTACGGCCGAGCGTTCAGACTCGGCCGAGCATTCAGACCTAGGGGGTCAAGCCGAATACAACTCGGCCGAGCAACCCGACTTGACCGAGTCAGCCCCTGTTTTGCCTTTTCACCACTTTTTGACCTAGAGACACGTGCCCCACTATTTGGGAACCCTATTTAAGGCCTAATTTTCGGATTTTGGCCATCTTTCCTTTTGGAATTCTTGGAGCATTTTCTCCATTCTCAAACTTCTTTTCATTTTTCTTGTCTTGAGCATAACACTCCATACCCTTATCTTTCCCCTCTTTATCAAGCTTGTTCTCACCTTCCACAATATTTTCTCCCAATTCAATTGGCATTGAAAGACCTTCATTTTAAGTGTAATAGCATTACAATGCTCACAATGCCCAAAGTCTTCATCCATACCAAGGGTATTATCCTTATCCACCTGAGGTTGAGCCGAGTCGAGCCGAGTATTTGAGATTCGAGCTCGACTCGAGCTCTTATAGAGTCGAGCTGAGCTCGGCTCGATAACATTATCGAGTTAAAAATTGAGCTCGGCTCGACTCGTTAACGAGTCTAACGAGCCTATCGCGTCGAGTCGAGCCGAGCCTAATGATTTTTTTTACAATTATTTAGTTATCAAGCCTAACAAGTTGAGCTCGAGCCGACTCGTTAGTAAATCGAGTATCTAACGAGCTCGAGCTCGGCTCATTAAGCTAAACGAGTCGAGCCGAACCGAGTCTCGTTAAGGCTCGGTTCGAATAACAACACTATCCACATCCTCCACAAGAATATTATCCACCTCTACCTCAATACCCTCCACCTCAACACCCTTATCCACCTTATCAATATCCCCCCACCCACACCCACCACCTCCTCCTCAAGAAGAATATCACTCCCTCCTCCACATATAAAGGAGTCTCGCCCAGTTCATCATGGAAGGCCGATGAGAGAGTATTTCGAACCTCAACTGAGAGAATATTATGATGAATTGGCAAGGCCTCGGGTGGAAGCAAACAACTTTGAGATAAGTATCTCGTTACTTCGAATGTTGAGGGAAATACAATTGAACGGAGGAAGGATTCGAAGAGGACTCTAACGAGCATTTGACTCAATTCTTGGAGATCGCCGATACTCTTAAGCAAAACGGAGTATCGGAAGATGCCAAAAAGTTAATGCTATTCACATTCACCTTAGTAGGGAAAGTAAAAACAATGGTTTCAAACGAGTATCCCGACCGGAGAAGTAAGGACGTAGGAGGACTTAAAGAAGAGATTCCTTCTCAAGTATTATCTACCATAAAAAAACAATGGAAGCCAAGCAAAACATTTCTCAATTCAAGCAAGAGGGGAATGAAAGATAAAAGAAGCATGAGAAAGATTCACCAATCTTCTCATGGTAATTTAAAAATAATTTAAATCAATTTTTCCAACAAACTTCACCTCATTGTAACTCATGATTAGTGTTGTTAAACGAATTGAGCTGCTCAGCTCGATAAGACTCGAACTCGTTAGATACTCAATTTACTAACGAGCCGGTTCGAACTCGACTTGTTACTCAATAGCTAAAAAAATTCTTTTAATTTTATTAGGTTCATAAGGCTCGACTCGGCTCGTTACATTCATTAACAAATCAAATCAAACTCATTTTTTTTACTCGTCAATATTATCGATCCAAGCATGGCTTGATAAAAGCTCGAATCAATCTCGAACTTCAAGTATTTAACTCGAATAACAACCCTATTTGTGAACTTTGTGATACCCGGTGGGCATGTGGATCCGGGTATGGATATCTCGGATAGCCGTGATTGCACGGGTTCTCCTGCGTCCTATTCCTATGGCTAATTTGTCATATCAAAAATTTCAGAATATATTCCCCCCTTCTTTTTGTTTTACAACATTTTTTGGCAGAATTTTAAAAGGACGAGAAATTACGTTACTTTTTACTACTTGACTGATGACTACTTATTACTGTCATTGATTTTAATGCTCTCCCAAGATAGAATGGAGGATGGGATGGCTGTACGAAATGCTTCTTCCCGAGGGGCCTCCATCTTTTCTTGCATATTCACCCTTTGCTTTCTTTCACATTTCAATCCAAGCCTTTTATTTTGCATTCATTACTAGTACATTAATTTTACTATCCAACATTGCCCCTTCACACGGTAATTGATCACCATAAGTAATTAATTTAACGGAGAAAAAATAATTGATTAATATAAAATGAAGTATGATAAAATAGTACTCCTTCCGTCCCAAGATTACTTTCACACTTTTTTTGTTGGTACGTTACTTTTACACCCTTAAAATGAAAAATTAATTACTACTCCCCGTCTATAAGCTTTCCATTTTACCAGTCCGTCCGCCTATAAGTTTCTCATACCTTTTTTGTTAAGTACTTTTTCTTACACTTCACTTTATATCTCTTCCCATTTTACCAGTCCGTCCGCCTATAAGTTTCTCATACCTTTTTTGTTAAGTATTTTTTCTTACACTTCACTTTATATCTCTTCCCATTTTACCAGTCCGTCCGCCTACTTATAGGTCCGTCCGCCTATAAGTTTCTCATACCTTTTTTGTTAATAAGTTTCTCATACCTTTTTTGTTAAGTACTTTTTCTTACACTTCACTTTATATCTTACGTGAAACTTATAGGTCCGTCCGCCTATAAGTTTCTCATACCTTTTTTTTTGAAACTTATAGGCGGACGGAGGGAGTATAAACTTTACTCTCACAATATTTCAATTTTACACAAATATCATTACTTTTTTTTTTTGGATTACATTAAATACCCATCCCTTTTCCCCTCCCCATGACTCGAACCCAGGATCTAAAGCCTAGGTAGTGGTGCTCTAACCACTTGAGCTATCCAACTTCGTCTTACTTTTTCTTCACTCATACACAAAAACTAATTTCTTTACTTTATACTCTCTCCGTCCCACAAAGATAGCCACATTTGACTTACAGATTAAGAAAAATTAACTAAGCATTAATTACTCTTATTAATTAGGGGTAAAATTGACAATAAAACATTTAATACTAAAGTAAAAGAGGAAATGTAGCTATAATTTGACTATCTTTGTGGAACGGAGAGAGTACATAAAGTTTTATAAATTTACCTCTCAAAATTTCACTTATTAGTACTCACTCCGTCCGTCTATAAGTTTTCCATTTTACCATTTTTGTCCGTCCGCCTATAAACTTTCCATACCTTTTTTGGTAAGTACTTTTTCTTACACTTCATTTTATATCTTACTTTTTCTCTCTATCTCTCTCATCTCTCAATCACATCATTTGTACTATATCTATTATTTAATCATTTTTCTTAATCTTTGAGCCAAAAAGTAACGTAAAGCTTATAGACGGATGGAGGGAGTATTACATTTTATTAATATGCGTGTCCATCTATCCATGAAATTAATAAATAACGTGTAATGAATGTGAACGTGTCCTTCAATAATCTTTATACAGGAGTATTGGAAAGTCCATAAGATATGAAGAACAAACAATACGAAAATTAAACCATAATAAATTCGAGAAACGGTGGAAAACTATTTACATATACTAACATTTTTGAGGCGAAGTTAATAATAATGGTGAAGGCTAAATTTGTAGGTTTTGCTAGGGTTGCAATTGAAGTGATTATCACCCCCAAATCCACATTTGGTGCTGTAGCCTGGATAATCCAAATAATTAAACCTGACAGCCTCAATAAGCCTAAGCCCGTGAGAAGAGGCAGTGGATTCAAGCTTAAACTCAACGTGAAAATGGTTGGTCTTGTGGGATATATGAATCTCACCATTTTCAGCTATCATCTCTTTTGCATTCTTCAGAAACTGGCCCACTAGTCTTCTATGACTTCTGTTATTCAATTTATACACATTGTTTAATTTTATTTAAACTATTGAAGAATGGAATGTTAAAGTAGATAAAAGCGTGACTAACCTTAGCTGAGAATCACGAGAAGTATTCTTGAGATTAGCTAATCCAGCGTAAGGGAAGTTGAAAATTATACGATCAAATTTAAGATGCTGAAGCAATGGATGATTGGCCATTTTGGTGGCATCAATCTGATGCATAACCTTTCCATTCCTATCCCTAATTTTCTGAATGTTGGATGCAGCTCTAGGGTAGTTTGTGTTAAGAAATTCTGATCAGAAAATACATTAATTAGAAATTAGAATATGAAATTGAGAGATTCAGATAGATATACCTTGAGAATCAAGAGAAGTAGCGAGGATATTATTTGAAGCAGAGGAAAAAGCGAGTGCCAAAGAAGCAGAGAAGGAGAAATCTCCATCACCCACCAACAATATCCTATGCCTGCTGCTGTAATGTTTAATCCATCTCTCATTATTATCAGTAACTATTCTTCTCACCTCTTGTTTCTTCTTTTCCAGAACAGGGACAGCGACATTTCTGTCAAGACTTGTGTTTTTGTAACTGAGAGGCGGTGGACGTGTTTGGACTAATGATGGCGTCGGATTTGGTGTTTTTGTAGGCCATAAGAAACGTACCACCAAATCAAAACTCCCTAGTATAGCCTTGCGAGTTGAACTGCTGCATTTGGCCACTTCTTCTTCTTCATCTTCTCTTCTACACCCAAAACATCTATGGACAATCCCCATCTTCTTTTTTATCTACACAACATTCTTTTCTTGGCAGAATTTTCAATTTTAAGCCTAAAAACACAACTTAACTTTACTTTTCTACACTATAACTGATACCTAGTCACCCTCCCACCTATCAATAAAACATTATTCACTCTTATCTAATACTGCATCTGTTTCACTATAAATTTCTCACTTTTCTTTTATTAATGTTCCACACAATAAGTTTCTTATTTTATTTTATTCCATATTATTATCTCTCTTTGAGAATCACATTATTTATATTTTATTTACTCTCTCCGTCCGCTTATAAGTGTTACGTTACTTTTTGGCGCAAAGATTAAGAAAAGTGATTAAATAATAAATATAGTACAAGTGATGTGATTGAGAGAGGAGAAAAATAGAGAGAAAAAGTAAAATATAAAGTGAAGTGTAAGAAAAAGTACTTACTAAAAAAGGTATGATCCACTACAAAATATTGCCCAAAAGACATCGGCAATTGGCAACGGCAGGCGGGCCGATGCGAATTGGCATCGGCATTTAATGGCCGATGCAAAATGGCATCGGTAGTGGGCCCCGATGCGAAATGGCATCGGCATTTAATGGCTGATGCAAAATGGCATCGGCAGTGGGCCCCGATGCCATTTGGTAACGGCCCCCCCGATGCAAAATGGCATCGGCAGTGGGCCCGATGCCTTCCCCGTCGCCCTAAATGAGTATAAATCGGCCAAACACCTATCTTCCAGAATGTTACAGCCGCGCCCCTCCCCCCACCTCCATTGAAGCGAGTTTTACACCTCCACCCTAAAAAATCACCTTCGTTTGCGGATCGAACTCGATTTTTGGCCATTTGTGTTCTACACTTCGACGGGAGCATTTTTACGGTAATTTTTTTCGTTTTCATTGGTTAAATTTGAAGTTATATGTGTATATATAGTTTTAGTATATATATGCATATATGTTGTATGTATATATAAAATTGTTAGAAGAATTGTTAATTTTTATTTATGCATGTGTTAATTGTTAGAATTTATAAATTGTTAATTAATTATGTTGTGTTAGGCATGTATTTATATGTATGTTTTAATAATTAAGTTATATGAATTTATTTGTTAATTAGGGTGTTAATTAGAATTATATTTGTGTTATATGTCTATATATGAATTTATTTGTTAATTAGGGTGTTAGAATAATTATTAGAATATAATTAGAATTATATTAATTGATTTTAATGGAGTTGGGAAATGAGACGTTGGTTGTTTGTGTGTTTGTAAACGTCGATTGACATGGATTATTCAATTCGTAGTTGGATGTATAGTCCAAGATTAGTGAATGGGATTATGAACCCCAGATTTGTTAGTGGAATAAATGGATTTATTGAATTTGCTACTAGTAATCCGAATTCGATTTGGGAAGGAAAAATTAGGTGTCCTTGTTCGAAAGCTAGATGTCGAAATCAAACTTATAGAGATCCTAATGAAGTGAAATCTCATTTATATTGAAATGTTTTTACACTGAATTATTATAATTGGATTTATCACGGGGAAGAGAGTTGGGGTCCACGTCCGTATCAAAACACTAATGAATATGCGTCAACTTCAAATGACGTTGACCCAGCGAGACCTAGTTCGTACCACACTATGGTAGAAGAGTTAATGGGTGGCCCAAACATTGATTTTGGAATCGACGTGGAAGAGGAGGCACTTAATGAAGAACCCCCTAACGAGAATGCGGCACAATTTTACGGCATGCTTCATGCAGCGGACCAAGACTTGTATCCTGGTTGTGAATCTCATTCGCAGTTGTCATTCAATTCCAGATTGTTGAACATTAAAACGGAAAACAAATTGTCTGAAAGGGGATACAATCAGGTTGTTGAGTTGATTCGTGAGATTTGTCCTCCCGAAAATAAGGTTCCCAAGAAATTTAACGACACCAAACATTTGATGAGTGGGATGGGTCTTCCGGTAGAAAGGATTGATTGTTGTGCACAGAATTGCATGTTATTTTGGGGTGCAGACAACGAACTAGATTTTTGTAAGATTTGTGGTCGATCACGGTATAAGCCGAATAGGGTTGATGTAGATGGTCGGTTGAAAAAGAAAAGCCCGGTTAAGGAGATGTTCTACTTTCCGATAATTCCCCGTTTGCAAAGATTGTACATGTCCAAGGCCACTGCGAAGGATATGACATGGCATGCCTCGTGCGCTTCTGATGACTCTGGTGTTATGCGTCACCTGGCAGACTCGCTGGCTTGGAAGCATTTGGACCGTTCGTATCCTGCTTTTGCATCTGAAATTAGGAATGTGAGGTTGGGCTTGAGCACAGACGGTTTTGCACCGTTTGGAATGACGGAAAAACAATATTCGTCATGGCCAGTTATACTTACTCCGTACAATCTACCCCCGTGGTTATGCATGAAGGATCAATTCATGTTTCTTTCGATTCTCGTGCCCGGGCCTAAAAGTCCGAAGGACAAACTTGATGTGTTTTTGCAACCACTGATAGCAGATTTGAGATTTTTATGGGAAAATGGGGTGCAAACTTACGATGTTGCTAGAAAGCAAAACTTTTTGATGCGAGCTGCACTTATCTGGACCATTAGTGACTTCCCAGCATACTCAATGTTGTCTGGTTGGAGTACAGCAGGAAGGCTTGCTTGTCCATATTGTGGAGAGTACACCGATGCATTCTATTTGAATAAAAGTCGAAAGCAGTCGTGGTTCGACAACCACCGAAAGTTCTTACCACCGAATCACACGTGGCGAACGAATAAAACTGCATTCATGGCCGGAGTAGTAGTCACAGATGATCCACCGCCTATTCGAACGGGTGCAAGTCTCCTATACGAAATTGATCATTTGGGATATAGAAAGGTTATAGAGGATGGTGCTGAGGCTCACAACAAAAAACTTTCTGGAGGGTGGAAGTGGAAAAGCATTTTCTGGGAGTTGCCATATTGGAGTACCTTGTTGATACGACACAATTTAGACGTGATGCATATTGAGAAAAATGTGTTTGATAACGTTTTCAACACGGTGATGAATGTGGAGGGGAAAACAAAGGACACGTCTAAATCAAGAGATGAGCTGAATGATTATTGTTGTCGTCCCTCTCTAAAGAAATGTCCACGTACATCAAAGTATCCTAAGGCTTCTTTTTCGCTTGATAAGAAGCAGAAGGATGTTGTTTGTAAGTGGATAAGTGAGTTGAAGTTTCCAGATGGATATGTGTCTAACATGTCCCGTTGCATTGACTGGTCGAAATTGAAATTGTATGGGATGAAGAGTCATGATTGTCACATGTTTATGCAGAGACTACTACCGATTGCTTTTTACAAAATTCTGTCGCTCACTGTGTGGAAAGCAATCACTGAGCTTAGTCTATTTTTTAAGGAGTTGACTTCTACAACCATCACAGTTGACAACATGACTCGACTGGAAACAAATATCCCAATCATCTTGTGCAAGTTGGAACGTATCTTTCCACCCAGCTTCTTCAACTCTATGGAACATCTACCTGTGCACCTTGCATATGAAGCAAAAGTGTGTGGTCCAGTTCAATACAGATGGATGTATCCATACGAGAGGTAATTTAATTAATTTCTCATACGATTCTTCAAATTATATGAACTTACGATTCTTAAAATTTAATCAGGTATCTTCGCACCTTGAAATTAAGCGTGGGTAACAAAGCATGTGTTGAAGCTTCGATTGCAAATGCATATTTAACTAGAGAGGCGTCAATGTTTTGTTCTCACTATTTCGAGGACCATGTTACGACAAGGATACACAATGTACCTCGTAATTACGATGGTCGGGACGAAGTACACGAGTATGTCGAGGGCACTTTTTCCATATTTAAGGCGCCTGGCAAACGATTAGGAAAGCCTAAGAAAAGATGGATTTTAGACGAGGAGAAAAAAGTTGCTCATACGTACGTGTTGTTGAATTGTGATGAGGTGCAGCCATATGTTCAGTAAGTCAATCCGACTAAAATGTTTGTCAATCAAATACTTAGTGTTGACATGTCTTATTAATCTTATATCGATCGGTCGTAGGCTATTCATGCAACAACTTCAAGTTCTTCAACCAAATCTCTCGGCCGCTGAATCAGATTTAAGACTACAAGATGGATTTGCGTCGTGGTTTGCAGACATTGTAAGTTATCTTAAAATAACGATAAATTGCGTCGTGGTCCCATCATTGGTTAGAAATTCTCACATTCATTCGGCTTATATATATATAGGTGAAGATAAATCGCGTCGAGAACAGGTTTTTATACGATCTTTCGGCCTGTCCGTCTGGTCAAGTTCTTACGTACGTAGGGTATTACGTGAACGGGTACAAATTCCACACCATGGCTTATGGTGCATCTAGAGCAACATCAAACAGTGGGGTTTGTATCAAGGGAAAAAACTATGACGCGGATGAGGAAGATTTCTATGGGAAACTCGAGGAAGTAGTCGAATTGGACTATCAGGGGTACCACGATAAGAAAGTGGTTTTGTTCAAGTGTCAGTGGTTTGATCCCTCAAACAATGGGACAAAAGTTCATCCTAACTACAAGCTCGTGGAGCTTAATCAGAGGCGATCTTACGGCCGATACGATTCATTCGTACTAGCAAGTCAAGCCACACAAGTCTACTATTGTCCATACCTCGGATCCCGTACTGATTGGATATTTGTCTGCAAAGTCAAACCGAGATACTTGGTGGATGCAAAAGATACTACTGAAGATGAAGTTCCCGCGTGGCAAGAGGATAACATAGAGACTCAAATGATTGTGCAAGTAGATGATGATCCTGTCATGTTAACTGATGACACCGGTACAATGATGGAAATGGCAGAGTATGAAGAAGATGAAGAAGAAGACGGAGAAGAAGACGACGAAGATGAAGCTGAAGATGAAGATGATGAAGATGAATGATGTTGTTAATTGTTAGACTATGTTATCTAAATATTAATTGTTAGACAATGTTATCTAAATATTAATTCTTTAATTATATTCCTTATTTAGAGTTCACCAATAATCGTTACAGTGATGTTCATATATAATGTTTTTTAATTGTTACAATGTTCAATGTTAATAATGTTTTAATGTTCATTTTGACAGATGAGTGGTCGTCGACATGGTTCTGGATATGGCTCTGGTCAGGGTTCTTCTGGACATGGGCGAGGTAGAGGTAGAGGAGAGTCAGTGGATGAGACACCCACTGTGCAGATACCACAGGGTTTGTATATGCCCGATATGACTGGGATAATGTTGCCCCAGATGCCCGGAATGAACCCTAATTCCTATTACACTCAGGTGCCTCAGTTGCCTCATATGGTTCCACATCCACAAGAACAATCCCCTCCACCGATACATTCGCCAGTTAGACATCCGTCTGTCGGGACACAGGCCAGCATGTCGACTGATGCACCCGACAGTCGCATCCGACTGTTTATCTACCGGGACACGTAAGTATATTATATTTAAATTTCATTAGACGTATGTATAACATGTTTATTAATAATTTTTTATTTATTATAAAATACGTGTAACAGGTTGATGCCTTCAAATTTAATTTCGAGGACGATCAGATCGATAATGTACCGGAATATGGAGCTTGATGCACACGCCTGGGCTATGGTATCACCCGGCACGGTACAGCGGTGGTGGGATACATTCCAGGTATAAAATAACTTTACATTTTGTTATTTTGTTATATTACTTCGTTAATTAATTTTTTTTTGCAGACCGAGGTCAGGTGGGACCCTGAAGCCACATCTTCTACAGAGGTGTACAGACTCTTTCTTCAAAGAGCTGCAACTCGGTACACTAACATGTTATCAAAAATCAAGAAAGCGTGGGTGAGGGATAACAAGAGGCCGTTGTGGGATGTGAATGTTTGGAACTCCTTAGTTCGTCACTGGAACAATCCCGAAACAATTAAGAAGAGCGAGCAGGCTCGTAAGAACCGCTTATCCTAGCCTGGAGGTCCGGGTACTGGCCATGGTACTCATAAAGGCGGAGCTCGTGGAGCAGCAGAGGTCGCACGGCGCATTGTAAGTATTTGTGGTCAATTATATATAATTAATTTTAGTTAATTATTTAGTTTATTTATTCGTATATGTCTTCGATTCAAAATACAGGAGGAGAGGATGGGACGCCCTGCATACGACTGGGAGATAGTTGAATATTACCACCGTTACGAAAACGGGACATACACTTGTGGCTATATGGGTGATATACTTGTAAGTGTGTACATATATATATATATATATACATTACATTATATAACAAATATATATTTAATTGTACTTGAAAATGTATTAACCCACTTTTAAATGTGCACGTATAGGACCAGATACATGACGAGTTCACCAATAATACTACAAGAGATCCGTCAGATGAACCTAGTTCAGAGGATGGTTCCCAGGCCCCACCTATACCCGATATGTCTGAACTGTACGTGAAGAAGGTCGGCAGGTCTCATGGACGTGTTAGGGGCCTTGGACAAGTAGGCAAGAACAGACGGGTCTCCTCCGGTCCTGGCGAGACGTCAAGTGGTACGACTTATGGACGATTCACCCAGGAAGACATAAACAATGTTATTGCTGAAGAACGGAGAGTCAATGAAGATAGAGAGCAGCGTTTACTGGAACAAATGCGGCAGCAGGAGGAGCGCTTACGCAAGGAGTTTCAGGACCAGCTTGCATTGATGATGGGACAAATGGGTGGGATGGGTGGGGAGCCGAGGCCGTCGGGGGCGTCGCACAACGTTCATGATCGGGATGATACTGAGGATGATGGTGGTGGTGATGAGGAGTGATACATTTTTATATTACTTTGTTACGTGTGATGTTATTATATTACATTGACGTTGATGATTAATTTTTATTTTAATTGACGTGAACATGCTAATTATGATTATAATTAATGTTGTTTGTGATATGATGTTATTTTAATTGAAAATGAACTAGAGAATAATTTTATAATAGATGAAAATATTTTTAATTATATGGATAAGTGAATTCATATTTTTAAATGGATAAGTGAAAATAATTATATATATTTAATGTTGTGAATTGAAAACTAGAATGAATTTAAATGATGTGATTAGAATAAATTTAAATGTATAAGTGAAAATAATTATATTCAATGTTGTATGTAATTATAATGTTGTGAAATAAAAAATTAGAATGAATTTAAATGTTGTAAATTGAGGATTAGAATAAATTTAAATAGTGTGAATTGATACCATAAATAAATTATTTAATTTGAAAAACATAATTTAGTTAATTTGAAAAACATATTTAGAAATAATTATGATATGCTTTGATAAATAATTTAATAAGCAACAATTAAAGTTAGAATGGATTGAATTTAAATGTTGTAAATTGAGGATTAGAATAAATTTAAATAGTGTGAATTGATACCGTAAATAAATTATTTAATTTGAAAAACATAATTTAGAAATAATTATGATATGCTTTGATAAATAATTTAATAAGCAACAATTAAAGTTAGAATGGATTGAATTAATTAAAGAATTAAAAACTCAAATTAAATTGAATATATATTAATTGCATTCACAACATGTTGACTAAAAGCTCCTAGCCTAAACGGCACACAGGGGGCGCTCAAAAGCCTTCGAGACTGCGAGGTCCCGAGTTCGAACCCCACAATTCGCGAAAATGGCCAGATTTTCGAAAAATGGGGTGGCCCAGCGGTGGGGGTGGGTGTTGGTGGCCTATCAACCTGGGTTCGAAACCCAGATTCGTCTTTTTTAAATTTTAATAAAAAGGCATCGGCAAAATGGCATCGGCAGTGGGCCCGATGCCATTTGGTAACGGCAGTGGCCCCGATGCCATTTGGTAACGGCGCTTTCCCCGATGCGAAATGGCATCGGCTGTCCCCGATGCAAAATGGCATCGGCAGTGGGCCCCGATGCCATTTGGTAACGGCGACCTGCCGATGCCAAAAGGCAACGGTTTTCCCCAAATCCGATGCCATTTAAATGGTGAAAGTGTGCGTGTTAAGTAAAACAAGACTGATGCTACACTCAATGTTAGAACACTCAATGTAACACTGACTCGATTACAGAATATCAGAATACGAATAGCGGAAGACTTGAAAGTATGAAAACACAAAGACACAGAATTAACTTTTTAACATAGATTTTAATTTAAAATCTATGCGAGCCTCAGGGCGAAACTTTCACTAATAATTATGTGAATACAAATGGTGTGTGAACAAATATTCACAACGGAAATAAGACTTGATAACCTATCGAGTCTAAAGACGGCTTAAGTGTAAAAATTACACTACCAAAAACTAATCTAACTCTATGATCTATCTATCAAAGATGTGTAGAGAATTTTATGTTGTACAGGAAGTTTGGACTCTTCGGCACAACGACAAGAACATGCCAATGACAATTAATTCCTAACAGGATGAACACTAGTTTAGTAATTAAAGAATGGCACTTCGATTGATGGATGATGATCACGGTTCTGCTGTATTTATAGGCGTGAATATGCATTCTAGAACCTTCATCCATGATCTCCTAAAATGTAGGATCTCATCCTTTCTTCTCTCCCAACTGCCTTCTAGGATCTTCCAGCCAGTTCTGGACGTTCTCAAGGGCAACCGCATGATCTACATACTTCTGCAAGCTTCCAGATCCTTCCAGTCTGGAACGTTGTAGAATGTTCTAGATCTTCAACCTGCGATGTTACAACATCCAAAGCAGCATTAGCTAGAAACCAGAATTTGGACTTAGGAAAAAATAAGAAAGGTCGAATTAAGATGTTGCAGCCTTGTGTGATAACATCTTCGATAACATCACCAAGTCTTCAACATCAACAATCTCCCCCAATTTGACCTTTCTGCTACAGCACACCTGATGTACATATGTAAACATATATAAACCAGTTTTATGTACATGCTAGAGTATTACCATCATATCCATGTACTCGTCAAGTCAACACCTGTTGTAGCGTATGATCAAATAGTGAAAGAAACAAGAAAATATACAAGACTAAGTGGTGTTAGTACTCTGAATACTAAGTAGAACACTTGTCTTAGTAAATCTTCCAACAATAAAATGAGTAAGTAATATACTCATTTAACACAACCTGTTTCAAAGTGAAATAATCAGAACTAAATGGGAAAAAAACTAAAACAAGTCATAATCTGAGTAGTGTGAACAAAGTAAAACGAAGTCCTATCAACTAATATAATATCAGAGCTCAAACCAAAACAAAAAATATCAGAGCTTCAAATAGAGTTCTAAGTTCAAACTAAACTATAAACTACTAAGTTTTGTAAAACTTAACACAAAACAGTTAAATCAGTGTATCAGCCTGTAGGATCATAAGTTAAAATAAAACAGTAAGATAGAAACTGAATAAGATGCATCAATTGCTGTAACAACAGCTGCAGCAACAGAAATCTGCACATTGCATCCCTTAAGATTCAGTCTCCCCCTGTCTTCAAGCATTTCCAGCAGCAAGGTCTGGAAGATCAGCAAACACATGTTCATCTTCATTAGGTTGTTCAATCACCATTGTTGCAAGGTGTGCAACAACATTTGGATCAGCATCAGCATCAAGTTCTTCAATTCGAACTCCCCCATACTCAGTGACTCTAACATCAGGGACTGGTGCAGCAGCAGCAGGTACTCCCCCTGGTGTAGCAGAAAGTTTCTTCATCCAATAATCCTTCATGAACTGTAGTTCATTGATGGTATCCTGCAAGTGAGTTAACTGAACAAGTATGAAGTCTCTGGAGATTGGAATGTGGCTTGTAGTGTTTGGGACATTGGGAGCATCATTTGGAATTTCAGGTTCAACTCTTTCAGCACCTTGGATAGGAAGATCAACAACTCTTTCTCCAGTCATCAGCTTACGAGACACTGTAATTTGAGGAACTCTCCCCCTCAACATATCATGTCTATCCCGTTTATAGTTGTTATGTCTCAAATAACCATAGATGAGAGCCGGATAAGGCAGATTGCCTTTGTCAGTGACTGTCCCAGAAAATTTCATCATATGATTGAAAATAGTCAATCCAAGATTAAAGTTTCTCATTACCACAATTCTGTAAAGTAGTATTCCTTGACTCATAGTGACCTTTGTGGAGTTCGTAGATGGAATCCAATTATACACAATCAACTTATGCACAACTGAATATAGAGAGGTAAGATTACATGCAAGCATAACTTTCTTCCACCTCATCACCCTACCACCTGTAATTGCCTGAGCAATTATATCCATTGAAGGTTCTTCAACTTCCTCAACAGATTCAAGGTGTAAAAAGCCGTTATTCAATTCGGGTGTAAAGGGAATATCTCTTTCTCTAAATCTTACAATTCCATACCATTGAGAAGTTCTTCTACCAATGCTCTTTCTTAAACAGGAGTAAAATTCATAGACCCATGTTGCAACAAATGATTCACCAAACGTAACAGCATGCAACAAATTTCTATCCTCAAGAAATCTAATCAACCCCTTAGAATTAAAGTCAGGTACACATATCCTACGTTCAATTAACAGTTTTCTCCTTGATAAATTGGCTAACCTATCCTCAGAGTTTTCCATTTCTACATCAGTTTCGGAAGTGGGTGTACCTTCATCACCATTAGAGGTGTGTTCAGATTCAGAGTTAGGTTGATCGGATTCAGTGGAGCTGTTATCATCAGGGCTTTCATCAGGAACAGAGGTTGCAACTGGTGCTGGAGCAACGGGAGTATCATCCTTCCTTTGCTTTGATTTCTTTCCTATCTTCTTGCACAGTACCATGAGAGGAACATTCTCTTCGTCAGAGCTGTCTTTTTCAGCAGCTTTAGTATGAGCAATTTCACCATCTGAGCTATCCTTTTCAGACTCTGTAAAGACCTGAATTGGAGCAGTAGCTACATCACCTGCCATAGGCTTCTTCTTTCGTGAACTTTCAGCATAGTTCACCCTCGAAAACACTCTGTTGGACCTCCTCTTTGGTTTCTTAGGGCTCCGCTTTCGTTTTCCTTTGATCAAGGATGATTTCAGAGGTACAGGCTCTGACTCAGTCGATTCCGAGAGAGAGGAACTAGTGTGGGCAGAGTCCTCTGCTCTGTCAAGCTCGGCTTCAGCCATGGGAGTGTCATTTCCCTCGGTTGCTTCGGTTGTTTCAACAACAGGAGCAGCAATCGGAGCAATATCAGTAGAGATGGTGATTTCAGTGGTTTCGGGCTCAGTAGGGTTCGCAGTTTGGGGATTTTGCAGAGTAGGAGTAGTGGTTTGAATCGGATTAGGAGTTTGAGTAGGGATATTCAATAGAACGTCTCCAACATAAATTTGAGGCATAGGTACCGAATTTAAGAGGTTGGAAGAAATAGTTTGAATTACCCGGGTAAACTCCTCAATTGTTGCGTTTTGGGGAATGGTAATGGTGGTCGGAGAAGCTAGTGGCGATGGTAGTGGTGCGGCAGTGGTGATCGGAGCTGTGTTTCCGGCGGATTGGTTGGAAGCCATTGTTGCGAGAAGGTGCAGTGGAGTCGAAGATGAGGGCGATGGATTATTTTCAGCTGGAGAAGATGAAGTGATTCCCATCTTTTTCATATTTAAATCCCTTCAGACGAATGATTAGTGCTCAAGAAAATAGACACGCAATTCGAAACACACAATTGCAATTTGTATTTCTGGAAATTTCAGCTCACACAATTCGATTTACACTGATGAATTAAACATAAAGCCACGAGATGATTTTATAGAGTATATAATGGAAGTTATTAAAATGTCCCACCACTTTAGAAAATTCTGGAATAAGATTGCATGATCAGATTGTGATACCTTAATTTTCGGTCAAGAAAAATAAAAATGGGTATCCCATATTGGATCATGGTGTTAGTGGCTAAAATTGCAGATTAATTAGATAATTAATAAATTGGCTCAAAATTAAAATAACTTTGCATGACCTGGAAAAACAAAACCGTGGGTTAGTATCCTCCATTTAATAAAATAGATTCCAGAAAATTAATTAAATAATTACAACTAATAAAAATAAATTTAAATCTTTTAATGTTGTACTCAAGACATTTTTAAATACACCTCAACACGGTTTTTACATGAATTTGCTTCAGTTGTGTTGCACCTAATTTTTCTTTTCTTTTCGTGTTGTAGCACCTAGTTCATATTGATCCATTTTTCTAGAAGAGTGCATCGTAGTAGCGAACTCCGTGCCCCATAATTACTCAATGGATTATGAACATATTGATGTATTTGTTTAATCACCTTTTGAAAAGAAGGCATCGTAGTAGTGAACTCCGTGCTCCATAGTTACTCAGTGATAAACTACATCTTTTAGTATGCTAACAACATTCTTTTTATATGCATTTGAGAGGTGTAAACGTCTATTTTTGTACCACAAATTTCAGATTCAAAGATATTTTACAAAGGAATTATTTAACGAATCATGGAATGAATTAAATCAATCAGGATTACACTTACCCTTGATGTTGTTCCAAATGCTACCGCATTTGTAACAACATCCATCTTGGATTTTCAGGTTGTGCACATACCAAGAGATTTCCTCAAAAATGAGAATCTCTCATGGTCAAGAGCCTTAGTGAATATATCTGCAAATTGATTTTCAGTGGGAACATATTCTAACTTCACAATTCTTTTCTCTACTAAATCTCTTATGAAATGATGCCTAATGCTTATGTGTTTAGTCAAAGAGTGTTGTACTGGATTTTTAGAAATGTTGATTGCACTTGTGTTATCACAAAAAACAGTTAATGTGTCACTTTCTAAGCTATAATCATTGAACATCTTACTCAACCATAGGAGTTGTGTACAACAACTGCCTGCAGCAATGTATTCAGATTCGGCCGTAGATTGTGAGACACAATTTTGCTTCTTGCTATGCCATGACACAAGATTGTTTCCCATGTAGAAACATCCTCCACTCGTGCTTTTCCTATCATCTATATCTCCTGCCCAGTCTGCATCACTATATCCAACTAGTGTACTACTTGTATCCTTTGTGTACCAAATTCCAAGTTCACTTGTACCTGCAATATATCTTATGATTCTCTTCACTGCATTCAGGTGAGATTCCTTAGGGTTCGATTGGTACCTTGCACAAACACAAACACTGTACATAATATCTGGTCTACTAGAGGTTAAATAAAGCAAACTTCCTATCATAGATCTATACAATGTTGGATCAACATCTTTTCCAGCATTGTGTTTACACAATTTTAAAGTAGATCCCATAGGAGTTTTCATGCTTTTTGTATTTTCAAGACTAAACCTTTTAACCAAGTTCTTAGCGTACTTACCTTGTGAGAAGAATATTCCATCCTTGCACTGCTTAATTTGAAGACCTAGAAAATAATTCAAGTCTCCAACCATACTCATTTCAAATGTTGCAGTCATTGCTTCAACAAATTGGTTTAACATATTATCACAAGTTGAACAAAAAACAATGTCATCAACATAAATTTGTGCAATTAACATATCTTCACCAGATTGCTTAATGAACAAAGTTCCATCGGCTTCTCCTCTAATAAAACCAAATTCCAAAAGAAAGTCAGTAAGCCTACCATACCATGCTCTAGGAGCTTATTTAAGACCATACAATGCTTTCTTAAGTTTATATACATGATCAGGGTATTGTGGATTTTCAAATCTTTTAGGCTGCTCAACATATGCTTCTTCATTCAAAATTCCATTAAGAAATGCAGCTTTTACATCCATTTGATGAAGTTTAATATCAATAAAACTTGCAATTGCTAGTAATAATCTAATATACTCAATCCTAGCAACAGGTGCAAAAGTTTCATCAAAATCAATACCTTCAACTTGTGTGTAACCTTGTGCAACTAATCTTGCTTTGTTCCTAACAATGTTACCAGACTCATCAGTTTTATTCTTATAAATCCACTTAGTTCCAATGACATTAGTGTTGTCAGGTCTTGGAACTAGTGTCCAGTCTTCATTTCTTTCAAACTGATTAAGTTCTTCATGCATAGCATTGATCCAATTTTCATCAGTTAAAGCTTCATTAACATTTTTAGGTTCAATTTCAGAATAATAGCACTCTGCATTCACTACATTACATATAGAAGACATGCATAATGTTCTTACCACATCTATCTTATTGGCTCTTACTTTGCCTCTTGTCTGCACTCCAACTGTAGCATCACCTATTATCTGGTTCGATGGATGACTTTTGTCAATCCTTGAAGAAATATTTCTTTTGGGAACATACTGATTATTCTGTGTAGGTTCTGTTGAACTTTCTGTCGATGTTGTAACATTCGGAGCAACATTTTCAGTTTTCAGAGAATCTCCAGATTTTTCAGTAACCTCTGAAACATCTTCTTCTTCATTTCCATCTGTAAGACCTTTATCATCATCAAACACAACATTAACAGATTCTTGAACAGTGTTAGTCCTAAGGTTATAGATTCTATAAGCTTTACTATTTCTAGAATAGCCTAAGAAGAAACCTTTATCACTTTTAGAGTCAAACTTATGGAGTTGATCCCTATCATTCAGAATATAACACACACAACCAAATACATGAAAGTACTTCACATTTGGTTTTCTGATGTTCAAAATCTCATATGGTGTTTGTTTAAAACCAGATCGAATATAAACCCTATTGGTGATATGACATGCTGTATTCAATGCTTCAGCCCAAAATCTTTTAGCAAGACTTTTGGAAGTAAGCATGACTCTTGCCATTTCCTGTAGAGTTCTATTCTTTCTTTCAGCAATTCCATTTTGTTGTGGAGTTTTAGGAGATGAAGATTCTTGCATTATACCTTTCTTTTCACAAAAATCTGTAAACATGCTATTTTCAAATTCTCTACCATGATCAGTTCTAATCTTGCTAACTTTCAAGTTAAACACATTTTTTAACCTTTTGTAAAGAACTTTAAAAGCATTAAATGTTTCAGATTTGTCTCTTAAGAATTCTATCCAAGTAAACCTAGAGTAATCATCTACCACAACAAGTGAATACCTTTTTCCTCCAATGCTTTCAGTTTCCATAGGATCCATTAAATTCATGTGCAGCAACTCAAAACAACGATGTGTCAAACAATGTGACAGCATTTTGTGCGACACTCTTACCTGCTTACCTTTCTGGCATGGTTCACATATAGTGATTTCGTCAAACTTCAAGTTTGGTAATCCTTTCACAGCTTCAGCATTGACTAGCTTCTTTAATGATCTATAATTTGCATGACCCAATCTTTGATGCCATAAGACATTTTCATTATGTTTTGACAAATTACACACATTGTTTGTTCCAATAAGATAATAATTATCAGCTGACCTAGTACCAGTCATTAAACATTCATCATCTTTATCAAGAACATAACATGAATCTTTGTCAAATTTCACATGCAAATTATCATCACATAATTGACTTATACTAATCAAATTAGCAAGCAATCCATTAACATGTAAGACATTCTTAAGCTTAGGAAAACCTTTAACATTTAAAGTTCCTTTTCCAATGATTTTTCCTTTTGAACCTCCACCATATGTAACATATCCACCATTTACAGTAGCATAATCAGATAAGTAGTCAATTTGTCCTGTCATATGTCTAGAACAACCACTATCAAAATACCATAGACCAGGTAAACATGCTTTCAAAGAAGTGTGGACTGCATTACAGGTAACATCAGATTTCTTTTTCCAAGTAGATTTTGAGAAATGTTTCTTCGAATGTGACAACTTTTTAGGTAACAATTTCTCATCAGTAAAATCTTTCTTCATTTTCAAACAGTAAGGACGAATATGACCTAATTTAGAACAATAATGGCACACAAATAACTTTTTAAAAGTTTTAGCCTTGTGAGGTTTTGTTTGTGCTGATGCTTCAACATATGTTTTAGCATTAGCCTTCACAAACTTCACTGGATTTGCAAAACTTTTAGAAATAGATGCAGTTTCACCATCATAACCTAAACCTTGATTGTTAGATTTACCAAATACCAAAACATCATTCATATCAGAAGCACTCTTTTCATATTTTCTGAAACTCAAGGTAGAACTTTTCAATTCTTCCTTTAATTTGCAGAGTTCTAAATCTCTTCTGGTAAGAATAACTTCTAGTTTGGTGATTGTTCCTTTCAGATCCTCATTCTCTTTATTCAAGGAATCAAGAGTGAGTTTCTGAGAGTTCAAATCCTCCAATAACTTCTGGTATTTCGAATCTTCTGTCCTTATTCTTGTATCATCAACAAAACCATTAAAACAATTCAAATCTAGGTGATTTTGACTTGATGTTGTTTCTGATGTTGTAACATCCAATTCAACATCTGAGTCTGTTTCATCTAGATCATCATCTAAAGAGTCATCATAATCAACCTGAGTATGAAAAGCAAATTCAATTTCTTTTGATTTAACTTTTTCATCATCTGACTCATCACTTAAGGTAGCACTAAAATTCAGTTTTTGCTTGAGTCTAGTATTGGCACATTCATTTGCATAATGGCCATAACCAGAACATGCATTGCATTGAACTGGTTTTCTATATTCAGGATCATACCTTGGTTTACCTTCACTTTGTGATATTCTTGGTGGAAATTGACTCCTTCTCTTCTCTGGTTGTGGTGTTGATGTGTTGATCTGGATCTTTGACTGAATATTCCCTTTGGACCTGTTCATTGTTTTCTTCAAAAACTTGTTAAAATGCTTAGTGAGAAAGGCCATGTGGTCTGGATTGTCATAACATAGATCCATCACATCATCATCTGAATCGACTTCAGTGATGATAGGCTGTATTTCAGAACCTTGTGATGTCTCTCCTTTAAAAACAACCACCTTTTTATCATCTTTGTTTTCATCAAATTGAGTAGTGTTCATCTCATAAGTTTTAAGAATACTTACTAGCTCATTTTGACTCAATTTATCAGTATCTTTAGCCTCTTCTATAGCACATATTTTTGCATCAAATTTTTTAGGAACTGAACGCAAAATTTTATGAACTACTCTCACATTCGAAATAGGATCACCAATAGAATGTGATTCATTGACAATCTCACTTAAACGTTCATTATAAGATGATATGGTCTCATCTTCCCTCATTCGGAGATTTTCAAATTTAGTCCCTAGCATTCGAAGTTTTGTTCTTCGAACACTATCTGAACCTTCACAATGCTCTTGTAATCTATCTCAAGCTTCTTTAGAAGTTAAACAATTAGAAATAATTTTAAACATATAAATATCAACAGAAGTAAAAATAGCATTTAAAGCTTTAGAATTAAACCCTGCTGTTGTTATCTCGTCAGCCGTCCAATCAACTTCCTTCTTGAGTTGAACTTCATTGTCTTCATCTACTGGAGTTTTTGGTGCATCCCAACCTGTAAGTACTGTCCTCCATGCACGTTCATCAATAGACTTGATATACATGCGCATCTTAGGTTTCCAATATGCATAGTTTGTACCATCTAAAACTGGTGGCCTAAGTGCTGTAGAGATGTGATGTGTTTCCATTTTTGCAAAGACACAATAAATACTAAAACACACTAATTAAAAAACAAGGATCTAAACCTAGTGTCGTCAGGTATCGACTCTGATACCAACTGAAAGTGTGTGTGTTAAGTAAAACAAGACTGATGCTACACTCAATGTTAGAACACTCAATGTAACACTGACTCGATTACAGAATATCAGAATACGAATAGCGGAAGACTTGAAAGTATGAAAACACAAAGACACAGAATTAACTTTTTAACATAGATTTTAATTTAAAATCTATGCGAGCCTCAGGGCGAAACTTTCACTAATAATTATGTGAATACAAATGGTGTGTGAACAAATATTCACAACGGAAATAAGACTTGATAACCTATCGAGTCTAAAGACGGCTTAAGTGTAAAAATTACACTACCAAAAACTAATCTAACTCTATGATCTATCTATCAAAGATGTGTAGAGAAGTTTATGTTGTACAGGAAGTTTGGACTCTTCGGCACAACGACAAGAACATGCCAATGACAATTAATTCCTAACAGGATGAACACTAGTTTAGTAATTAAAGAATGGGACTTCGATTGATGGATGATGATCACGGTTCTGCTGTATTTATAGGCGTGAATATGCATTCTAGAACCTTCATCCATGATCTCCTAAAATGTAGAATCTCATCCTTTCTTCTCTCCCAACTGCCTTCTAGGATCTTCCAGCCAGTTCTGGACGTTCTCAAGGGCAACCGCATGATCTACATACTTCTGCAAGCTTCCAGATCCTTCCAGTCTGGAACGTTGTAGAATGTTCTAGATCTTCAACCTGCGATGTTACAACATCCAAAGCAGCATTAGCTAGAAACCAGAATTTGGACTTAGGAAAAAATAAGAAAGGTCTAATTAAGATGTTGCAGCCTTGTGTGATAACATCTTCGATAACATCACCAAGTCTTCAACATCAACAAATGGCATCGACCATATTGACATCGGCACACTGTCGTCCCCTTTGTCGTTGCCTTCATCTTTGGGGACGGCAGATCCGATGCCTTCCCCGATGCCATTTTCACATTATTTTGTAGAAGCTTATAGGTCGGACGGACCAAAATGGTAAAATGAAAAACTTATAGGCGGACGGAGGAAGTATTATTTTATCATACTTCATTTCATACTCATTTATTATTTTCTCTCTCAACATCTTATAATTTGTACTACATATATTATTTTATCATATTTTTTAATCAAAACATTAAAAAAAAAAAAAAGGAAAAATTTATAGTGGAACGGGACAGTATTATGAATTTTAGATATAAACTTTTAATTATAACATTAAAATAATAATCAATCTTTAAATAGGTGTATTTTGAATTTTTTATACACTAAAAATAAAAGTAAAGAGACCATATTTTGTTAAAAGAAAAAGTGAACATCATTTTAGGACGATTTACTTGAAAACTATTCACTTTTGAAGAACTCTACCTATATGCTCCTTCCTGAGGACCTCGTCTAGGTGTGTAAACAGATCGAAGTAAATAGTGCAATATTCAATTCGTGAAAATATTTAAATATTTGTATTCGTTTATTTTTTTAACAATAAATTTGATATTAATCGATTTGAATGATTATTCAATTCAAGACTTTCGAGTATTTAATTCAAAAAATTTGAAACATATTCTAAACAATATTTTTCTTTTTTCCTATTAGATACTATTTGATTCAATTCAAAATTTTATAGAGAAAATTTGTAAAATAATAATATTTTAAATAATATAAAAAATTAGATTTTAAAAAGTTATGCAGAAATATATACATATATATTATAAATATAATTGAATACTTACTATATCGAATTGAATATTAAAATTTTGTATTTATATTTATTTACTAATTAAATTGTATAAAAATTCTAATAATAAATTTTTTAATATAAATATCAAAATCAATTAAAATTATTTGATTCATTTACCACACGCCCCTTTCCTTGGTTTATTTGACATTTGGATCCAAACTTTTTGTTTTAACATTTTGAAGTTTAATTTGGTGTCCTTTACACGGTAACTAATCATAATTTATTTTTTGGAATAGTGCATTTATCGTACTCTTCTCGTCCACGAAATGTAGTCTCATTTGTCTTATATTTTTCATTCACAAAATATAGTCTCATACACTCTATTTCAATCATGACTTTATCATTACTCTTCAACCATCACTTAATTACTCAAATTGTCATCAACTTTATTCACAAACAATCACTTTATTCACAATGGAGCTCATAATATACTAAAATACACTTACTTTATCTACTTTATCTACTATTTTCTTAAAACATGTGTGCATTCTCAATGAGACTACTTATTGTGAACGGAGGAAGTATTATCTTTGAATGCAGATTTTAAGGGGTGTGGCCGTGTGGGCTATTTGCCATAGTGGAGATTTTTTTATATATTATATTTTTAAAATCTGGAAAATATGATTTTTAAAAAATTATTTTAGTCATTTTTTTTTTGAAGGTTTACAAGATCAAATCAAATACAAAGATATTTTCAAAAGCACCAGATCTTCAAAACTAAGACGAATTAAAGGTGTCGCTACCCGCTCCAATCGTGAGAAGTGGGGACGCGAGTGTAATCTTTGTCCACGAGAAATGCACAGTCCACTATTTTAACAACAAGACAAACCCCACACTAAGGTAGTCTATATTGTTATGATAAATAGGAAAAATAAAAGGACAAAAGTCACCAAACACCAAAAACCAAAACATTCAATTCTAGCACCATTGCAGGGACATAAACAACTCCACAAAAGGACTCCACAAGGGGCAGGCTCCACAAAGGGACAATAAACTTCCAAAGGACAGGGAAAAACGCATAATGCACCCAGAACAGCAGAAAGTAAAGTAACGAAAACCAAAAGACAGAAACTAAACAACCTAAACTAAGAAAGCAGAAAATATAGAATAGAAAAATAAACGGGATCAACAGATCACTCACCCAAATGGGGCCACCGTAGCTCCATCAGAGAGGGAAGACTCGTTGATCCTACTAAAACCGAAACAATAAAATTTTAGATTCGAATAGATTTGAAAAAATTATGGTAAATCTACAAAATTTTTTGAACAGGGGAGAGAGTAGAGGAGCGCAACGGGCGGCGCGGTGGCGATACAAGCGGTGCGACGACTTTTTATTTATTTTTATATATATTCGATTTCTTTAATCGATCTACAAAGTGATTTTTGGAGAAGATGGAGAAGAGAGGTGGGTTGAATATGCCGAAGGTGGGCGACGAATTTTGTGGGCGGTGGTTTTGATTGAGGAGAGAAGGTGGAGATAATTTTGAGAGAGGGAGATTCTTTTGATATAGGGATTAACGTGTAGTGTTTATCGAGACAAAGGAATAAGAAAAGTCGGGTTGCATCCTCACTTTTAATTTTATTCATAGTCATGCATCCTCACTTCTTGAAAAGTTGCAATCCGTACCTTTTTGTACTTCACGTTTCTCTCTCCCCATCATTTTTTTTTAATTTTCAAAAACTTATTTTCTCTCCCCTTTATTTTTTCAACAACTCATACGTTCTCGTGACCTCAACAATTTTGGCGTTTCCTTTCACAATGCAATTGTCCCAACCTTGTTCATTTAGCCATGAGAGTGCCTCGTAAAAATACATTACCTCACCTATTTCCACATCCAAGAGGCCTCGCAAGACCAAAGTTCTTCCTGTCAAGATGTTCCCAAGCTCATCACGAAGGACCATCCCTAGGCCAATTGTCCAGAGTCACTAAAAAAGTTGCATCGGTGTTCAACTTCGTCATCCCCTGTCAAGATTACCCTCGCCACTCCCTGCCGTTGTGCGAACCCTACTCCGTCTGGTGGCTCCATTCCCATTCCATCCAAGAGCACGCCGACAAGTGCAACGTATTAGTCGGCGTTCGACGGGTATTCGATGATTCGGGTGAAAATTGCATAATTTTAGTGCACATTTGGATCTTACGTTGCTTGTATATTCACGTGTTATTGATAAATTGTGGATGATTTGATTTAATCATGAGAAAGGTATGGTGTTGTTGATGTTTGTAGGTAAAACAAGGCTTTTATGAGTAAAATATATGCCTATATCTCACTAAGACAAAAAAAGGACTGTGCCATTGAATTCGTCTCGTAAAATGGAGTGGATTTAAAAAAGGAATCGAGTCGATTGGAGATCGGAATAAAAAGTTATGCACAAAACAAGGACAAAAGGACGTTACGGCCGAGCGTTCAGACTCGGCCGAGCATTCAGACCTAGGGGGTCAAGCCGAATACAACTCGGCCGAGCAACCCGACTTGACCGAGTCAGCCCCTGTTTTGCCTTTTCACCACTTTTTGACCTAGAGACACGTGCCCCACTATTTGGGAACCCTATTTAAGGCCTAATTTTCGGATTTTGGCCATCTTTCCTTTTGGAATTCTTGGAGCATTTTCTCCATTCTCAAACTTCTTTTCATTTTTCTTGTCTTGAGCATAACACTCCATACCCTTATCTTTCCCCTCTTTATCAAGCTTGTTCTCACCTTCCACAATATTTTCTCCCAATTCAATTGGCATTGAAAGACCTTCATTTTAAGTGTAATAGCATTACAATGCTCACAATGCCCAAAGTCTTCATCCATACCAAGGGTATTATCCTTATCCACCTGAGGTTGAGCCGAGTCGAGCCGAGTATTTGAGATTCGAGCTCGACTCGAGCTCTTATAGAGTCGAGCTGAGCTCGGCTCGATAACATTATCGAGTTAAAAATTGAGCTCGGCTCGACTCGTTAACGAGTCTAACGAGCCTATCGCGTCGAGTCGAGCCGAGCCTAATGATTTTTTTTACAATTATTTAGTTATCAAGCCTAACAAGTTGAGCTCGAGCCGACTCGTTAGTAAATCGAGTATCTAACGAGCTCGAGCTCGGCTCATTAAGCTAAACGAGTCGAGCCGAACCGAGTCTCGTTAAGGCTCGGTTCGAATAACAACACTATCCACATCCTCCACAAGAATATTATCCACCTCTACCTCAATACCCTCCACCTCAACACCCTTATCCACCTTATCAATATCCCCCCACCCACACCCACCACCTCCTCCTCAAGAAGAATATCACTCCCTCCTCCACATATAAAGGAGTCTCGCCCAGTTCATCATGGAAGGCCGATGAGAGAGTATTTCGAACCTCAACTGAGAGAATATTATGATGAATTGGCAAGGCCTCGGGTGGAAGCAAACAACTTTGAGATAAGTATCTCGTTACTTCGAATGTTGAGGGAAATACAATTGAACGGAGGAAGGATTCGAAGAGGACTCTAACGAGCATTTGACTCAATTCTTGGAGATCGCCGATACTCTTAAGCAAAACGGAGTATCGGAAGATGCCAAAAAGTTAATGCTATTCACATTCACCTTAGTAGGGAAAGTAAAAACAATGGTTTCAAACGAGTATCCCGACCGGAGAAGTAAGGACGTAGGAGGACTTAAAGAAGAGATTCCTTCTCAAGTATTATCTACCATAAAAAAACAATGGAAGCCAAGCAAAACATTTCTCAATTCAAGCAAGAGGGGAATGAAAGATAAAAGAAGCATGAGAAAGATTCACCAATCTTCTCATGGTAATTTAAAAATAATTTAAATCAATTTTTCCAACAAACTTCACCTCATTGTAACTCATGATTAGTGTTGTTAAACGAATTGAGCTGCTCAGCTCGATAAGACTCGAACTCGTTAGATACTCAATTTACTAACGAGCCGGTTCGAACTCGACTTGTTACTCAATAGCTAAAAAAATTCTTTTAATTTCATTAGGTTCATAAGGCTCGACTCGGCTCGTTACATTCATTAACAAATCAAATCAAACTCATTTTTTTTACTCGTCAATATTATCGATCCAAGCATGGCTTGATAAAAGCTCGAATCAATCTCGAACTTCAAGTATTTAACTCGAATAACAACCCTATTTGTGAACTTTGTGATACCCGGTGGGCATGTGGATCCGGGTATGGATATCTCGGATAGCCGTGATTGCACGGGTTCTCCTGCGTCCTATTCCTATGGCTAATTTGTCATATCAAAAATTTCAGAATATATTCCCCCCTTCTTTTTGTTTTACAACATTTTTTGGCAGAATTTTAAAAGGACGAGAAATTACGTTACTTTTTACTACTTGACTGATGACTACTTATTACTGTCATTGATTTTAATGCTCTCCCAAGATAGAATGGAGGATGGGATGGCTGTACGAAATGCTTCTTCCCGAGGGGCCTCCATCTTTTCTTGCATATTCACCCTTTGCTTTCTTTCACATTTCAATCCAAGCCTTTTATTTTGCATTCATTACTAGTACATTAATTTTACTATCCAACATTGCCCCTTCACACGGTAATTGATCACCATAAGTAATTAATTTAACGGAGAAAAAATAATTGATTAATATAAAATGAAGTATGATAAAATAGTACTCCTTCCGTCCCAAGATTACTTTCACACTTTTTTTGTTGGTACGTTACTTTTACACCCTTAAAATGAAAAATTAATTACTACTCCCCGTCTATAAGCTTTCCATTTTACCAGTCCGTCCGCCTATAAGTTTCTCATACCTTTTTTGTTAAGTACTTTTTCTTACACTTCACTTTATATCTCTTCCCATTTTACCAGTCCGTCCGCCTATAAGTTTCTCATACCTTTTTTGTTAAGTACTTTTTCTTACACTTCACTTTATATCTCTTCCCATTTTACCAGTCCGTCCGCCTACTTATAGGTCCGTCCGCCTATAAGTTTCTCATACCTTTTTTGTTAATAAGTTTCTCATACCTTTTTTGTTAAGTACTTTTTCTTACACTTCACTTTATATCTTACGTGAAACTTATAGGTCCGTCCGCCTATAAGTTTCTCATACCTTTTTTTTTGAAACTTATAGGCGGACGGAGGGAGTATAAACTTTACTCTCACAATATTTCAATTTTACACAAATATCATTACTTTTTTTTTTTGGATTACATTAAATACCCATCCCTTTTCCCCTCCCCATGACTCGAACCCAGGATCTAAAGCCTAGGTAGTGGTGCTCTAACCACTTGAGCTATCCAACTTCGTCTTACTTTTTCTTCACTCATACACAAAAACTAATTTCTTTACTTTATACTCTCTCCGTCCCACAAAGATAGCCACATTTGACTTACAGATTAAGAAAAATTAACTAAGCATTAATTACTCTTATTAATTAGGGGTAAAATTGACAATAAAACATTTAATACTAAAGTAAAAGAGGAAATGTAGCTATAATTTGACTATCTTTGTGGAACGGAGAGAGTACATAAAGTTTTATAAATTTACCTCTCAAAATTTCACTTATTAGTACTCACTCCGTCCGTCTATAAGTTTTCCATTTTACCATTTTTGTCCGTCCGCCTATAAACTTTCCATACCTTTTTTGGTAAGTACTTTTTCTTACACTTCATTTTATATCTTACTTTTTCTCTCTATCTCTCTCATCTCTCAATCACATCATTTGTACTATATCTATTATTTAATCATTTTTCTTAATCTTTGAGCCAAAAAGTAACGTAAAGCTTATAGACGGATGGAGGGAGTATTACATTTTATTAATATGCGTGTCCATCTATCCATGAAATTAATAAATAACGTGTAATGAATGTGAACGTGTCCTTCAATAATCTTTATACAGGAGTATTGGAAAGTCCATAAGATATGAAGAACAAACAATACGAAAATTAAACCATAATAAATTCGAGAAACGGTGGAAAACTATTTACATATACTAACATTTTTGAGGCGAAGTTAATAATAATGGTGAAGGCTAAATTTGTAGGTTTTGCTAGGGTTGCAATTGAAGTGATTATCACCCCCAAATCCACATTTGGTGCTGTAGCCTGGATAATCCAAATAATTAAACCTGACAGCCTCAATAAGCCTAAGCCCGTGAGAAGAGGCAGTGGATTCAAGCTTAAACTCAACGTGAAAATGGTTGGTCTTGTGGGATATATGAATCTCACCATTTTCAGCTATCATCTCTTTTGCATTCTTCAGAAACTGGCCCACTAGTCTTCTATGACTTCTGTTATTCAATTTATACACATTGTTTAATTTTATTTAAACTATTGAAGAATGGAATGTTAAAGTAGATAAAAGCGTGACTAACCTTAGCTGAGAATCACGAGAAGTATTCTTGAGATTAGCTAATCCAGCGTAAGGGAAGTTGAAAATTATACGATCAAATTTAAGATGCTGAAGCAATGGATGATTGGCCATTTTGGTGGCATCAATCTGATGCATAACCTTTCCATTCCTATCCCTAATTTTCTGAATGTTGGATGCAGCTCTAGGGTAGTTTGTGTTAAGAAATTCTGATCAGAAAATACATTAATTAGAAATTAGAATATGAAATTGAGAGATTCAGATAGATATACCTTGAGAATCAAGAGAAGTAGCGAGGATATTATTTGAAGCAGAGGAAAAAGCGAGGGCCAAAGAAGCAGAAAAGGAGAAATCTCCATCACCCACCAACAATATCTTATGCCTGCTGCTGTAATGTTTAATCCATCTCTCTCTACGCACCACATTATTATCAATAACTATTCTCACCTCTTCTGGATCTGGTTTCTTCTTTTCCTTTTTCACAATAGGGATATTTCTCTCAACACTTTTCTTTTTGTAATTGGGAGGCGGTGGGGATGTGAATCCAGGTATGGATATTACCACATGATCACGATTCTCCTTCACAATTACAGTAGTCGATTCTCCCTCAGTAGACTCTCTTAATAATGGCTCACTGCTTTCCGTGTTTTTTTTAATCGGAATTGTTGTTTTTCTTCGCCATAACAAACGACTCAAGAAACCAAAACTCTGCAGTATAGCCTTGCGGATGGAACTGCATACGCTTGATATTCTGGGTAATTGTACAGAGGAATCACCACTGCCATTGGGATATGGGTAAATTCGCGCTTCCACTTCTTCTTCATCTCTGCTGCTGCTATGGACAATTCCCATCCTCTTTTTTTTTTTTTTTTTTTTTTTTTTTTTTATCTTCACAACATTTTCTTAAGAGAATTCAATTTCAAGCCTGAAAACACAAATTAACTTTACTTTTAACTGGAAAAAGAAAAAAATGTTGTGTTCTGTTCAGGTTGAAGGACCCGGCCTATATGCTCCTTTGGTTTATACTCCACATTTGATTCAAAACTTTTTATTTTGTAAGAGACTAAAAAAAAATCTACAGTAAAGCCAAAATAAGCTACTAGTAATACAAAACTAAAATATGATACCAAGCTCAAAAATTTATTGTAAAGACAATAACATACATTTAATTTTTTTAGTTAATTCATGGGGGGCTAAAAATATTTTACTACTAAATAATCAAAATATGTTACTACAATGTCAAAAATATATTTTACAGTAAATTTTTAAACCTGAATTCGCTCAAAAACATTAAATTTTATTATTTTTCTTATGATGTATTTTGATCTTGTAGTAATATATTTTATTCTTATAATAAAATAATATTTGAGATGAAAAATATATTTCAATTAAATTTAATTAGGAAGAAATAGTAATAAAATAGATAAAGTTGAAAGAAAATAAAATACCATATAATGAAGTGCGGAGTATATTTTTTTGAAAAAAAAGAAATAAACACACTTTATGTGAATAACTTAGGGCATGTTTGTTTTGGAGCTCACACGTCCGAACGTGGGACGTAACGTCTCTAGTCTTGTTCTAGTTCGTGATTTCATATTCGGATTTCAACGTCTAATTACATCTACCTCTAAAAATAACTATATATTTTACTATTATAATAATACATCACTCACTCTTTCTAATTGATTTGACATAAAATTACATCCTATAATACAACATCATACACTCTTACACATTTGACGTAAAGTTACATCATATCCTACCTAACATCCCAAAACAAACATATACAATCACTATTCATCAAGATTTTTCCATCCAAATTTTCCCCATATCCTACGTAATCCCAAAACAAACACTCCCATACGTACAGTATATGTTTATAAAAAGTAGAGCACATGAATCAGTATTGATACCGTAGGGAGTGGTCAATGACACTTTATTTAAACCACTACTAGCTAGTCTAATAAAGGTCATTTTGATCACGAAAACATTATTCCAAAATGTAGGGAGAATCCGAGAGATATGTTGAAATTAAGAGTAAGATCCTGGTTGGCAACTAAGATGCAAATTAGGAGATCCTGCTAAATTTTTAGGCGATTGGAGTAACGCTACCTCCTACTCACATATGCAAACTTACCTCATCATTGACTAAACGATTCTAGAGAATTAGTAATATAAATACATTAATTTAATGAAGAGGAAGAAGAAAATGAAAAGAAAGTAGATATATACCCGGCCAGCTAGCAATTTAGAGGTGGAGGGCGATCAACTTAATTATCAACGGCCTCCCTGCCTGCGGTGAAGCATTAGAAGTTGGAGAGAGAGAGAGAGAGAGTTAATAATAGTGTAGTAGAAGATGAAGAAGAAGAAGACTTAATGGGAAAGACTTTGGAAAAAGCTAGCTAGCAAAGGTGGTGATCAGTTGGTGACGCCACCATGCTGACGAAAACTACTCCATTTCTTTTCCAGTTTTTACTCCACAACATACTTTACCTTCTAAATTTCATATCTTCATTCTTCGATCAATATTTAATTATTTAACAATTCATTATTTTATTCACAATAAATTTTATACTACCCTTTATCTATTTTTTTTAAAAAATTGTAATCGAAAGCTTGTGAATAGAATTCATGAACGGAGAGAATAATATTTTTATTGTAATTTGAAAGTGACAATATTGTTCTCATTTTTTATATACATTGCTCCGGATGTGGATCAAAAACATGTTGTTGAGTGTATATGGAAAATATAATTTCATTTTACATCTAGTAACTTAGATGTAAGGGTTAATAACTAATAGAGTCATCTCACCCATCTTTTTTCTAATAGAACCTAGCATAATTTTTTTAATCTAATAGAGTCAAAATGATTTTTTTGAGACAATTTTGCCCTTCCCCCGTGTTTTGAAATTTTGAATATATCAATTCAAAATAATTAGTCAACTAACCAACCAATCAATTTTTAAATGCATTCTCTCTCATTTCCGGAAATCTTTCACCTTCTAAAATATAAAAAATTTCCTAAAAGATAGCTATCTCCATTTATTTCGTGTAATCTTGTTAAGTTGAGGGTTTTGAGAAATCTGCAATTCAACCTACAGGTTTAGGAAAAAGCTTCTGCAAAAACGGTGAGGGAGATAACAATCTACTGCAAAAGGTAATAGTATAATATGCATGTTTCCATTTAAATTTGAGCGATCAACTATGTGAGTTTCTGTATTGAAGATGCATATGTATTTAAGCGTATGTATTATCTAAACATATGCATATTGAAATTCATGTGAATTACGTCCACTATTATGCAAACTAAAGTGCATTTCGACAATTTTGCATAAAAACGCAAACTAAAGTGCAGTCTAAACATATGTATATTGAAGTTCATGTGAATTACGTTCAGGAGTATGCAAATTAAAGTGCATTTTAATAATATGCATATTTTTTTTTTACGGGAATAATATGCATATTGAAGTACATATGAATGAAATAAAAGTATCGTCATTTCAATGCATATTCCATCACAAAAGAATCAGTACAACCAACAGCTTAAACAAAACTAAAAAAAAGTACAGATCAAAGCTTAAACAAAAAATTCAATGACCTTAAACTTCAAATCAAAATCCAACAAAACCTCAATCCAGAGGAACCTCCACGTCGCCATCAATAATCTCCTACTGCAAGTCCTTGGGGTATTTTCCATCAAACGTACAACCAACAGAGACGCAGATACCCAAAATTTCCTTCACGGTACCACTCAAATTCTTCGCAATGGATCTGGAGCTCATCACCTTCGCGATCTCGATGACGTAATCGAACGAGATGTTGCCGGCTTGCCGTTGTGCTTAATGACTAAAGTTCTTTCGGTCGCGCTCCGGCTCCTTCAGCGCCTTGATGACTAAAGCGGCGGCGGAGGGGACGACGGTGACCTTAGCCTGACGGTTTTGGATCGTGAGTTTCACGGTGACTCGAAGACCCTTCCACTCCTTGGTGGTTTCCTTGGCGATGTCCTCTCCGATCTTCTTAGGGGAAAGACCGAGTTTTATTAAGAAATTAAGAATTGATAACCAAAGCGGCGACGGAGGAATTTGCCTAGTTGCACATTTTATGGAAATTCAAAGATCAATTCAGTTTTAAATCACGAATTTATTTGAATTAATTAGATTAAGGGTATTGTGGGTTTTTTGGCTTCAATTTGACTCTATTAAGAAATTATTAAAGTTGATGATTCTATTTGCTTAAGGGGTGCTAATAGTGACTCTATTATGGAATAATCTCTAGAAAATTCATAGAGTTCATACAGAGTTTAACTGATTTTTTTTATTGATTTATATAAATTTTTATAGACTTGACAGGATTGTGGAATAATCTTTTTATTAATTTACATAGATTTCCATATACTCAGACACTCACTTGTATATAAAAAAGTTATCCAAATTATTTAAAAAAATACCAAAAATAAATTATTATTCAAATGCATACAACTTAAAGCAACATACAATTCAAATAATAATAAAAATATGATATTCATTAATTTCAAATATGTGATCAAAATAAATTCTTAAAAAATCCCTAACAAAATAATAAAAAATGTCTTAAAAAGATCCCAACAATATATATATATATATATATATATATATATATATAATATCTAATACTATGACTCAAATAATCAAGGGTTGGCTATTTAAATTTATTCTAATCCTCAATTTACAACATTTAAATTCATTCTAATTTTTTATTTCACAACATTATAATTACATACAACATTGAATATAATTATTTTCACTTATACATTTAAATTTATTCTAATCACATCATTTAAATTCATTCTAGTTTTCAATTCACAACATTAAATATATATAATTATTTTCACTTATCCATTTAAAAATATGAATTCACTTATCCATATAATTAAAAATATTTTCATCTATTATAAAATTATTCTCTAGTTCATTTTCAATTAAAATAACATCATATCACAAACAACATTAATTATAATCATAATTAGCATGTTCACGTCAATTAAAATAAAAATTAATCATCAACGTCAATGTAATATAATAACATCACACGTAACAAAGTAATATAAAAATGTATCACTCCTCATCACCACCACCATCATCCTCAGTATCATCCCGATCATGAACGTTGTGCGACGCCCCCGACGGCCTCGGCTCCCCACCCATCCCACCCATTTGTCCCATCATCAATGCAAGCTGGTCCTGAAACTCCTTGCGTAAGCGCTCCTCCTGCTGCCGCATTTGTTCCAGTAAACGCTGCTCTCTATCTTCATTGACTCTCCGTTCTTCAGCAATAACATTGTTTATGTCTTCCTGGGTGAATCGTCCATAAGTCGTACCACTTGACGTCTCGCCAGGACCGGAGGAGACCCGTCTGTTCTTGCCTACTTGTCCAAGGCCCCTAACACGTCCATGAGACCTGCCGACCTTCTTCACGTACAGTTCAGACATATCGGGTATAGGTGGGGCCTGGGAACCATCCTCTGAACTAGGTTCATCTGACGGATCTCTTGTAGTATTATTGGTGAACTCGTCATGTATCTGGTCCTATACGTGCACATTTAAAAGTGGGTTAATACATTTTCAAGTACAATTAAATATATATTTGTTATATAATGTAATGTATATATATATATATATATGTACACACTTACAAGTATATCACCCATATAGCCACAAGTGTATGTCCCGTTTTCGTAACGGTGGTAATATTCAACTATCTCCCAGTCGTATGCAGGGCGTCCCATCCTCTCCTCCTGTATTTTGAATCGAAGACATATACGAATAAATAAACTAAATAATTAACTAAAATTAATTATATATAATTGACCACAAATACTTACAATGCGCCGTGCGACCTCTGCTGCTCCACGAGCTCCGCCTTTATGAGTACCATGGCCAGTACCCGGACCTCCAGGCTAGGATAAGCGGTTCTTACGAGCCTGCTCGCTCTTCTTAATTGTTTCGGGATTGTTCCAGTGACGAACTAAGGAGTTCCAAACATTCACATCCCACAACGGCCTTTTGTTATCCCTCACCCACGCTTTCTTGATTTTTGATAACATGTTAGTGTACCGAGTTGCAGCTCTTTGAAGAAAGAGTCTGTACACCTCTGTAGAAGATGTGGCTTCAGGGTCCCACCTGACCTCGGTCTGCAAAAAAAAAATAATTAACGAAGTAATATAACAAAATAACAAAATGTAAAGTTATTTTATACCTGGAATGTATCCCACCACCGCTGTACCGTGCCGGGTGATACCATAGCCCAGGCGTGTGCATCAAGCTCCATATTCCGGTACATTATCGATCTGATCGTCCTCGAAATTAAATTTGAAGGCATCAACCTGTTACACGTATTTTATAATAAATAAAAAATTATTAATAAACATGTTATACATACGTCTAATGAAATTTAAATATAATATACTTACGTGTCCCGGTAGATAAACAGTCGGATGCGACTGTCGGGTGCATCAGTCGACATGCTGGCCTGTGTCCCGACAGACGGATGTCTAACTGGCGAATGTATCGGTGGAGGGGATTGTTCTTGTGGATGTGGAACCATATGAGGCAACTGAGGCACCTGAGTGTAATAGGAATTAGGGTTCATTCCGGGCATCTGGGGCAACATTATCCCAGTCATATCGGGCATATACAAACCCTGTGGTATCTGCACAGTGGGTGTCTCATCCACTGACTCTCCTCTACCTCTACCTCGCCCATGTCCAGAAGAACCCTGACCAGAGCCATATCCAGAACCATGTCGACGACCACTCATCTGTCAAAATGAACATTAAAACATTATTAACATTGAACATTGTAACAATTAAAAAACATTATATATGAACATCACTGTAACGATTATTGGTGAACTCTAAATAAGGAATATAATTAAAGAATTAATATTTAGATAACATTGTCTAACAATTAATATTTAGATAACATAGTCTAACAATTAACAACATCATTCATCTTCATCATCTTCATCTTCAGCTTCATCTTCGTCGTCTTCTTCTCCGTCTTCTTCTTCATCTTCTTCATACTCTGCCATTTCCATCATTGTACCGGTGTCATCAGTTAACATGACAGGATCATCATCTACTTGCACAATCATTTGAGTCTCTATGTTATCCTCTTGCCACGCGGGAACTTCATCTTCAGTAGTATCTTTTGCATCCACCAAGTATCTCGGTTTGACTTTGCAGACAAATATCCAATCAGTACGGGATCCGAGGTATGGACAATAGTAGACTTGTGTGGCTTGACTTGCTAGTACGAATGAATCGTATCGGCCGTAAGATCGCCTCTGATTAAGCTCCACGAGCTTGTAGTTAGGATGAACTTTTGTCCCATTGTTTGAGGGATCAAACCACTGACACTTGAACAAAACCACTTTCTTATCGTGGTACCCCTGATAGTCCAATTCGACTACTTCCTCGAGTTTCCCATAGAAATCTTCCTCATCCGCGTCATAGTTTTTTCCCTTGATACAAACCCCACTGTTTGATGTTGCTCTAGATGCACCATAAGCCATGGTGTGGAATTTGTACCCGTTCACGTAATACCCTACGTACGTAAGAACTTGACCAGACGGACAGGCCGAAAGATCGTATAAAAACCTGTTCTCGACGCGATTTATCTTCACCTATATATATATAAGCCGAATGAATGTGAGAATTTCTAACCAATGATGGGACCACGACGCAATTTATCGTTATTTTAAGATAACTTACAATGTCTGCAAACCACGACGCAAATCCATCTTGTAGTCTTAAATCTGATTCAGCGGCCGAGAGATTTGGTTGAAGAACTTGAAGTTGTTGCATGAATAGCCTACGACCGATCGATATAAGATTAATAATACATGTCAACACTAAGTATTTGATTGACAAACATTTTAGTCGGATTGACTTACTGAACATATGGCTGCACCTCATCACAATTCAACAACACGTACGTATGAGCAACTTTTTTCTCCTCGTCTAAAATCCATCTTTTCTTAGGCTTTCCTAATCGTTTGCCAGGCGCCTTAAATATGGAAAAAGTGCCCTCGACATACTCGTGTACTTCGTCCCGACCATCGTAATTACGAGGTACATTGTGTATCCTTGTCGTAACATGGTCCTCAAAATAGTGAGAACAAAACATTGACGCCTCTCTAGTTAAATATGCATTTGCAATCGAAGCTTCAACACATGCTTTGTTACCCACGCTTAATTTCAAGGTGCGAAGATACCTGATTAAATTTTAAGAATCGTAAGTTCATATAATTTGAAGAATCGTATGAGAAATTAATTAAATTACCTCTCGTATGGATACATCCATCTGTATTGAACTGGACCACACACTTTTGCTTCATATGCAAGGTGCACAGGTAGATGTTCCATAGAGTTGAAGAAGCTGGGTGGAAAGATACGTTCCAACTTGCACAAGATGATTGGGATATTTGTTTCCAGTCGAGTCATGTTGTCAACTGTGATGGTTGTAGAAGTCAACTCCTTAAAAAATAGACTAAGCTCAGTGATTGCTTTCCACACAGTGAGCGACAGAATTTTGTAAAAAGCAATCGGTAGTAGTCTCTGCATAAACATGTGACAATCATGACTCTTCATCCCATACAATTTCAATTTCGACCAGTCAATGCAACGGGACATGTTAGACACATATCCATCTGGAAACTTCAACTCACTTATCCACTTACAAACAACATCCTTCTGCTTCTTATCAAGCGAAAAAGAAGCCTTAGGATACTTTGATGTACGTGGACATTTCTTTAGAGAGGGACGACAACAATAATCATTCAGCTCATCTCTTGATTTAGACGTGTCCTTTGTTTTCCCCTCCACATTCATCACCGTGTTGAAAACGTTATCAAACACATTTTTCTCAATATGCATCACGTCTAAATTGTGTCGTATCAACAAGGTACTCCAATATGGCAACTCCCAGAAAATGCTTTTCCACTTCCACCCTCCAGAAAGTTTTTTGTTGTGAGCCTCAGCACCATCCTCTATAACCTTTCTATATCCCAAATGATCAATTTCGTATAGGAGACTTGCACCCGTTCGAATAGGCGGTGGATCATCTGTGACTACTACTCCGGCCATGAATGCAGTTTTATTCGTTCGCCACGTGTGATTCGGTGGTAAGAACTTTCGGTGGTTGTCGAACCACGACTGCTTTCGACTTTTATTCAAATAGAATGCATCGGTGTACTCTCCACAATATGGACAAGCAAGCCTTCCTGCTGTACTCCAACCAGACAACATTGAGTATGCTGGGAAGTCACTAATGGTCCAGATAAGTGCAGCTCGCATCAAAAAGTTTTGCTTTCTAGCAACATCGTAAGTTTGCACCCCATTTTCCCATAAAAATCTCAAATCTGCTATCAGTGGTTGCAAAAACACATCAAGTTTGTCCTTCGGACTTTTAGGCCCGGGCACGAGAATCGAAAGAAACATGAATTGATCCTTCATGCATAACCACGGGGGTAGATTGTACGGAGTAAGTATAACTGGCCATGACGAATATTGTTTTTCCGTCATTCCAAACGGTGCAAAACCGTCTGTGCTCAAGCCCAACCTCACATTCCTAATTTCAGATGCAAAAGCAGGATACGAACGGTCCAAATGCTTCCAAGCCAGCGAGTCTGCCAGGTGACGCATAACACCAGAGTCATCAGAAGCGCACGAGGCATGCCATGTCATATCCTTCGCAGTGGCCTTGGACATGTACAATCTTTGCAAACGGGGAATTATCGGAAAGTAGAACATCTCCTTAACCGGGCTTTTCTTTTTCAACCGACCATCTACATCAACCCTATTCGGCTTATACCGTGATCGACCACAAATCTTACAAAAATCTAGTTCGTTGTCTGCACCCCAAAATAACATGCAATTCTGTGCACAACAATCAATCCTTTCTACCGGAAGACCCATCCCACTCATCAAATGTTTGGTGTCGTTAAATTTCTTGGGAACCTTATTTTCGGGAGGACAAATCTCACGAATCAACTCAACAACCTGATTGTATCCCCTTTCAGACAATTTGTTTTCCGTTTTAATGTTCAACAATCTGGAATTGAATGACAACTGCGAATGAGATTCACAACCAGGATACAAGTCTTGGTCCGCTGCATGAAGCATGCCGTAAAATTGTGCCGCATTCTCGTTAGGGGGTTCTTCATTAAGTGCCTCCTCTTCCACGTCGATTCCAAAATCAATGTTTGGGCCACCCATTAACTCTTCTACCATAGTGTGGTACGAACTAGGTCCCGCTGGGTCAACGTCATTTGAAGTTGACGCATATTCATTAGTGTTTTGATACGGACGTGGACCCCAACTCTCTTCCCCGTGATAAATCCAATTATAATAATTCAGTGTAAAAACATTTCAATATAAATGAGATTTCACTTCATTAGGATCTCTATAAGTTTGATTTCGACATCTAGCTTTCGAACAAGGACACCTAATTTTTCCTTCCCAAATCGAATTCGGATTACTAGTAGCAAATTCAATAAATCCATTTATTCCACTAACAAATCTGGGGTTCATAATCCCATTCACTAATCTTGGACTATACATCCAACTACGAATTGAATAATCCATGTCAATCGACGTTTACAAACACACAAACAACCAACGTCTCATTTCCCAACTCCATTAAAATCAATTAATATAATTCTAATTATATTCTAATAATTATTCTAACACCCTAATTAACAAATAAATTCATATATAGACATATAACACAAATATAATTCTAATTAACACCCTAATTAACAAATAAATTCATATAACTTAATTATTAAAACATACATATAAATACATGCCTAACACAACATAATTAATTAACAATTTATAAATTCTAACAATTAACACATGCATAAATAAAAATTAACAATTCTTCTAACAATTTTATATATACATACAACATATATGCATATATATACTAAAACTATATATACACATATAACTTCAAATTTAACCAATGAAAACGAAAAAAATTACCGTAAAAATGCTCCCGTCGAAGTGTAGAACACAAATGGCCAAAAATCGAGTTCGATCCGCAAACGAAGGTGATTTTTTAGGGTGGAGGTGTAAAACTCGCTTCAATGGAGGTGGGGGGAGGGGCGCGGCTGTAACATTCTGGAAGATAGGTGTTTGGCCGATTTATACTCATTTAGGGCGACGGGGAAGGCATCGGGCCCACTGCCGATGCCATTTTGCATCGGGGGGGCCGTTACCAAATGGCATCGGGGCCCACTGCCGATGCCATTTTGCATCAGCCATTAAATGCCGATGCCATTTCGCATCGGGGCCCACTACCGATGCCATTTTGCATCGGCCATTAAATGCCGATGCCAATTCGCATCGGCCCGCCTGCCGTTGCCAATTGCCGATGTCTTTTGGGCAATATTTTGTAGTGGATCATACCTTTTTTAGTAAGTACTTTTTCTTACACTTCACTTTATATTTTACTTTTTCTCTCTATTTTTCTCCTCTCTCAATCACATCACTTGTACTATATTTATTATTTAATCACTTTTCTTAATCTTTGCGCCAAAAAGTAACGTAACACTTATAAGCGGACGGAGAGAGTAAATAAAATATAAATAATGTGATTCTCAAAGAGAGATAATAATATGGAATAAAATAAAATAAGAAACTTATTGTGTGGAACATTAATAAAAGAAAAGTGAGAAATTTATAGTGAAACAGATGCAGTATTAGATAAGAGTGAATAATGTTTTATTGATAGGTGGGAGGGTGACTAGGTATCAGTTATAGTGTAGAAAAGTAAAGTTAAGTTGTGTTTTTAGGCTTAAAATTGAAAATTCTGCCAAGAAAAGAATGTTGTGTAGATAAAAAAGAAGATGGGGATTGTCCATAGATGTTTTGGGTGTAGAAGAGAAGATGAAGAAGAAGAAGTGGCCAAATGCAGCAGTTCAACTCGCAAGGCTATACTAGGGAGTTTTGATTTGGTGGTACGTTTCTTATGGCCTACAAAAACACCAAATCCGACGCCATCATTAGTCCAAACACGTCCACCGCCTCTCAGTTACAAAAACACAAGTCTTGACAGAAATGTCGCTGTCCCTGTTCTGGAAAAGAAGAAACAAGAGGTGAGAAGAATAGTTACTGATAATAATGAGAGATGGATTAAACATTACAGCAGCAGGCATAGGATATTGTTGGTGGGTGATGGAGATTTCTCCTTCTCTGCTTCTTTGGCACTCGCTTTTTCCTCTGCTTCAAATAATATCCTCGCTACTTCTCTTGATTCTCAAGGTATATCTATCTGAATCTCTCAATTTCATATTCTAATTTCTAATTAATGTATTTTCTGATCAGAATTTCTTAACACAAACTACCCTAGAGCTGCATCCAACATTCAGAAAATTAGGGATAGGAATGGAAAGGTTATGCATCAGATTGATGCCACCAAAATGGCCAATCATCCATTGCTTCAGCATCTTAAATTTGATCGTATAATTTTCAACTTCCCTTACGCTGGATTAGCTAATCTCAAGAATACTTCTCGTGATTCTCAGCTAAGGTTAGTCACGCTTTTATCTACTTTAACATTCCATTCTTCAATAGTTTAAATAAAATTAAACAATGTGTATAAATTGAATAACAGAAGTCATAGAAGACTAGTGGGCCAGTTTCTGAAGAATGCAAAAGAGATGATAGCTGAAAATGGTGAGATTCATATATCCCACAAGACCAACCATTTTCACGTTGAGTTTAAGCTTGAATCCACTGCCTCTTCTCACGGGCTTAGGCTTATTGAGGCTGTCAGGTTTAATTATTTGGATTATCCAGGCTACAGCACCAAATGTGGATTTGGGGGTGATAATCACTTCAATTGCAACCCTAGCAAAACCTACAAATTTAGCCTTCACCATTATTATTAACTTCGCCTCAAAAATGTTAGTATATGTAAATAGTTTTCCACCGTTTCTCGAATTTATGGTTTAATTTTCGTATTGTTTGTTCTTCATATCTTATGGACTTTCCAATACTCCTGTATAAAGATTATTGAAGGACACGTTCACATTCATTACACGTTATTTATTAATTTCATGGATAGATGGACACGCATATTAATAAAATGTAATACTCCCTCCATCCGTCTATAAGCTTTACGTTACTTTTTGGCTCAAAGATTAAGAAAAATGATTAAATAATAGATATAGTACAAATGATGTGATTGAGAGATGAGAGAGATAGAGAGAAAAAGTAAGATATAAAATGAAGTGTAAGAAAAAGTACTTACCAAAAAAGGTATGGAAAGTTTATAGGCGGACGGACAAAAATGGTAAAATGGAAAACTTATAGACGGACGGAGTGAGTACTAATAAGTGAAATTTTGAGAGGTAAATTTATAAAACTTTATGTACTCTCTCCGTTCCACAAAGATAGTCAAATTATAGCTACATTTCCTCTTTTACTTTAGTATTAAATGTTTTATTGTCAATTTTACCCCTAATTAATAAGAGTAATTAATGCTTAGTTAATTTTTCTTAATCTGTAAGTCAAATGTGGCTATATTTGTGGGACGGAGAGAGTATAAAGTAAAGAAATTAGTTTTTGTGTATGAGTGAAGAAAAAGTAAGACGAAGTTGGATAGCTCAAGTGGTTAGAGCACCACTACCTAGGCTTTAGATCCTGGGTTCGAGTCATGGGGAGGGGAAAAGGGATGGGTATTTAATGTAATCCAAAAAAAAAAAGTAATGATATTTGTGTAAAATTGAAATATTGTGAGAGTAAAGTTTATACTCCCTCCGTCCGCCTATAAGTTTCAAAAAAAAAGGTATGAGAAACTTATAGGCGGACGGACCTATAAGTTTCACGTAAGATATAAAGTGAAGTGTAAGAAAAAGTACTTAACAAAAAAGGTATGAGAAACTTATTAACAAAAAAGGTATGAGAAACTTATAGGCGGACGGACCTATAAGTAGGCGGACGGACTGGTAAAATGGGAAGAGATATAAAGTGAAGTGTAAGAAAAAGTACTTAACAAAAAAGGTATGAGAAACTTATAGGCGGACGGACTGGTAAAATGGAAAGCTTATAGACGGGGAGTAGTAATTAATTTTTCATTTTAAGGGTGTAAAAGTAACGTACCAACAAAAAAAGTGTGAAAGTAATCTTGGGACGGAAGGAGTACTATTTTATCATACTTCATTTTATATTAATCAATTATTTTTTCTCCGTTAAATTAATTACTTATGGTGATCAATTACCGTGTGAAGGGGCAATGTTGGATAGTAAAATTAATGTACTAGTAATGAATGCAAAATAAAAGGCTTGGATTGAAATGTGAAAGAAAGCAAAGGGTGAATATGCAAGAAAAGATGGAGGCCCCTCGGGAAGAAGCATTTCGTACAGCCATCCCATCCTCCATTCTATCTTGGGAGAGCATTAAAATCAATGACAGTAATAAGTAGTCATCAGTCAAGTAGTAAAAAGTAACGTAATTTCTCGTCCTTTTAAAATTCTGCCAAAAAATGTTGTAAAACAAAAAGAAGGGGGGAATATATTCTGAAATTTTTGATATGACAAATTAGCCATAGGAATAGGACGCAGGAGAACCCGTGCAATCACGGCTATCCGAGATATCCATACCCGGATCCACATGCCCACCGGGTATCACAAAGTTCACAAATAGGGTTGTTATTCGAGTTAAATACTTGAAGTTCGAGATTGATTCGAGCTTTTATCAAGCCATGCTTGGATCGATAATATTGACGAGTAAAAAAAATGAGTTTGATTTGATTTGTTAATGAATGTAACGAGCCGAGTCGAGCCTTATGAACCTAATGAAATTAAAAGAATTTTTTTAGCTATTGAGTAACAAGTCGAGTTCGAACCGGCTCGTTAGTAAATTGAGTATCTAACGAGTTCGAGTCTTATCGAGCTGAGCAGCTCAATTCGTTTAACAACACTAATCATGAGTTACAATGAGGTGAAGTTTGTTGGAAAAATTGATTTAAATTATTTTTAAATTACCATGAGAAGATTGGTGAATCTTTCTCATGCTTCTTTTATCTTTCATTCCCCTCTTGCTTGAATTGAGAAATGTTTTGCTTGGCTTCCATTGTTTTTTTATGGTAGATAATACTTGAGAAGGAATCTCTTCTTTAAGTCCTCCTACGTCCTTACTTCTCCGGTCGGGATACTCGTTTGAAACCATTGTTTTTACTTTCCCTACTAAGGTGAATGTGAATAGCATTAACTTTTTGGCATCTTCCGATACTCCGTTTTGCTTAAGAGTATCGGCGATCTCCAAGAATTGAGTCAAATGCTCGTTAGAGTCCTCTTCGAATCCTTCCTCCGTTCAATTGTATTTCCCTCAACATTCGAAGTAACGAGATACTTATCTCAAAGTTGTTTGCTTCCACCCGAGGCCTTGCCAATTCATCATAATATTCTCTCAGTTGAGGTTCGAAATACTCTCTCATCGGCCTTCCATGATGAACTGGGCGAGACTCCTTTATATGTGGAGGAGGGAGTGATATTCTTCTTGAGGAGGAGGTGGTGGGTGTGGGTGGGGGGATATTGATAAGGTGGATAAGGGTGTTGAGGTGGAGGGTATTGAGGTAGAGGTGGATAATATTCTTGTGGAGGATGTGGATAGTGTTGTTATTCGAACCGAGCCTTAACGAGACTCGGTTCGGCTCGACTCGTTTAGCTTAATGAGCCGAGCTCGAGCTCGTTAGATACTCGATTTACTAACGAGTCGGCTCGAGCTCAACTTGTTAGGCTTGATAACTAAATAATTGTAAAAAAAATCATTAGGCTCGGCTCGACTCGACGCGATAGGCTCGTTAGACTCGTTAACGAGTCGAGCCGAGCTCAATTTTTAACTCGATAATGTTATCGAGCCGAGCTCAGCTCGACTCTATAAGAGCTCGAGTCGAGCTCGAATCTCAAATACTCGGCTCGACTCGGCTCAACCTCAGGTGGATAAGGATAATACCCTTGGTATGGATGAAGACTTTGGGCATTGTGAGCATTGTAATGCTATTACACTTAAAATGAAGGTCTTTCAATGCCAATTGAATTGGGAGAAAATATTGTGGAAGGTGAGAACAAGCTTGATAAAGAGGGGAAAGATAAGGGTATGGAGTGTTATGCTCAAGACAAGAAAAATGAAAAGAAGTTTGAGAATGGAGAAAATGCTCCAAGAATTCCAAAAGGAAAGATGGCCAAAATCCGAAAATTAGGCCTTAAATAGGGTTCCCAAATAGTGGGGCACGTGTCTCTAGGTCAAAAAGTGGTGAAAAGGCAAAACAGGGGCTGACTCGGTCAAGTCGGGTTGCTCGGCCGAGTTGTATTCGGCTTGACCCCCTAGGTCTGAATGCTCGGCCGAGTCTGAACGCTCGGCCGTAACGTCCTTTTGTCCTTGTTTTGTGCATAACTTTTTATTCCGATCTCCAATCGACTCGATTCCTTTTTTAAATCCACTCCATTTTACGAGACGAATTCAATGGCACAGTCCTTTTTTTGTCTTAGTGAGATATAGGCATATATTTTACTCATAAAAGCCTTGTTTTACCTACAAACATCAACAACACCATACCTTTCTCATGATTAAATCAAATCATCCACAATTTATCAATAACACGTGAATATACAAGCAACGTAAGATCCAAATGTGCACTAAAATTATGCAATTTTCACCCGAATCATCGAATACCCGTCGAACGCCGACTAATACGTTGCACTTGTCGGCGTGCTCTTGGATGGAATGGGAATGGAGCCACCAGACGGAGTAGGGTTCTCACAACGGCAGGGAGTGGCGAGGGTAATCTTGACAGGGGATGACGAAGTTGAACACCGATGCAGCTTTTTTAGTGACTCTGGACAATTGGCCTAGGGATGGTCCTTCGTGATGAGCTTGGGAACATCTTGACAGGAAGAACTTTGGTCTTGCGAGGCCTCTTGGATGTGGAAATAGGTGAGGTAATGTATTTTTACGAGGCACTCTCATGGCTAAATGAACAAGGTTGGGACAATTGCATTGTGAAAGGAAACGCCAAAATTGTTGAGGTCACGAGAACGTATGAGTTGTTGAAAAAATAAAGGGGAGAGAAAATAAGTTTTTGAAAATTAAAAAAAAATGATGGGGAGAGAGAAACGTGAAGTACAAAAAGGTACGGATTGCAACTTTTCAAGAAGTGAGGATGCATGACTATGAATAAAATTAAAAGTGAGGATGCAACCCGACTTTTCTTATTCCTTTGTCTCGATAAACACTACACGTTAATCCCTATATCAAAAGAATCTCCCTCTCTCAAAATTATCTCCACCTTCTCTCCTCAATCAAAACCACCGCCCACAAAATTCGTCGCCCACCTTCGGCATATTCAACCCACCTCTCTTCTCCATCTTCTCCAAAAATCACTTTGTAGATCGATTAAAGAAATCGAATATATATAAAAATAAATAAAAAGTCGTCGCACCGCTTGTATCGCCACCGCGCCGCCCGTTGCGCTCCTCTACTCTCTCCCCTGTTCAAAAAATTTTGTAGATTTACCATAATTTTTTCAAATCTATTCGAATCTAAAATTTTATTGTTTCGGTTTTAGTAGGATCAACGAGTCTTCCCTCTCTGATGGAGCTACGGTGGCCCCATTTGGGTGAGTGATCTGTTGATCCCGTTTATTTTTCTATTCTATATTTTCTGCTTTCTTAGTTTAGGTTGTTTAGTTTCTGTCTTTTGGTTTTCGTTACTTTACTTTCTGCTGTTCTGGGTGCATTATGCGTTTTTCCCTGTCCTTTGGAAGTTTATTGTCCCTTTGTGGAGCCTGCCCCTTGTGGAGTCCTTTTGTGGAGTTGTTTATGTCCCTGCAATGGTGCTAGAATTGAATGTTTTGGTTTTTGGTGTTTGGTGACTTTTGTCCTTTTATTTTTCCTATTTATCATAACAATATAGACTACCTTAGTGTGGGGTTTGTCTTGTTGTTAAAATAGTGGACTGTGCATTTCTCGTGGACAAAGATTACACTCGCGTCCCCACTTCTCACGATTGGAGCGGGTAGCGACACCTTTAATTCGTCTTAGTTTTGAAGATCTGGTGCTTTTGAAAATATCTTTGTATTTGATTTGATCTTGTAAACCTTCAAAAAAAAAATGACTAAAATAATTTTTTAAAAATCATATTTTCCAGATTTTAAAAATATAATATATAAAAAAATCTCCACTATGGCAAATAGCCCACACGGCCACACCCCTTAAAATCTGCATTCAAAGATAATACTTCCTCCGTTCACAATAAGTAGTCTCATTGAGAATGCACACATGTTTTAAGAAAATAGTAGATAAAGTAGATAAAGTAAGTGTATTTTAGTATATTATGAGCTCCATTGTGAATAAAGTGATTGTTTGTGAATAAAGTTGATGACAATTTGAGTAATTAAGTGATGGTTGAAGAGTAATGATAAAGTCATGATTGAAATAGAGTGTATGAGACTATATTTTGTGAATGAAAAATATAAGACAAATGAGACTACATTTCGTGGACGAGAAGAGTACGATAAATGCACTATTCCAAAAAATAAATTATGATTAGTTACCGTGTAAAGGACACCAAATTAAACTTCAAAATGTTAAAACAAAAAGTTTGGATCCAAATGTCAAACAAACCAAGGAAAGGGGCGTGTGGTAAATGAATCAAATAATTTTAATTGATTTTGATATTTATATTAAAAAATTTATTATTAGAATTTTTATACAATTTAATTAGTAAATAAATATAAATACAAAATTTTAATATTCAATTCGATATAGTAAGTATTCAATTATATTTATAATATATATGTATATATTTCTGCATAACTTTTTAAAATCTAATTTTTTATATTATTTAAAATATTATTATTTTACAAATTTTCTCTATAAAATTTTGAATTGAATCAAATAGTATCTAATAGGAAAAAAGAAAAATATTGTTTAGAATATGTTTCAAATTTTTTGAATTAAATACTCGAAAGTCTTGAATTGAATAATCATTCAAATCGATTAATATCAAATTTATTGTTAAAAAAATAAACGAATACAAATATTTAAATATTTTCACGAATTGAATATTGCACTATTTACTTCGATCTGTTTACACACCTAGACGAGGTCCTCAGGAAGGAGCATATAGGTAGAGTTCTTCAAAAGTGAATAGTTTTCAAGTAAATCGTCCTAAAATGATGTTCACTTTTTCTTTTAACAAAATATGGTCTCTTTACTTTTATTTTTAGTGTATAAAAAATTCAAAATACACCTATTTAAAGATTGATTATTATTTTAATGTTATAATTAAAAGTTTATATCTAAAATTCATAATACTGTCCCGTTCCACTATAAATTTTTCCTTTTTTTTTTTTTTAATGTTTTGATTAAAAAATATGATAAAATAATATATGTAGTACAAATTATAAGATGTTGAGAGAGAAAATAATAAATGAGTATGAAATGAAGTATGATAAAATAATACTTCCTCCGTCCGCCTATAAGTTTTTCATTTTACCATTTTGGTCCGTCCGACCTATAAGCTTCTACAAAATAATGTGAAAATGGCATCGGGGAAGGCATCGGATCTGCCGTCCCCAAAGATGAAGGCAACGGCAAAGGGGACGACAGTGTGCCGATGTCAATATGGTCGATGCCATTTGTTGATGTTGAAGACTTGGTGATGTTATCGAAGATGTTATCACACAAGGCTGCAACATCTTAATTAGACCTTTCTTATTTTTTCCTAAGTCCAAATTCTGGTTTCTAGCTAATGCTGCTTTGGATGTTGTAACATCGCAGGTTGAAGATCTAGAACATTCTACAACGTTCCAGACTGGAAGGATCTGGAAGCTTGCAGAAGTATGTAGATCATGCGGTTGCCCTTGAGAACGTCCAGAACTGGCTCGAAGATCCTAGAAGGCAGTTGGGAGAGAAGAAAGGATGAGATTCTACATTTTAGGAGATCATGGATGAAGGTTCTAGAATGCATATTCACGCCTATAAATACAGCAGAACCGTGATCATCATCCATCAATCGAAGTGCCATTCTTTAATTACTAAACTAGTGTTCATCCTGTTAGGAATTAATTGTCATTGGCATGTTCTTGTCGTTGTGCCGAAGAGTCCAAACTTCCTGTACAACATAAACTTCTCTACACATCTTTGATAGATAGATCATAGAGTTAGATTAGTTTTTGGTAGTGTAATTTTTACACTTAAGCCGTCTTTAGACTCGATAGGTTATCAAGTCTTATTTCCGTTGTGAATATTTGTTCACACACCATTTGTATTCACATAATTATTAGTGAAAGTTTCTCCCTGAGGCTCGCATAGATTTTAAATTAAAATCTATGTTAAAAAGTTAATTCTGTGTCTTTGTGTTTTCATACTTTCAAGTCTTCCGCTATTCGTATTCTGATATTCTGTAATCGAGTCAGTGTTACATTGAGTGTTCTAACATTGAGTGTAGCATCAGTCTTGTTTTACTTAACACACACACTTTCAGTTGGTATCAGAGTCGATACCTGACGACACTAGGTTTAGATCCTTGTTTTTTAATTAGTGTGTTTTAGTATTTATTGTGTCTTTGCAAAAATGGAAACACATCACATCTCTACAGCACTTAGGCCACCAGTTTTAGATGGTACAAACTATGCATATTGGAAACCTAAGATGCGCATGTATATCAAGTCTATTGATGAACGTGCATGGAGGACAGTACTTACAGGTTGGGATGCACCAAAAACTCCAGTAGATGAAGACAATGAAGTTCAACTCAAGAAGGAAGTTGATTGGACGGCTGACGAGATAACAACAGCAGGGTTTAATTCTAAAGCTTTAAATGCTATTTTTACTTCTGTTGATATTTATATGTTTAAAATTATTTCTAATTGTTTAACTTCTAAAGAAGCTTGAGATAGATTACAAGAGCATTGTGAAGGTTCAGATAGTGTTCGAAGAACAAAACTTCGAATGCTAGGGACTAAATTTGAAAATCTCCGAATGAGGGAAGATGAGACCATATCATCTTATAATGAACGTTTAAGTGAGATTGTCAATGAATCACATTCTATTGGTGATCCTATTTCGAATGTGAGAGTAGTTCATAAAATTTTGCGTTCAGTTCCTAAAAAATTTGATGCAAAAATATGTGCTATAGAAGAGGCTAAAGATACTGATAAATTGAGTCAAAATGAGCTAGTAAGTATTCTTAAAACTTATGAGATGAACACTACTCAATTTGATGAAAACAAAGATGATAAAAAGGTGGTTGTTTTTAAAGGAGAGACATCACAAGGTTCTGAAATACAGCCTATCATCACTGAAGTCGATTCAGATGATGATGTGATGGATCTATGTTATGACAATCCAGACCACATGGCCTTTCTCACTAAGCATTTTAACAAGTTTTTGAAGAAAACAATGAACAGGTCCAAAGGGAATATTCAGTCAAAGATCCAGATCAACACATCAACACCACAACCAGAGAAGAGAAGGAGTCAATTTCCACCAAGAATATCACAAAGTGAAGGTAAACCAAGGTATGATCCTGAATATAGAAAACCAGTTCAATGCAATGCATGTTCTGGTTATGGCCATTATGCAAATGAATGTGCCAATACTAGACTCAAGCAAAAACTGAATTTTAGTGCTACCTTAAGTGATGAGTCAGATGATGAAAAAGTTAAATCAAAAGAAATTGAATTTGCTTTTCATACTCAGGTTGATTATGATGACTCTTTAGATGATGATCTAGATGAAACAGACTCAGATGTTGAATTGGATGTTACAACATCAGAAACAACATCAAGTCAAAATCACCTAGATTTGAATTGTTTTAATGGTTTTGTTGATGATACAGGAATAAGGACAGAAGATTCGAAATACCAGAAGTTATTGGAGGATTTGAACTCTCAGAAACTCACTCTTGATTCCTTGAATAAAGAGAATGAGGATCTGAAAGGAACAATCACCAAACTAGAAGTTATTCTTACCAGAAGAGATTTAGAACTCTGCAAATTAAAGGAAGAATTGAAAAGTTCTACCTTGAGTTTCAGAAAATATGAAAAGAGTGCTTCTGATATGAATGATGTTTTGGTATTTGGTAAATCTAACAATCAAGGTTTAGGTTATGATGGTGAAACTGCATCTATTTCTAAAAGTTTTGCAAATCCAGTGAAGTTTGTGAAGGCTAATGCTAAAACATATGTTGAAGCATCAGCACAAACAAAACCTCACAAGGCTAAAACTTTTAAAAAGTTATTTGTGTGCCATTATTGTTCTAAATTAGGTCATATTCGTCCTTACTGTTTGAAAATGAAGAAAGATTTTACTGATGAGAAATTGTTACCTAAAAAGTTGTCACATTCGAAGAAACATTTCTCAAAATCTACTTGGAAAAAGAAATCTGATGTTACCTGTAATGCAGTCCACACTTCTTTGAAAGCATGTTTACCTGGTCTATGGTATTTTGATAGTGGTTGTTCTAGACATATGACAGGACAAATTGACTACTTATCTGATTATGCTACTGTAAATGGTGGATATGTTACATATGGTGGAGGTTCAAAAGGAAAAATCATTGGAAAAGGAACTTTAAATGTTAAAGGTTTTCCTAAGCTTAAGAATGTCTTACATGTTGATGGATTGCTTGCTAATTTGATTAGTATAAGTCAATTATGTGATGATAATTTGCATGTGAAATTTGACAAAGATTCATATTATGTTCTTGATAAAGATGATGAATGTTTAATGACTGGTACTAGGTCAGCTGATAATTATTATCTTATTGGAACAAACAATGTGTGTAATTTGTCAAAACATAATGAAAATGTCTTATGGCATCAAAGATTGGGTCATGCAAATTATAGATCATTAAAGAAGCTAGTCAATGCTGAAGCTGTGAAAGGATTACCAAACTTGAAGTTTGACGAAATCACTATATGTGAACCATGCCAGAAAGGTAAGCAGGTAAGAGTGTCGCACAAAATGCTGTCACATTGTTTGACACATCGTTGTTTTGAGTTGCTGCACATGAATTTAATGGGTCCTATGGAAACTGAAAGCATTGGAGGAAAAAGGTATTCACTTGTTGTGGTAGATGATTACTCTAGGTTTACTTGGATAGAATTCTTAAGAGACAAATCTGAAACATTTAATGCTTTTAAAGTTCTTTACAAAAGGTTCAAAAATGTGTTTAACTTGAAAGTTAGCAAGATTAGAACTGATCATGGTAGAGAATTTGAAAATAGCATGTTTACAGATTTTTGTGAAAAGAAAGGTATAATGCAAGAATCTTCATCTCCTAAAACTCCACAACAAAATGGAATTGCTGAAAGAAAGAATAGAACTCTACAGGAAATGGCAAGAGTCATGCTTACTTCCAAAAGTCTTGCTAAAAGATTTTGGGCTGAAGCATTGAATACAGCATGTCATATCACCAATAGGGTTTATATTCGATCTGGTTTTAAACAAACACCATATGAGATTTTGAACATCAGAAAACCAAATGTGAAGTACTTTCATGTATTTGGTTGTGTGTGTTATATTCTGAATGATAGGGATCAACTCCATAAGTTTGACTCTAAAAGTGATAAAGGTTTCTTCTTAGGCTATTCTAGAAATAGTAAAGCTTATAGAATCTATAACCTTAGGACTAACACTGTTCAAGAATCTGTTAATGTTGTGTTTGATGATGATAAAGGTCTTACAGATGGAAATGAAGAAGAAGATGTTTCAGAGGTTACTGAAAAATCTGGAGATTCTCTGAAAACTGAAAATGTTGCTCCGAATGTTACAACATCGACAGAAAGTTCAACAGAACCTACACAGAATAATCAGTATGTTCCCAAAAGAAATATTTCTTCAAGGATTGACAAAAGTCATCCATCGAACCAGATAATAGGTGATGCTACAGTTGGAGTGCAGACAAGAGGCAAAGTAAGAGCCAATAAGATAGATGTGGTAAGAACATTATGCATGTCTTCTATATGTAATGTAGTGAATGCAGAGTGCTATTATTCTGAAATTGAACCTAAAAATGTTAATGAAGCTTTAACTGATGAAAATTGGATCAATGCTATGCATGAAGAACTTAATCAGTTTGAAAGAAATGAAGACTGGACACTAGTTCCAAGACCTGACAACACTAATGTCATTGGAACTAAGTGGATTTATAAGAATAAAACTGATGAGTCTGGTAACATTGTTAGGAACAAAGCAAGATTAGTTGCACAAGGTTACACACAAGTTGAAGGTATTGATTTTGATGAAACTTTTGCACCTGTTGCTAGGATTGAGTATATTAGATTATTACTAGCAATTGCAAGTTTTATTGATATTAAACTTCATCAAATGGATGTAAAAGCTGCATTTCTTAATGGAATTTTGAATGAAGAAGCATATGTTGAGCAGCCTAAAGGATTTGAAAATCCACAATACCCTGATCATGTATATAAACTTAAGAAAGCATTGTATGGTCTTAAATAAGCTCCTAGAGCATGGTATGGTAGGCTTACTGACTTTCTTTTGGAATTTGGTTTTATTAGAGGAGAAGCCGATGGAACTTTGTTCATTAAGCAATCTGGTGAAGATATGTTAATTGCACAAATTTATGTTGATGACATTGTTTTTTGTTCAACTTGTGATAATATGTTAAACCAATTTGTTGAAGCAATGACTGCAACATTTGAAATGAGTATGGTTGGAGACTTGAATTATTTTCTAGGTCTTCAAATTAAGCAGTGCAAGGATGGAATATTCTTCTCACAAGGTAAGTACGCTAAGAACTTGGTTAAAAGGTTTAGTCTTGAAAATACAAAAAGCATGAAAACTCCTATGGGATCTACTTTAAAATTGTGTAAACACAATGCTGGAAAAGATGTTGATCCAACATTGTATAGATCTATGATAGGAAGTTTGCTTTATTTAACCTCTAGTAGACCAGATATTATGTACAGTGTTTGTGTTTGTGCAAGGTACCAATCGAACCCTAAGGAATCTCACCTGAATGCAGTGAAGAGAATCATAAGATATATTGCAGGTACAAGTGAACTTGGAATTTGGTACACAAAGGATACAAGTAGTACACTAGTTGGATATAGTGATGCAGACTGGGCAGGAGATATAGATGATAGGAAAAGCACGAGTGGAGGATGTTTCTACATGGGAAACAATCTTGTGTCATGGCATAGCAAGAAGCAAAATTGTGTCTCACAATCTACGGCCGAATCTGAATACATTGCTGCAGGCAGTTGTTGTACACAACTCCTATGGTTGAGTAAGATGTTCAATGATTATAGCTTAGAAAGTGACACATTAACTGTTTTTTGTGATAACACAAGTGCAATCAACATTTCTAAAAATCCAGTACAACACTCTTTGACTAAACACATAAGCATTAGGCATCATTTCATAAGAGATTTAGTAGAGAAAAGAATTGTGAAGTTAGAATATGTTCCCACTGAAAATCAATTTGCAGATATATTCACTAAGGCTCTTGACCATGAGAGATTCTCATTTTTGAGAAAATCTCTTGGTATGTGCACAACCTGAAAATCCAAGATGGATGTTGTTACAAATGCGGTAGCATTTGGAACAACATCAAGGGTAAGTGTAATCCTGATTGATTTAATTCATTCCATGATTCGTTAAATAATTCCTTTGTAAAATATCTTTGAATCTGAAATTTGTGGTACAAAAATAGACGTTTACACCTCTCAAATGCATATAAAAAGAATGTTGTTAGCATACTAAAAGATGTAGTTTATCACTGAGTAACTATGGAGCACGGAGTTCACTACTACGATGCCTTCTTTTCAAAAGGTGATTAAACAAATACATCAATATGTTCATAATCCATTGAGTAATTATGGGGCACGGAGTTCGCTACTACGATGCACTCTTCTAGAAAAATGGATCAATATGAACTAGGTGCTACAACACGAAAAGAAAAGAAAAATTAGGTGCAACACAACTGAAGCAAATTCATGTAAAAACCGTGTTGAGGTGTATTTAAAAATGTCTTGAGTACAACATTAAAAGATTTAAATTTATTTTTATTAGTTGTAATTATTTAATTAATTTTCTGGAATCTATTTTATTAAATGGAGGATACTAACCCACGGTTTTGTTTTTCCAGGTCATGCAAAGTTATTTTAATTTTGAGCCAATTTATTAATTATCTAATTAATCTGCAATTTTAGCCACTAACACCATGATCCAATATGGGATACCCATTTTTATTTTTCTTGACCGAAAATTAAGGTATCACAATCTGATCATGCAATCTTATTCCAGAATTTTCTAAAGTGGTGGGACATTTTAATAACTTCCATTATATACTCTATAAAATCATCTCGTGGCTTTATGTTTAATTCATCAGTGTAAATCGAATTGTGTGAGCTGAAATTTCCAGAAATACAAATTGCAATTGTGTGTTTCGAATTGCGTGTCTATTTTCTTGAGCACTAATCATTCGTCTGAAGGGATTTAAATATGAAAAAGATGGGAATCACTTCATCTTCTCCAGCTGAAAATAATCCATCGCCCTCATCTTCGACTCCACTGCACCTTCTCGCAACAATGGCTTCCAACCAATCCGCCGGAAACACAGCTCCGATCACCACTGCCGCACCACTACCATCGCCACTAGCTTCTCCGACCACCATTACCATTCCCCAAAACGCAACAATTGAGGAGTTTACCCGGGTAATTCAAACTATTTCTTCCAACCTCTTAAATTCGGTACCTATGCCTCAAATTTATGTTGGAGACGTTCTATTGAATATCCCTACTCAAACTCCTAATCCGATTCAAACCACTACTCCTACTCTGCAAAATCCCCAAACTGCGAACCCTACTGAGCCCGAAACCACTGAAATCACCATCTCTACTGATATTGCTCCGATTGCTGCTCCTGTTGTTGAAACAACCGAAGCAACCGAGGGAAATGACACTCCCATGGCTGAAGCCGAGCTTGACAGAGCAGAGGACTCTGCCCACACTAGTTCCTCTCTCTCGGAATCGACTGAGTCAGAGCCTGTACCTCTGAAATCATCCTTGATCAAAGGAAAACGAAAGCGGAGCCCTAAGAAACCAAAGAGGAGGTCCAACAGAGTGTTTTCGAGGGTGAACTATGCTGAAAGTTCACGAAAGAAGAAGCCTATGGCAGGTGATGTAGCTACTGCTCCAATTCAGGTCTTTACAGAGTCTGAAAAGGATAGCTCAGATGGTGAAATTGCTCATACTAAAGCTGCTGAAAAAGACAGCTCTGACGAAGAGAATGTTCCTCTCATGGTACTGTGCAAGAAGATAGGAAAGAAATCAAAGCAAAGGAAGGATGATACTCCCGTTGCTCCAGCACCAGTTGCAACCTCTGTTCCTGATGAAAGCCCTGATGATAACAGCTCCACTGAATCCGATCAACCTAACTCTGAATCTGAACACACCTCTAATGGTGATGAAGGTACACCCACTTCCGAAACTGATGTAGAAATGGAAAACTCTGAGGATAGGTTAGCCAATTTATCAAGGAGAAAACTGTTAATTGAACGTAGGATATGTGTACCTGACTTTAATTCTAAGGGGTTGATTAGATTTCTTGAGGATAGAAATTTGTTGCATGCTGTTACGTTTGGTGAATCATTTGTTGCAACATGGGTCTATGAATTTTACTCCTGTTTAAGAAAGAGCATTGGTAGAAGAACTTCTCAATGGTATGGAATTGTAAGATTTAGAGAAAGAGATCTTCCCTTTACACCCGAATTGAATAACGGCTTTTTACACCTTGAATCTGTTGAGGAAGTTGAAGAACCTCCAATGGATATAATTGCTCAGGCAATTACAGGTGGTAGGGTGATGAGGTGGAAGAAAGTTATGCTTGCATGTAATCTTACCTCTCTATATTCAGTTGTGCATAAGTTGATTGTGTATAATTGGATTCCATCTACGAACTCCACAAAGGTCACTATGAGTCAAGGAATACTACTTTACAGAATTGTGGTAATGAGAAACTTTAATCTTGGATTGACTATTTTCAATCATATGATGAAATTTTCTGGGACAGTCACTGACAAAGGCAATCTGCCTTATCCGGCTCTCATCTATGGTTATTTGAGACATAACAACTATAAACGGGATAGACATGATATGTTGAGGGGGAGAGTTCCTCAAATTACAGTGTCTCGTAAGCTGATGACTGGAGAAAGAGTTGTTGATCTTCCTATCCAAGGTGCTGAAAGAGTTGAACCTGAAATTCCAAATGATGCTCCCAATGTCCCAAACACTACAAGCCACATTCCAATCTCCAGAGACTTCATACTTGTTCAGTTAACTCACTTGCAGGATACCATCAATGAACTACAGTTCATGAAGGATTATTGGATGAAGAAACTTTCTGCTACACCAGGGGGAGTACCTGCTGCTGCTGCACCAGTCCCTGATGTTAGAGTCACTGAGTATGGGGGAGTTCGAATTGAAGAACTTGATGCTGATGCTGATCCAAATGTTGTTGCACACCTTGCAACAATGGTGATTGAACAACCTAATGAAGATGAACATGTGTTTGCTGATCTTCCAGACCTTGCTGCTGGAAATGCTTGAAGACAGGGGGAGACTGAATCTTAAGGGATGCAATGTGCAGATTTCTGTTGCTGCAGCTGTTGTTACAGCAATTGATGCATCTTATTCAGTTTCTATCTTACTGTTTTATTTTAACTTATGATCCTACAGGCTGATACACTGATTTAACTGTTTTGTGTTAAGTTTTACAAAACTTAGTAGTTTATAGTTTAGTTTGAACTTAGAACTCTATTTGAAGCTCTGATATTTTTTGTTTTGGTTTGAGCTCTGATATTATATTAGTTGATAGGACTTCGTTTTACTTTGTTCACACTACTCAGATTATGACTTGTTTTAGTTTTTTTCCCATTTAGTTCTGATTATTTCACTTTGAAACAGGTTGTGTTAAATGAGTATATTACTTACTCATTTTATTGTTGGAAGATTTACTAAGACAAGTGTTCTACTTAGTATTCAGAGTACTAACACCACTTAGTCTTGTATATTTTCTTGTTTCTTTCACTATTTGATCATACGCTACAACAGGTGTTGACTTGACGAGTACATGGATATGATGGTAATACTCTAGCATGTACATAAAACTGGTTTATATATGTTTACATATGTACATCAGGTGTGCTGTAGCAGAAAGGTCAAATTGGGGGAGATTGTTGATGTTGAAGACTTGGTGATGTTATCGAAGATGTTATCACACAAGGCTGCAACATCTTAATTCGACCTTTCTTATTTTTTCCTAAGTCCAAATTCTGGTTTCTAGCTAATGCTGCTTTGGATGTTGTAACATCGCAGGTTGAAGATCTAGAACATTCTACAACGTTCCAGACTGGAAGGATCTGGAAGCTTGCAGAAGTATGTAGATCATGCGGTTGCCCTTGAGAACGTCCAGAACTGGCTGGAAGATCCTAGAAGGCAGTTGGGAGAGAAGAAAGGATGAGATCCTACATTTTAGGAGATCATGGATGAAGGTTCTAGAATGCATATTCACGCCTATAAATACAGCAGAACCGTGATCATCATCCATCAATCGAAGTGCCATTCTTTAATTACTAAACTAGTGTTCATCCTGTTAGGAATTAATTGTCATTGGCATGTTCTTGTCGTTGTGCCGAAGAGTCCAAACTTCCTGTACAACATAAAATTCTCTACACATCTTTGATAGATAGATCATAGAGTTAGATTAGTTTTTGGTAGTGTAATTTATACACTTAAGCCGTCTTTAGACTCGATAGGTTATCAAGTCTTATTTCCGTTGTGAATATTTGTTCACACACCATTTGTATTCACATAATTATTAGTGAAAGTTTCGCCCTGAGGCTCGCATAGATTTTAAATTAAAATCTATGTTAAAAAGTTAATTCTGTGTCTTTGTGTTTTCATACTTTCAAGTCTTCCGCTATTCGTATTCTGATATTCTGTAATCGAGTCAGTGTTACATTGAGTGTTCTAACATTGAGTGTAGCATCAGTCTTGTTTTACTTAACACGCACACTTTCACCATTTAAATGGCATCGGATTTGGGGAAAACCGTTGCCTTTTGGCATCGGCAGGTCGCCGTTACCAAATGGCATCGGGGCCCACTGCCGATGCCATTTTGCATCGGGGACAGCCGATGCCATTTCGCATCGGGGAAAGCGTCGTTACCAAATGGCATCGGGGCCACTGCCGTTACCAAATGGCATCGGGCCCACTGCCGATGCCATTTTGCCGATGCCTTTTTATTAAAATTTAAAAAAGACGAATCTGGGTTTCGAACCCAGGTTGATAGGCCACCAACACCCACCCCCACCGCTGGGCCACCCCATTTTTCGAAAATCTGGCCATTTTCGCGAATTGTGGGGTTCGAACTCGGGACCTCGCAGTCTCGAAGGCTTTTGAGCGCCCCCTGTGTGCCGTTTAGGCTAGGAGCTTTTAGTCAACATGTTGTGAATGCAATTAATATATATTCAATTTAATTTGAGTTTTTAATTCTTTAATTAATTCAATCCATTCTAACTTTAATTGTTGCTTATTAAATTATTTATCAAAGCATATCATAATTATTTCTAAATTATGTTTTTCAAATTAAATAATTTATTTACGGTATCAATTCACACTATTTAAATTTATTCTAATCCTCAATTTACAACATTTAAATTCAATCCATTCTAACTTTAATTGTTGCTTATTAAATTATTTATCAAAGCATATCATAATTATTTCTAAATATGTTTTTCAAATTAACTAAATTATGTTTTTCAAATTAAATAATTTATTTATGGTATCAATTCACACTATTTAAATTTATTCTAATCCTCAATTTACAACATTTAAATTCATTCTAATTTTTTATTTCACAACATTATAATTACATACAACATTGAATATAATTATTTTCACTTATACATTTAAATTTATTCTAATCACATCATTTAAATTCATTCTAGTTTTCAATTCACAACATTAAATATATATAATTATTTTCACTTATCCATTTAAAAATATGAATTCACTTATCCATATAATTAAAAATATTTTCATCTATTATAAAATTATTCTCTAGTTCATTTTCAATTAAAATAACATCATATCACAAACAACATTAATTATAATCATAATTAGCATGTTCACGTCAATTAAAATAAAAATTAATCATCAACGTCAATGTAATATAATAACATCACACGTAACAAAGTAATATAAAAATGTATCACTCCTCATCACCACCACCATCATCCTCAGTATCATCCCGATCATGAACGTTGTGCGACGCCCCCGACGGCCTCGGCTCCCCACCCATCCCACCCATTTGTCCCATCATCAATGCAAGCTGGTCCTGAAACTCCTTGCGTAAGCGCTCCTCCTGCTGCCGCATTTGTTCCAGTAAACGCTGCTCTCTATCTTCATTGACTCTCCGTTCTTCAGCAATAACATTGTTTATGTCTTCCTGGGTGAATCGTCCATAAGTCGTACCACTTGACGTCTCGCCAGGACCGGAGGAGACCCGTCTGTTCTTGCCTACTTGTCCAAGGCCCCTAACACGTCCATGAGACCTGCCGACCTTCTTCACGTACAGTTCAGACATATCGGGTATAGGTGGGGCCTGGGAACCATCCTCTGAACTAGGTTCATCTGACGGATCTCTTGTAGTATTATTGGTGAACTCGTCATGTATCTGGTCCTATACGTGCACATTTAAAAGTGGGTTAATACATTTTCAAGTACAATTAAATATATATTTGTTATATAATGTAATGTATATATATATATATATATGTACACACTTACAAGTATATCACCCATATAGCCACAAGTGTATGTCCCGTTTTCGTAACGGTGGTAATATTCAACTATCTCCCAGTCGTATGCAGGGCGTCCCATCCTCTCCTCCTGTATTTTGAATCGAAGACATATACGAATAAATAAACTAAATAATTAACTAAAATTAATTATATATAATTGACCACAAATACTTACAATGCGCCGTGCGACCTCTGCTGCTCCACGAGCTCCGCCTTTATGAGTACCATGGCCAGTACCCGGACCTCCAGGCTAGGATAAGCGGTTCTTACGAGCCTGCTCGCTCTTCTTAATTGTTTCGGGATTGTTCCAGTGACGAACTAAGGAGTTCCAAACATTCACATCCCACAACGGCCTCTTGTTATCCCTCACCCACGCTTTCTTGATTTTTGATAACATGTTAGTGTACCGAGTTGCAGCTCTTTGAAGAAAGAGTTTGTACACCTCTGTAGAAGATGTGGCTTCAGGGTCCCACCTGACCTCGGTCTGCAAAAAAAAATTAATTAACGAAGTAATATAACAAAATAACAAAATGTAAAGTTATTTTATACCTGGAATGTATCCCACCACCGCTGTACCGTGCCGGGTGATACCATAGCCCAGGCGTGTGCATCAAGCTCCATATTCCGGTACATTATCGATCTGATCGTCCTCGAAATTAAATTTGAAGGCATCAACCTGTTACACGTATTTTATAATAAATAAAAAATTATTAATAAACATGTTATACATACGTCTAATGAAATTTAAATATAATATACTTACGTGTCCCGGTAGATAAACAGTCGGATGCGACTGTCGGGTGCATCAGTCGACATGCTGGCCTGTGTCCCGACAGACGGATGTCTAACTGGCGAATGTATCGGTGGAGGGGATTGTTCTTGTGGATGTGGAACCATATGAGGCAACTGAGGCACCTGAGTGTAATAGGAATTAGGGTTCATTCCGGGCATCTGGGGCAACATTATCCCAGTCATATCGGGCATATACAAACCCTGTGGTATCTGCACAGTGGGTGTCTCATCCACTGACTCTCCTCTACCTCTACCTCGCCCATGTCCAGAAGAACCCTGTCCAGAAGAACCCTGACCAGAGCCATATCCAGAACCATGTCGACGACCACTCATCTGTCAAAATGAACATTAAAACATTATTAACATTGAACATTGTAACAATTAAAAAACATTATATATGAACATCACTGTAACGATTATTGGTGAACTCTAAATAAGGAATATAATTAAAGAATTAATATTTAGATAACATTGTCTAACAATTAATATTTAGATAACATAGTCTAACAATTAACAACATCATTCATCTTCATCATCTTCATCTTCAGCTTCATCTTCGTCGTCTTCTTCTCCGTCTTCTTCTTCATCTTCTTCATACTCTGCCATTTCCATCATTGTACCGGTGTCATCAGTTAACATGACAGGATCATCATCTACTTGCACAATCATTTGAGTCTCTATGTTATCCTCTTGCCACGCGGGAACTTCATCTTCAGTAGTATCTTTTGCATCCACCAAGTATCTCGGTTTGACTTTGCAGACAAATATCCAATCAGTACGGGATCCGAGGTATGGACAATAGTAGACTTGTGTGGCTTGACTTGCTAGTACGAATGAATCGTATCGGCCGTAAGATCGCCTCTGATTAAGCTCCACGAGCTTGTAGTTAGGATGAACTTTTGTCCCATTGTTTGAGGGATCAAACCACTGACACTTGAACAAAACCACTTTCTTATCGTGGTACCCCTGATAGTCCAATTCGACTACTTCCTCGAGTTTCCCATAGAAATCTTCCTCATCCGCGTCATAGTTTTTTCCCTTGATACAAACCCCACTGTTTGATGTTGCTCTAGATGCACCATAAGCCATGGTGTGGAATTTGTACCCGTTCACGTAATACCCTACGTACGTAAGAACTTGACCAGACGGACAGGCCGAAAGATCGTATAAAAACCTGTTCTCGACGCGATTTATCTTCACCTATATATATATAAGCCGAATGAATGTGAGAATTTCTAACCAATGATGGGACCACGACGCAATTTATCGTTATTTTAAGATAACTTACAATGTCTGCAAACCACGACGCAAATCCATCTTGTAGTCTTAAATCTGATTTAGCGGCCGAGAGATTTGGTTGAAGAACTTGAAGTTGTTGCATGAATAGCCTACGACCGATCGATATAAGATTAATAAGACATGTCAACACTAAGTATTTGATTGACAAACATTTTAGTCGGATTGACTTACTGAACATATGGCTGCACCTCATCACAATTCAACAACACGTACGTATGAGCAACTTTTTTCTCCTCGTCTAAAATCCATCTTTTCTTAGGCTTTCCTAATCGTTTGCCAGGCGCCTTAAATATGGAAAAAGTGCCCTCGACATACTCGTGTACTTCGTCCCGACCATCGTAATTACGAGGTACATTGTGTATCCTTGTCGTAACATGGTCCTCGAAATAGTGAGAACAAAACATTGACGCCTCTCTAGTTAAATATGCATTTGCAATCGAAGCTTCAACACATGCTTTGTTACCCACGCTTAATTTCAAGGTGCGAAGATACCTGATTAAATTTTAAGAATCGTAAGTTCATATAATTTGAAGAATCGTATGAGAAATTAATTAAATTACCTCTCGTATGGATACATCCATCTGTATTGAACTGGACCACACACTTTTGCTTCATATGCAAGGTGCACAGGTAGATGTTCCATAGAGTTGAAGAAGCTGGGTGGAAAGATACGTTCCAACTTGCACAAGATGATTGGGATATTTGTTTCCAGTCGAGTCATGTTGTCAACTGTGATGGTTGTAGAAGTCAACTCCTTAAAAAATAGACTAAGCTCAGTGATTGCTTTCCACACAGTGAGCGACAGAATTTTGTAAAAAGCAATCGGTAGTAGTCTCTGCATAAACATGTGACAATCATGACTCTTCATCCCATACAATTTCAATTTCGACCAGTCAATGCAACGGGACATGTTAGACACATATCCATCTGGAAACTTCAACTCACTTATCCACTTACAAACAACATCCTTCTGCTTCTTATCAAGCGAAAAAGAAGCCTTAGGATACTTTGATGTACGTGGACATTTCTTTAGAGAGGGACGACAACAATAATCATTCAGCTCATCTCTTGATTTAGACGTGTCCTTTGTTTTCCCCTCCACATTCATCACCGTGTTGAAAACGTTATCAAACACATTTTTCTCAATATGCATCACGTCTAAATTGTGTCGTATCAACAAGGTACTCCAATATGGCAACTCCCAGAAAATGCTTTTCCACTTCCACCCTCTAGAAAGTTTTTTGTTGTGAGCCTCAGCACCATCCTCTATAACCTTTCTATATCCCAAATGATCAATTTCGTATAGGAGACTTGCACCCGTTCGAATAGGCGGTGGATCATCTGTGACTACTACTCCGGCCATGAATGCAGTTTTATTCGTTCGCCACGTGTGATTCGGTGGTAAGAACTTTCGGTGGTTGTCGAACCACGACTGCTTTCGACTTTTATTCAAATAGAATGCATCGGTGTACTCTCCACAATATGGACAAGCAAGCCTTCCTGCTGTACTCCAACCAGACAACATTGAGTATGCTGGGAAGTCACTAATGGTCCAGATAAGTGCAGCTCGCATCAAAAAGTTTTGCTTTCTAGCAACATCGTAAGTTTGCACCCCATTTTCCCATAAAAATCTCAAATCTGCTATCAGTGGTTGCAAAAACACATCAAGTTTGTCCTTCGGACTTTTAGGCCCGGGCACGAGAATCGAAAGAAACATGAATTGATCCTTCATGCATAACCACGGGGGTAGATTGTACGGAGTAAGTATAACTGGCCATGACGAATATTGTTTTTCCGTCATTCCAAACGGTGCAAAACCGTCTGTGCTCAAGCCCAACCTCACATTCCTAATTTCAGATGCAAAAGCAGGATACGAACGGTCCAAATGCTTCCAAGCCAGCGAGTCTGCCAGGTGACGCATAACACCAGAGTCATCAGAAGCGCACGAGGCATGCCATGTCATATCCTTCGCAGTGGCCTTGGACATGTACAATCTTTGCAAACGGGGAATTATCGGAAAGTAGAACATCTCCTTAACCGGGCTTTTCTTTTTCAACCGACCATCTACATCAACCCTATTCGGCTTATACCGTGATCGACCACAAATCTTACAAAAATCTAGTTCGTTGTCTGCACCCCAAAATAACATGCAATTCTGTGCACAACAATCAATCCTTTCTACCGGAAGACCCATCCCACTCATCAAATGTTTGGTGTCGTTAAATTTCTTGGGAACCTTATTTTCGGGAGGACAAATCTCACGAATCAACTCAACAACCTGATTGTATCCCCTTTCAGACAATTTGTTTTCCGTTTTAATGTTCAACAATCTGGAATTGAATGACAACTGCGAATGAGATTCACAACCAGGATACAAGTCTTGGTCCGCTGCATGAAGCATGCCGTAAAATTGTGCCGCATTCTCGTTAGGGGGTTCTTCATTAAGTGCCTCCTCTTCCACGTCGATTCCAAAATCAATGTTTGGGCCACCCATTAACTCTTCTACCATAGTGTGGTACGAACTAGGTCCCGCTGGGTCAACGTCATTTGAAGTTGACGCATATTCATTAGTGTTTTGATACGGACGTGGACCCCAACTCTCTTCCCCGTGATAAATCCAATTATAATAATTCAGTGTAAAAACATTTCAATATAAATGAGATTTCACTTCATTAGGATCTCTATAAGTTTGATTTCGACATCTAGCTTTCGAACAAGGACACCTAATTTTTCCTTCCCAAATCGAATTCGGATTACTAGTAGCAAATTCAATAAATCCATTTATTCCACTAACAAATCTGGGGTTCATAATCCCATTCACTAATCTTGGACTATACATCCAACTACGAATTGAATAATCCATGTCAATCGACGTTTACAAACACACAAACAACCAACGTCTCATTTCCCAACTCCATTAAAATCAATTAATATAATTCTAATTATATTCTAATAATTATTCTAACACCCTAATTAACAAATAAATTCATATATAGACATATAACACAAATATAATTCTAATTAACACCCTAATTAACAAATAAATTCATATAACTTAATTATTAAAACATACATATAAATACATGCCTAACACAACATAATTAATTAACAATTTATAAATTCTAACAATTAACACATGCATAAATAAAAATTAACAATTCTTCTAACAATTTTATATATACATACAACATATATGCATATATATACTAAAACTATATATACACATATAACTTCAAATTTAACCAATGAAAACGAAAAAAATTACCGTAAAAATGCTCCCGTCGAAGTGTAGAACACAAATGGCCAAAAATCGAGTTCGATCCGCAAACGAAGGTGATTTTTTAGGGTGGAGGTGTAAAACTCGCTTCAATGGAGGTGGGGGGAGGGGCGCGGCTGTAACATTCTGGAAGATAGGTGTTTGGCCGATTTATACTCATTTAGGGCGACGGGGAAGGCATCGGGCCCACTGCCGATGCCATTTTGCATCGGGGGGGCCGTTACCAAATGGCATCGGGGCCCACTGCCGATGCCATTTTGCATCAGCCATTAAATGCCGATGCCATTTCGCATCGGGGCCCACTACCGATGCCATTTTGCATCGGCCATTAAATGCCGATGCCAATTCGCATCGGCCCGCCTGCCGTTGCCAATTGCCGATGTCTTTTGGGCAATATTTTGTAGTGGATCATACCTTTTTTAGTAAGTACTTTTTCTTACACTTCACTTTATATTTTACTTTTTCTCTCTATTTTTCTCCTCTCTCAATCACATCACTTGTACTATATTTATTATTTAATCACTTTTCTTAATCTTTGCGCCAAAAAGTAACGTAACACTTATAAGCGGACGGAGAGAGTAAATAAAATATAAATAATGTGATTCTCAAAGAGAGATAATAATATGGAATAAAATAAAATAAGAAACTTATTGTGTGGAACATTAATAAAAGAAAAGTGAGAAATTTATAGTGAAACAGATGCAGTATTAGATAAGAGTGAATAATGTTTTATTGATAGGTGGGAGGGTGACTAGGTATCAGTTATAGTGTAGAAAAGTAAAGTTAAGTTGTGTTTTTAGGCTTAAAATTGAAAATTCTGCCAAGAAAAGAATGTTGTGTAGATAAAAAAGAAGATGGGGATTGTCCATAGATGTTTTGGGTGTAGAAGAGAAGATGAAGAAGAAGAAGTGGCCAAATGCAGCAGTTCAACTCGCAAGGCTATACTAGGGAGTTTTGATTTGGTGGTACGTTTCTTATGGCCTACAAAAACACCAAATCCGACGCCATCATTAGTCCAAACACGTCCACCGCCTCTCAGTTACAAAAACACAAGTCTTGACAGAAATGTCGCTGTCCCTGTTCTGGAAAAGAAGAAACAAGAGGTGAGAAGAATAGTTACTGATAATAATGAGAGATGGATTAAACATTACAGCAGCAGGCATAGGATATTGTTGGTGGGTGATGGAGATTTCTCCTTCTCTGCTTCTTTGGCCCTCGCTTTTTCCTCTGCTTCAAATAATATCCTCGCTACTTCTCTTGATTCTCAAGGTATATCTATCTGAATCTCTCAATTTCATATTCTAATTTCTAATTAATGTATTTTCTGATCAGAATTTCTTAACACAAACTACCCTAGAGCTGCATCCAACATTCAGAAAATTAGGGATAGGAATGGAAAGGTTATGCATCAGATTGATGCCACCAAAATGGCCAATCATCCATTGCTTCAGCATCTTAAATTTGATCGTATAATTTTCAACTTCCCTTACGCTGGATTAGCTAATCTCAAGAATACTTCTCGTGATTCTCAGCTAAGGTTAGTCACGCTTTTATCTACTTTAACATTCCATTCTTCAATAGTTTAAATAAAATTAAACAATGTGTATAAATTGAATAACAGAAGTCATAGAAGACTAGTGGGCCAGTTTCTGAAGAATGCAAAAGAGATGATAGCTGAAAATGGTGAGATTCATATATCCCACAAGACCAACCATTTTCACGTTGAGTTTAAGCTTGAATCCACTGCCTCTTCTCACGGGCTTAGGCTTATTGAGGCTGTCAGGTTTAATTATTTGGATTATCCAGGCTACAGCACCAAATGTGGATTTGGGGGTGATAATCACTTCAATTGCAACCCTAGCAAAACCTACAAATTTAGCCTTCACCATTATTATTAACTTCGCCTCAAAAATGTTAGTATATGTAAATAGTTTTCCACCGTTTCTCGAATTTATTATGGTTTAATTTTCGTATTATTTGTTCTTCATATCTCATACTCTAATACACAAACATGCAAAAAAACATACTGTAATAAAGATTGTTGAATGACATAATAGACCAATGCAATACATGCACAACATGAAGAAGAAAAAAAAAAAAAAAACAGATTATCAACCATCTTTAACGTTGATAATTAAATATAATAACCAAGTATGAAATATGGAGTATTAATTTTGACAAATGCAGTAGTGGAGTATTTCAAGAAGGTGTGAAAAGAAATTAGATTAATTATTATGGTGAATTACCGCGAGTGAAGGGGCAATGTTGAATAGTAAAATTAATGTAGTAATAATTGTAAAATAAAAAGAGTTACTCCCTCCGTCCCATAGAAACTTGCACACTTGGGTGGGCACACAATTTAAGAAATGTGTATGTGTAAAAAAATGTGTAATGAGTGATGTTTTGAGGGGTAGCTTTGTAGTAAAATTTTATGAATAAAGTAAAGTAAAAAGTAGATTGAGTGTGGAAAAGTAATGGCATATGGGTAAATAAGAGTATATTTTGAGGGTGGGGATTATGAAGATATTTCCTTTTATGGAGTGTGCAAATTGGTATGGGACATCCATTTATAGAAAGTGTGCAAATTCCTGTGAGACGGAGGGAGTACGATTGAAATGTGAAATAATGCCAATTAGGTGAATATGCATGAAAAGAGGCCTCGGGAAGACGCATTTCGTACAGCCATCCCATCCTCCATTAAAATTCTGCAAAGAAATGTGGAAAAAAGGAAACTGGGGAATATATTCTGAAAATTTTGACATGACAAATTAGCCATAGGAGGCAGAAAACCAGCAATCACGGCTGTCCGGGATATCCATACCCGGATCCACATGCCCACCGGGTATCACAAGTGTCATTTACTTATTGCGTTCCAATATTTTTTTTCACATTTTGACCGTAAGGATTTAAAGTGATTGATGATGTAAGATAAATGAGAGTGATTTTAAGTGAATTTGATGAGGTGTAAAGTGAAATGTATGTAAAAAACGAGTGACAATTTAAAAAAAAAAAATGATGTTGGGAAGGTATTAATTTTGTAGGGTATTTTAATATGGGTGAGTCTCTTATGCACTCAAGTACACGGTGGTCAACGATTAAACTTTAACCTTTTTTTTTTAATAATATTTTCAACTGTATTAACATACATTTTTCAGTTATAATATCATACACTTTTTATACTGTGGAGATCGGTTTTAGAGAGAAGGGAGAGCTTCTCTCTCTAGAGAGTTGCTCCTCCCTTTCTCCACCGGTCTCCGCCGTCGGTCCGCTGCAGATTCGTCGTTCACGTTGTCGTCATCGTCTTTTGTCTCCTTTGCTGCTCTGTCTTTGTGGTCCTTTCGCCTCAGATGTGTATTGATTTTTCGCTTCTCTCTGTTGGTATTTTAGCTTTCGTTAGATCTGTGCTGTAGATCTGCAAGATCTGAGTAGTAGATCTACAAGATTTGGGTTGTAGATCTGTAGATCTGAAGTGAGTCACTTTTTTTGTGGTTGGGAACTCAAATCTGCATATCTGAGTTGTAGATTTGTTGTAGTTTTTTGTTGGTCTTTTTTGTGTGGTTGGGCTTCTTGAGAGACTCGAGAGCCTTGTTCTAGTTATTGGGATCGGGTATTTGGTGGAACTTTGCCTATTTTTTTGTTTCATATTCTTGACATGAAACAACTTAGTGTGGGATTGTCTCGTTTAAAGATTGGAGACCTGGACTTCTGTTAAGTCACAGAGAAACTCGTATTTTCTCTTCTCACGATTGAAGTGGACGGCGATATCCGCATTGGTTTGAAGATCAAGATCTTAGTTCGTGATTTGTATTTTTATTTGATGATCTTGTAAACTCCTCCTTAAAAAAAATCATACACTTTTTAGTTATAGTAATAACATACATTTTTCATAAATAAAACATACACTTTTTAGTTATAATAACATACATTTTTTCATTAATATATCGTATATTTTTCAATTATAATGACATATATTTTTCAGTTATAATAACATACATTTTTCATTAATATAACATTCACTTTTCATTAAAAACAATGTTGCAAATTAGGTGAGGATAAAAGTTGATTTTTAATTAATTTTAAATTAGAGTGTTTCTTTTTTAATCAATTTGTTGATCGCGTCAAATGATATTTTTGGGAAAATTAAGTAACGTATGTGTGTTGTACTTTTGGGTTAGATGATTGTAATATATTTAAAATTTTAAAATTATATTTTAATAAGTAAAAAATTAATTCATTAAATTGAGACATCAAATAAATATTTTATAATTTTTTTTTTTGAAAGCATAAATATTTTATAAATTAATGTATTACATTGGGCTTTGTGAAAATTAATTAACTCAAATTTATTAAAATAGTTCAAATTATATTGTCAAATCCATTGGTAAATAATTGGTAATGAGGTTTAAATGTTGGCAATTGGACTTTGTGTGGATTTTGAGTTTAGGCATGTGCATCATAATCAAATCGGCAAATCAACGGTTATTATTGCGGTTTCGACATTTTTTTTTTTTTTCGCTCGTTTGAACTCTTTTTTTAGAAAATACATTACTAAAATTTAATACAAATTAGTATAACTTAAATTTATACATAGAAAATAAAAGAATTGTGTATTAAAAAAAAAAATAAGACAAACCGTCGATTTTCGTTTGTTCAATTCTAATCGAAATCGAATCGTATTTTACCAGTTACAATTCAGTTTTTAAATCATAAACGACGATTAAAAATTGACAGTTTGACCCGTTCGGTTTGCCCGTGTCTATTTGAGTAAAAAGACCACACCCATATTTTTTTGAAAACGGTTGGAACACGAAAAATGTTACAATTACCATACAATATTAAATGCCTCTTTTGAAAATGGAATGAAATTTCATTATTGTCGTGTGCTAAATTCTCGTGCGGTGGACAAATTCTATAAATTGGATGCATGTTTTGTGTTGAATAGAGAAGACACAACAATTGAAAATTTATTTCTACATAAATCTTTTTGCATAAAATCATAGGAGTAGCATATAGTGTGTGCTTGTCTATATTACCATATATAGTGCAATTTAGTTTCTCACGTCTATTAAGTTTGTTGGAGCTCTTAACGTTGTGGTGATGATTGTCAACGAGCGAAAGTCATTTTACCCCTAGGAATAACACGTCGAATTGTGAGCACCAGCCGAGAAGTGTTCATTTTGCGGGCTAAAGTCCAACCTTGACTCGACTTTCTCTACTACTCATGTTGTTCGTGTTCGTTTGTTCGGGTCGTTGCTACAACTTTATGAATCTGCCATTTATGAAAAGCTACTATTTCGGGAGAGCACGAACGGTTGAAGAATTTATAGTGTAAATTTAATTTATTTTGCAGTTTACATTTTTGTTATTTATTTCCGTCTTTGTAAATCATTGTTGGTGCGCTAAATTTTTTTACCAAAAACTGCAAAACGAATATTAGTAACTCGTAACAATGACATTTGAAAAATCTAACCCCAATTACACCACACCTACACCGAACGTGACCGATGACACCTAGCATCGACATAACATAAATTCTTAGATGAACAAAACAAACGACTAAAAACTATTGGGGAATGTCAGAAAATCACATATGATTTAAATTGTTGATATAATTTAAATTATTGTTAGAAATTAATTGATATATTTTTGTTGTTAGGATGAAATTACATATAATTTTTTTGTTAGAAATATTTATAAATTTATTGTTAGGAAGATTAATTGGAGTTGAGGGGATGAGGTATGGTTGATTGTGTGTTGTAGAATGTGTGTTCTGACTTGATTATATTTTAATCAAGTTGGAAATGGATGCACTAGAATTTTGATTATTTGAGAATATATGTACAATAACATTAGACGAAACTCTGTCGAATTTTTTAGAAAATATTATATTAAATATTTAAAAAATGATTAATTAATTCTAAAGTATTTATTAATATTAAACAGATGGATTATTCAAGACGTAGTTGGATGTATGGTCAAAGATCGTTGTATGGAATTATTAACCCTGAATTTCTTAGTGGACTAGATGAGTTTATTGAAAAAGCCACTAGTAATTTGAATTCGATGAGAGAAGGAAAAATTAGGTGTCCTTGCACGAAAGCTAGATGTCGAAATCAGACGTTTAGAAATCCTAATGAGGTGAAAGCACATTTATACAACAATGGATTTCACCCCAACTATTATAATTGAATTTTGCACGGTGAGGAGAGTTGGGGTCCACGTCCATTATTTCAAAACCCTGATGGATTTGCATCAACTTCACACGAATTTGAAACAACGGGCCCTACTTCGTACCATGATATGATAGAAGACCTAACCAGTGGAGGTCCAACTTTTGGAAATGTGGAAGATCAACAACAAATCGAAGAACCCCCTAATGAGAATGCTGCACAGTTTTATGACATGCTTCGTGCAGCGGACGAAGATCTGTATCCTGGTTGTGAATCTCATTCTCAGTTGTCATTCAATGCTCGATTACTTAACATCAAAACTGATAACAGATTGTCTGAAAGGGGTTACAGTCAGGTCGTTAACTTGATTCGTGAGATTTGTCCTCCAGAAAATAGGGTTCCTAAGAAATTTAACGATACCAAACAACTGATGAGTGGGATGGGTCTTCCGGTGGAGAGGATTGATTGTTGTGCACGTAACTACATATTATTTTGGGGGGCAGACAACGAGCTAGATTCTTGTAAGGTTTGTGGAGGACCACGATATAAGCCCAGTCATTTTGATGCAGATGGTCGGTTGAAAAAGAAACGTTTGGTTAAGGAGATGTTCTACTTTCCGATAATTCCTCGTTTTCAAAGATCGTATATGTCCAAGACTACTGCAAAGGATATGACATGGCATGCCTCTTGTACTTCAGACGATTCTGGTGTTATGCGTCATCCTGTAGACTCGTTAGCTTGGAAACGTTTGGACCGTTCGTATCCTGATTTCGCTTCTGAAATTAGGAATGTTCGGTTGGGCTTGAGCACAGACGGTTTCCAGCTGTTTGGCATGACGGGGAAACAATATTCGTCATGGCCAATGATACTTACTCCGTACAATCTACCCCCATGGTTGTGCATGAAGGATCAGTTCATGTTCCTTTCGATTCTTGTGCCCGAGCCTAAAAGTCCAAAGGAGAAACTTGACGTGTTTTTACAACCACTGATAGCAGATTTGAGATTTCTATGGAAAAATGGGGTGCAAACGTACGATGTTGCTAGAAAGCAAAACTTTTTGATGCGAGTTGCACTGATCTAGACCATTAGTGACTTCCCTGTATACTCAATGCTGTCTGGATGGAGTCCAGCCGGAAGGCTTGCTTGTCCATATTGTGGGGAGTACACTGATGCATTCTCTTTGAAGCTCAGTCGAAAGCAATCGTGGTTCGACAACCATAGAAAGTTCTTACCACTAGATCATACATGGCGAAAGAACAAGACTGCATCCAGGGTTGGAGTAGCAGTCACAGATGATCCACCGCCTATCCGATCAGGTGCGAGTCTCCTACATGAAATTGATCATTTGGGACTTAGAAAAGTTACAAAGGAAGGTACTGAGGCCCACAACAAAAAGCTTGACGGAGGGTGGAAGAAAAAAAACATTTTCTAGGATTTGTCGTACTGGAGTACCTTGTTGGTTCGACACAATTTGGATGTGATGCACATTGAGAAAAATGTGTTTGATAACGTGTTCAACACGGTGATGAATGTGGAGGGGAAAACAAAGGACACATCTAAATCTAGGGATGAATTGAATGAGTATTGTCGTCGTCCCGATCTCCAGAAATGTGTAGCTACAGGAAAGTATCCAAAGGCTTGTTATTCACTTGATAAGAAGCAAAAAGATGTAATTTGTAAGTAGATTAGTGAGTTGAAGTTTCCCTATAACTATGTGTCTAACATGTCGCGATGCATAGACTGGACGAAATTGAAGTTGTATGGAATGAAGAGTCATGATTGTCACGTGTTTATGCAGAGACTACTACCAATTGCTTTTCGTAATATTCTATCGACTTCTGTGTGGAAAGCAATCACTGAGCTTAGTCTATTTTTCAAGGACTTAACTTCTACGACCATTACATTTGACAACATGACCCAGTTGGAAACAAATATTCCACTAATCTTGTGCAAGTTGGAACGTATATTTCCACCCAGCTTTTTCAATTCCATGGAACATCTACCTGTCCACCTTGCATATGAAGCAAAAATTGCTGGTCCAGTACAATACAGATGGATGTATCCGTACGAAAGGTAACCCATAACTTAAAACTCCATAAGTTATAATTAATTATGTTATATTAACTCACATCCCTTAAATTTCAATTAGGTATCTTCGCACTTTAAAACTCAGCGTAGGTAACAAAGCATGTGTTGAAGCGTCGATTGAAAATGCATATTTAACTAGAGAGGCATCAATGTTTTGTTCTCATTATTTTGAGGATCATGTTCTGACAAGGATACACAATGTACCTCGTAATTATGATGGTCGTGACGGAGAGAAAAAGTACGTGGAGGGTACGTTTTCCATATTTAAGGCACCCGGTCGACGACTTGGACAACAGAAAAAGAGATGGATTGTAGATGATGAGAAAAAAAGTAGCTCATACGTATGTGCTACTAAATTGTGACGAGGTGCAACCGTACGTTGGGTAAGTCATATACAACCACATATTCCATTTTCGATACATTACAGTTAATCACTATTAAATGTGTTATATGTACATTGTAGGATTTTCTTTCAGCAACTTCAGGTTGTTCATCCAAACCTCTCAACAGTTGAACGGGACAGTAAGCTACAAAATGAATTTGCTTTGTGGTTTAAACAAACTGTAAGTTATCTAGAAATTAAACATTTTATAGGTTAGTGTCGTCTCGTTTCATTAAACGATATTATTCTTACATCAATTGGGTCCATTATAGGTGAAGATTAATCGCATCGAGAACAGGTTCATATGCGATCTTTCTAATGGTCCGTCTAGTCAAGTTATTACGTACCCTGGGTATTACGTGAACGGTTATAAATTTCACACTGTCCCTTATGGTGCATCTAAAGCTTCAGCAAATAGTGGAGTTTGTATCAAGGAAAAAGGCTATGACGAGTATGAGAGTGACTTCTATGGGATACTGGAGGAGGTAGTCGAATTGGACTACCAAGGATACCACGAGAAGTAGGTGGTTTTGTTCAAGTGTCAATGATATGATTCATCCCGAAATGGTATGAGAGTTCATTCTGATTACAAGCTTGTAGACGTTCATCAGAGAGGACGATACGGTCGTTTCGATCCATTCGTATTAGCAAGTCAAGCCATCCAAGTCTACTATTGTTCGTACCCTGGTCCCCGATGTGATTGGCTAGCTGTTTGCAAAATAAAACCGAGGCATTATTTGATTCACACTCGTCATCAAGTACTTCTAGTGAACAAGAGCTCCCCCTGTTTCAAGAAGATAACATAACGACTCAGATTAATGTGATAGGAGATGATGATGTTGTCATGTTAACTGATGTCACCGGTGCACTAATGGATGTGGAAGAAGAAGAAGAAGACGAGGAAGATGAAGAAGGCGATGAAGATGACGAAGAAGAGGAAGATGAAGACGGGGAAGACGAAGAAGAGGAAGATGATTAGATTGATTGATGTTATTATTAAAACTATTGCTAATTGTTACAATGTTGACAATGATGTTCACGTGTTAATGTTTAGTGTTTATTAAATTAAGTGTTATTATAATTAAGTTGCTCACGTTGATTTATTCAGTGTTAAACATATTTATCTTGTTTGTACGTTAATTAATTTATTGCATTGTGATGTTGTTACAGATGAGTGGGTCTGGTAGCCGAGATAAGGGCCGAGCTAAGGGTCGTGCTGGAGGAAGTAGTCGACCCACTTCTAGTGCAGCACCGGATATTCCAGTACCTGTACCGCAGCTTCAAGGCGTATACTTACCTGATATGTCCATGATCTCACCTATGGAGGGGTACACTCCATCCACGCAGGGATTTCCCCCATCCACACAGGGATTTCCCCCACCGATGCAGGGATTCCCCTCGTCGATGCAGGGATTCCCCTCATCGATGCAGGCACTGTCTCCCCCATTGATGCAGACACAGTCTCCCCCATTGATGCAGACACAATCTCCCTCACTGAGACTTGGACCGTCTCCCCCCCTGAGGCAGACATCGACTGGCACATCATCTACTGATACATCGTCTAGCGCGGATGGATTTGACTCCCGCTTGTTTATCTTCATCTATGAAGGAACGTAAGTATATTATATTTATTAATTTTTCATTATCAATTATAACACATATATATTATAATAATTATATTATTAATTCTGTGTAACAGATTGATGCCTTCTACTAAAGTTTCCAAGAAAATACGACGTATCATGTATAACAGCATGCAGCCTGGAGCACACACGTTCGCCGAAATCCATAACATGACACTTTGACGTTTTGGGAGACGTTCCAGGTATGATTTAATTGTTTTTGACGTATGATTTAATTGTTTTTTTACGTATAATTTAATTGTTTTGACGTATGATGTATTTTTTTGTAGAATGAGACAAGATGGGATCCGACTGTCACGAACTCCCAACAGTTGTACATGCTATTTCGTCAAAGAGTAGCCACTCGATACAAGGATATGTTGAACGGGATTAAGAAAAAATTGTTCATCAGACATGAGCGACCGACTTGGGATGACGATGTGTGGAACTCGTTAGTTGCTCACTAGAACGATCCAAACACGATAAAAAAAAGTGAGCAGTGCAAGAAGAATAGACTGTCAAAGCCAGGAGGTCCGGGTACGGGTTATTCTTGCCACAAAGGTGGTTCCCGTGGAGCCGCTGAGGTTGCACGACAAATTGTAAGTATTAAACATTTTTATTAGGTTACATTTTTATATATTAAGCAAAATAATTTTTTTTAAGTATATATATTATATTTCTTCAAATGTAGAAATTAAAAACAGGAAGACCCGCCCAACTGTGGGAGATTGTAGAGTACTATCATCGTTACGGGAATTGGTTGTTCACCTATAACCATATCGCTGATATAATTGTAAGTATAGATTACAATTTACATATATTTGATTAATTGTATTTCTTGTATTTACTAATTTATTATTTTCAAACCCAAACAGAATCAGGTGGAAAGAGAGGCCACCCAGTTGACCCAACAAGCTCCAGGGGATGCTTCAGGCGAGACAACGACTCCCAATATGTTCGAGTTGTACCTAAAAAAGGTTAAAAAATCACATGGACGCATCAAAGGACTTGGTCAATTGGGCAAGAGTAGATGCATCTCCGGACCTAGCTCGACTTCAGGTGGTACAACATTCGGGCGATACACTCAGGAAGAGTTGGATCAACGTGTTGCCCACGAGCATGCAGAGATCCGAAACCAGTTGCGCTAAGAGATGTTGGACAGGGAGACCACCTTGAGAGATGACTTCACTAACAAAATAGCTCAACTTCAAACTTCAGCTTTTGGTTCAGGGCCTAAGTGGTGGTAGGTCGGGGTCGGGATCCGGTAACGTTGAGGGTGGACGTGGGAATGATGAGGATGGTGATGAGGATGATGATGAGGATGGTGATGAGGATGACGACGACGATGAGGAGTAGGAGAGTGGTGATGATGATTAGTAGACTTATGTTTTTTTATGTTGTTTAATTTGAATTGAAGATTGAATTGATACACTTATGTTTTTTAATGTTGTTTTGTTTGTTTAGGTGGACAAGATGATAATTGATTTTAATTATGTTGATCGTAAATTTTCTTGATCGTAAATTTAAATTTTCTTGATCGTATATTATTTATATAAAAATGTGCAAATATTACGTACAATTAATGTAAAAATTTTAATACATTAAACATAATGTGTTCAAAAAAAAAAAAAAAACATTAAACATAATTATTGATATATAACAATTAAACATAATTATTGATAACACATTTTTATAATTTTTATTTTTGTTAATTAATATATAACAAAGCATGTGTACACAATTAAACATAATTATTGATAACACATTTTATAATTTTTGTATTGAAAAAAATATAACATGAATGTTAAAATAAACAATCAAATTTAAATTAAGAATTTTTCTTTTCATATATCATATATATATTAGTTGCATTCAGAATATAACGCAAATAGCTCCTAGCCTAATTGGCAACAAGGGTGCCCATAAATCCTTCAGGACCGATAGAGGGGAAATCCCTCGCTAATTCGCGAGGGATCAGCTGAATATTGTTTTAATTAAAAAATGGGATTTGCGAGGGATCGACCCTCGGTAATTGCCGAGTGAATATATCCCTCGCGTGCTCGTTACCGAGTAACATCTTAGTCCCTCGCCTACTCCGTCGCTGCTCCAGTTTTCGAGGGTTTTTCCCTCGCCTACTTCCTCGCGTTTTGGGCCCAATTTTGTGGTGATACCTTTAAGCTAAAACAAATTTGAGGTACATTTTTCAAGTACGGTTATAATGTGAATTATTCTATACATACCTTCACGATGAAAAACACAAGAATTCAACAAGTCGGAAGATCAGACCACTATTACACGCGCACGAGCAAGATACTCAAGAATTTCCTAGAGGTTACGTTTATATTCAAACCCATAAAACTCCATGTGTTTCTTCAAGCCTTAAGTCTAGGAAAATATATCCATATATTAGGTTTAGATATAATTCGTTCAAACTTGTTTTTTTTAATTAAGAATTTTTAGTTGGAACCTACTTCAAACCTTCATACTTAATCGATTGTAGTTTGTTGTAAAAACACTTTTATAAGTGTACTTGTTCATACCCTAACAAGTAGGACGAAAATCTCGAGGAGTGGAAAGTCCAGAGTGTTATTTTTTACTCTTAAAATTAAATACAAGTAATTCGTATAAGGAATTAATATCACAGTCGTGTTTGTGATAGTGGACGTAGGACTGCGTTTCAAACTACTATAAATCTTTATGTTCTGATCAACTTTGATATTAATGTTTATTGTTTATATACTTGTCATTTTATCACACTTTATATTACACCACTCAATTGTACACCAAGTCAACTGAATCTTATTCTTGCATTCAAAATTAATCAAGAGTTTTTTAAAGTAATAAAACGAGTTTTAGACAATCGTGAATGTCTTAAAGCCTTACACAGTTTCTGCAAAACATAACTTATTTTGATAGATGTTCATCTGAACAAGTCTCGAGCAGTCAGTAGATTAGTTATGAGACGTAATTGTTACACTTGCTGACTTAATCCTTCAAGTCCAAGTCCAACATCTCAACTGTTTCATACAAAATTATTTTTTGGTTTAAAAATATATCCACCTTCCCTACCCCTCTAGATTTTTAATTCTCACATAAGTCGTTTGAGACTATAATATGGAATATAATCGAAAGAGTGAGATTTATGTTAGGTACTTTCATATATATACGAAAGAAAACTTTAGTTTTGTATTTGAATTTATTAGAGCCCCTAAAGAAAATTTAATATGATATTAACCATTTTGGATTGAGCTCACGCATATTTATTTTCAATTTATAAAGAATTTAGATAAATTAAACAAAACCAATAATAATTAGTATGATAGTTATTCATTTTAGCAATCAAACAATATAATTAATAAAATAAAACTAGTAGTAGTATTTTCATTTGTTTGTCCCGAGCCAAACAAGCCCTAATATGTTGATGTGAAATATCCAATTGGTAGTAGAATGTAGAGAGTCGTTGCATTAATATTATATAAATTAAATATAAATGACTTTCCTTTTTCCCAAGTCTTTCTTTCGATCTACTCTTCATTTTCAATGACTTAATTTTTTGTTCTGACGCTTTCACTTCCACTTCCCCAACACAACGTGAAGATTAATTATTCCCGATCGATCGAGTTTGCAGGATGAGGAGGCTGATTTTGGTTTGCAGCCTGACACAGAATTGAAGCAACCACTGTGACTGTGAGCATCTTCTTCTCTTTTCCTCTTCTAGCTACTACATGTATTTTTACACTTAATTTAGGAGTATTAGTTTTCAGTTGCTTCATCTGCTTTATAATAATTGGTCTTTCTTCTTTTATGTTCCTCTTTCAGATTCTACTGTTTCTACTTTTGGGTTTTAAGTGTTCCTCTCTCTATGAACTCACCTTTACCTTGTTTTTTTTTTTTTTTATATATATATATATATATAAAAATAAGGGAAAAATTATTTGCATTAATTGTAGAATGTTAATCATAGGAAGATCATCCGTCAAAATATCACTATTTTAATTAGCAAATTGAGAATTCAGAAATACAAAGTTTAATTATCAAATTACCCCACTTTTACTGTTCAGTTCATCCATCCAAGCTGGCAAATGGGAATCCTGCAAAGTGTTTTGCAATATTTGAGTGAACCTTACGAAGAGGAAAAACCAATTTCTTGTGCAAATTCATACTACTACAATGGTGAAGGACTAATTAAGTACGCCGCTAGTCGCAAGGCTGCTCATGTTGATCAACAAAAATGGGAGGAGGAGGAGGAGGAGCAAGGAAACAACTACTCCATCATCTTCCGGGACTTGAAATATCAAACAATCTCTCTTCCAGCCAACCAAAATACACCTAAAAATATTAAGAAGAGGGCTGGAAAACAGAGAGCAGGGGAGTCTGTTTCTAGTATTAAATGCAATGTGAGATGGATGAAGCATTACAGCAGCTGCCACCAGATACTCGTTGTCGGGGACGGCGATTTCTCATTTTCTACTTGCTTAGCATCTGCCTTTGGTCAGGCCTCCAACATGATCGCCACCTCTCTTGATTCTCAAGGTATTTCTATCATAACTACGTACTTTTGCATGAATGAATGTGAATGTGTAGTGTTAATTGGATGTTTCTTGCTTGCTTGCAGACTTTCTGGTGAAGAACTACCACAATGCATTGTCCAACTTAGACCAATTAAGCATTAGGGGGTGCAAAGTGATGCACGAGATAGATGCAACTAAAATGTGCAATCACCCCTATCTTGGGGTCATTAAATTCGATCGCATTGTCTTCAACTTCCCATTTGCTGGATTTTTCAGAAATGTTTCCCCTGATTCTCAGCTTCGGTCAGTTAGTTCCATTATAACCATTTTCATCATCGATCGATCCTGATATTAATGTGCATGTATGGATATTGACTTGAATTGTAGGCGTCACAGGAAGCTGGTGAGCAAGTTTCTGATGAACGCAAAAGAAATGGTAAGTGAAAATGGAGAAATTCACATAACACACAAGACCAATGGAATTCACCTGCAATGGAATGTGGAGTCCATGGCTTCTTCCCACAAGCTTATGCTTGTTGAGGCTGTTGATTTCAATCCTCGCCATTATCCAGGATACAACACCAAGTACGGATTTGGGGGCGATAACAACTTCAATTGCTATCCTAGCAAGACCTACAAATTTCGTCTCTAATTTTTACATCCTAAATTCCAATTGAAAATGCATGCATGCTCACATTTCACTTTGTTCTCCTATTTTGAACCTACCTTTTGTGTATAATTTCCATGCTCAATGTTTGTTATCTATCCAATATATATATATGCCTCTTTTGAACATGTCTTGTGTTATATTAATATTAATGCCTCTTTTGAACCTACCTTTTACCAATTTTTATTTTCCTTTTCAAGTTTTTTTTTTTTTTTTAACTTTTAAATTACTCATATATGTTTACAAAATTCAGTATTTTAATCTTTTTAACTTTTTTGGAAACTTATGAGTGTTGTCAATATCTATGTCTTTTTTGCACTATTAAATTCAACATCACTCTCTAACATTCAGATAGAATGGATTACGTACCTCTGATTACAAGTAAAAAGGATTAAAAAACAAAAAATTGCAAACATAGAAAATTAATTTTAAAGTTAAAAAATTTAGAACACACAAATTAAGATTGGTACATGTATTTTCCCTATTTATGTATGTACATTAATTCATCATTATTATGTACATGAACACAAAATCTAGTCCATTAAAAAAAAGATTGATGAAGAAAATATTGTTGGGATATTCAGACCCGCTGATATCCTTATGTCTGATAAATCAAATCAACTTATAATATGATAAGTTGTATTGTATAGACAACTTCATTATTTATCTTGTAAATAGCTTCTGATAGCATCAGTCGAGAAGAACCCAGTTGATGTTTTAGAGAGACACGCGAACACTCAAGAAGGCAAGAGAAGATGAAGACCAGAAGAGGAGGAACCAATCGAGGGGAACTCGACTGATCAACTGAGATCTCATCAACTGATCAGTACTCTTATCAGCTGAGGACCAAACACAGTTGAGGACCATAGCTGGTTACTAGACAGTCAAGGTTTATACAGTTGGGGAAGCAATCTGATGCTCAAGTGTTAAATCCAGATGAGCTGAACCCAGAATCAATTGAGGCAAATGTCATTTGTTTCTGTATATAATGAAGGACAAATCAGAGTTCACGTTGACCAATAGGAAGACGACAACAGACACCAAAAGATCTAACATGACACACTGCACAAGAAAAAAAGTCAAAGATATGGTGAATATTAGGTGACAACTGTAATATTCATCATATCAATCAAAAGATTGTGTTTTCCAAAATAGTGGAGAATTGAATGCTATCATCCAACGGTAACATTCTACATCAATACTATATATATGAGTTCATATTCATATATCACGCATGAGCGAAGGGATGCAAAAGTCGAGCAAAAGAGTTGAAGTGTTCATCTATCAAGATTAGCTCAAGAGAACTTCAATGAAAATTCAACACACATCATTTTTCAAACTGTGAGTGAACTCATCAATCCTAAGCTAGTATAGTCATCTATATATCCAAAGCTTAGAGAGAAATTTTCAATCCTAACTTAAGGCTAAATAAGATTGTAAGAGAAATTCTCACTTAGTTCATGCACATCAAACCAACCCTTCTATCCTAAACTTCTAGAAGCCAAAGTTTGAAAAGATCAATGTAAGAGTGCTATCCCTCACAATGACTAGTGGAAACAGTTGTACTGTGGAAGTTTATCGAACTCAAAGTCTTCTTTTGAGACTATAAAGTAGCGGGGCGTGTTACTCTTGACACATAAAATATTACAAGTCATTGGAAGGGATTAACATCACAACTAGGCTGTGAGAGTGGATGTAGGACTGGGTTCGAACCACTATAAATGATTGTGTTATTTACTGCTTTAGCATGCATGTTAGCATTCTACATAACATAGTTTTAAAGGACGTTTTGTATCAGCTGATACCATCTTATTTACTCGCTACTCATGGTAAAGCAATGACTCTTGACGGACTCGTCGTTCTGAGTCCGAAAATCTATTATGGAGAAAAATCTGACACCGAAGTCAAGAGTTCAGTTCGTTTTAACAAGTCATATGTATCAGTTGACATCAAGTCAGCTGATCGTTCATGCAATTATTTACAAAAGTTTTTCACATATTTACGAATACAATTATGGGCACATCAATTCCACACTTGACTCTGATAGATGACCAATCAGCTGATAAGCTAGTCCTAGGCCCCTAGTGAATCAGCAGACTAGTTATCTTGAAACGTTATTTATTTTTCTACACTTAGAGCACATCAAGTACTCTAAATCACTCGTCTGATACCCCATAGCAGGGACCAACAAATATAATTGATAGTTTAATTTGTTAATGTTTTTAATCTTACACCACGTTAAACAAAATATTTGTCTTTCTATAATTTAAGTATTCATTTTTTCAATTATCAATATTAAGCGACACTTTTTTTATTTTTTCTATAAGTCAATGTCATCATTTTTAATGTATATATATATATATATATATATATATATTCCCAGATATTCAAAATGTATGTTACTTTAGATTTATGCACATATATTAAGAAAATTAATGATTTTTTATTATAACTCTAATTAATTGTTCTAGAATTCTATGTTATACATTAAAAATTATTACTATTTAAATTATTAATAAATTTGAGGGTAATTTATTTAGTAAAAAAAAAAAAATTGTATTGAAAAGTGCAAAACGATATATAATTACAGAAGAAAGTACGTATATGTGAGTAATGTGTGTATTTATATATGTACTTGCAATTGTAAATATAAATATAATATATGGGAGTATATACGGTGTGTATATATATATCCAGATAGTTGATTCGTTGTGGACTTTTTGTTGTACGGACGGGGACCATATGATCTCGTCGTCTATGATAATATTTGATAATGAGAGGGGAGGGAGACAGCGTAACTGAAAGTAAAGCAATACTACTATATAAAATGACTTCTCCATTACTTTTTATCAACTCTTCTGCACTATTTATTTCTCTCTCTCTCTCTCGCTTTCACAAATATATAAAATGATTCGTCCATTACTTTTCTTTAAGTCCTTGCACTATTTAAATACCCATCTCTTTCTAAAACACATACTTCATCTTCTTGTTTGTACAATTTTTAAGGAGTATAGTAATATTTAATGGGTAGCATGGTATTGATGCAGAAATATAAAAAGAGAAGATATTGCTAGAGATGAGAAAAAAAATATAATGATCAATTGAAGAGAATAAAACAAAAATGAAATGAATAATGTGAAAAGTAATGACATAAAGTATAATTTTGAGATATTTAAGAAAAATAGTTAAAAAATAAAAAATAAATTTATTTTTATTTAAAAAAATGTTCAATTAAATCTGAAACGGACTCATTTGACAAGTGTTCAATCAAGTACAGTACGGTAGGGACGGGGTATTTATTTTACTTTGTCACCCTAATCTAACCACCCTAGATATGGAATCAACTAAAGAAAAGAAAAGTAAAGCAAATAAAAATGACTCAAGAGTCGTCCATTATATCAAGTCTTTCTAATGAAGTATTCTAATTCTACATTCTACATTATTATTTAAATACCCACCTTACTCATTCTCTCTCTCTCACTCACCCTCCCTTCCACTCAGTGATCCATAGCCCTGGATTCTTGCTTATAAGGTAAATTCTTTTGTGTATTTTTATTTATCTTGCTCTTAGTATGAAAACATTCCTATAACTATTAATTATCTTAATTTTTTCCTAAAACATAGTTGTAATATCTTCGATTTAAAGCACATGTACGATGATGATCTACAAGAATTTATGAGGCTGATTCCTTGATATATAGTTGCAACTCTCTGGAATCCTAATATTTTCAAATATACCGATAAATAATTAATATGCATGTTTTTTGTTGTTGAAATTTTATAAGATAGAATGAGGCAAGAGTTTGTTATTGTTATATTATTGAGAGTTAACTAATAGGCATATAAATGAGCTACAAGAGTTGAATCGAGTAGCGTCAAACTCGACCTCGACTCAAACTTGTTTGAGCTTATTTTCTTTGAACTCGAGCTCGATTTGAGAAAAAACTCGAAATATTTAAACTTGATTTGACTTGACTCGATATTTTACATAATATTAATTGAATTTTTTTATTTTATTTATAATTAAAATATATTTATATATAATTAACACGTTAGAGGAAAATTGTAAAGTCATGTGAGCTCGAACTAACCTATTATTGACTATGGTTGAGCTTGCACTCGAGCACGAGTTCAAGTTAATTTTGAACTTTCCTTGAGTCCATGATGTGAGTTGAATTTACACATTTCTAACTTAGATAATAAAAATGTAGAGAAGAATTAAAAAGAGGTAGCTAGTTGACAAATTATACTCGGTAGATGGTTTTTTCCCCCATTAATTGGTGAATGTTAACACAGTTAATCAAAGGAAGATCATCCGTCAAAATCCAAATTGAGAATTCAGAAATACAAAATTTAATTACTAATTACTATTAATATTGGAAATGAAAGTTTTATTGATTTCATTTTGGTCCTTTTACCTTTCAGTAGATTTTTAGTGATCCATCCATCCATCCAAGCTGGCAAATGGGAAACCTGCAAAGTGTTTGGCAATATTTGAGTGAAGTTTTTGAAGAGGAAAAAACAATTTCTTATGCAAATTCATACTACTACAATGGTGAAAAACTAAAGTACGCCCCTAGTCACATTAATGCTGCTGTTGATCACAAATATCAAACAATATTATCTGTTCCAAACACTAAAATAAGGGGCGGCCATACTAAAAATGTTAACAGCAGGGCTGGAAAACAGAGAGCAGAGGAGGCTGTTACTACTAGTATTAAATGCAATGTGAGATGGATGAAGCATTACAGCAACTGCCACCGGATACTGGTTGTGGGGGACGGCGATTTCTCATTTTCTAATTGCTTAGCTTCTGCCTTTGGTTGGGCCTCCAACATGGTCGCCACCTCTCTTGATTCTCAAGGTATTTCTATCATCTTCACTTTTGCATGAATGAATGTGAATGTGTTAATTGGATTGCTTGCAGACTTTCTAGTGAAGAACTACCACAATGCATTGTCCAACTTAACCCAATTAAGCATTAGGGGGTGCAAAGTGATGCAACTAAAATGTGCAATCATCCCTTTCTTGGGGTCATTAAATTCAATCGCATAGTCTTCAACTTCCCATTTGCTGGATTTTTCAAGAATGTTTCGCGCAATTGTGTGCTTCGGTTAGTTATTTCCAAAACCATTATACTATTACTCATGAATTGCAAGATATTAACCTGCGCGCGCGCTACATTGTCATTGTTGTATGTAGGCGTCACAAGAAGCTGGTGAGCCAGTTTCTGAAGAACGCAAAGGAAATGATAAGTGAAAATGGAGAAATTCACATAACACACAAGACCAATGGAATTCACCTGCAGTGGAATGTGGAGTCCATGGCTTCTTCCCACAGGCTCAGGCTTGTTGAGGCTGTTGATTTCAATCTTTTCGAGTATCCAGGATACAACACCAAGTACGGATTTGGGGGCGATAGTAACTTCAATTGCTATCCTAGCAAAACCTACAAATTTTGCCTCTAATTCTTACATTCTAAAATGTATCACCATATTTCACTTTGCTCTCCAACTTACCTTGCTTAATGTGTATAATTTCCATGCTGAATGTTATCTATCCAAAATATCAATGTTTTCAACTTGTCTTGCATGTGTTATACTCTCTCAGTCTTTTTTTTTTTTAACATTTATTGTTTGCACAAATTATTTTAATGTAAAAATTATTTATTGATATTAAAAGTGATAAAATTACATTTTGAATGTGATAGTATTTTTAAAGGAGCTAGTAGATAGTTATTTTCTTTTCAATTGGTATTCGAAATATCGTCTATTGGAGTGATAAATTTTGTTAGTACCAAAAATATAATGACATGCCTTGGCAATGTATTAAAATTTACTAATTTAAAGGCATTAAACTAATTTTTTACAATGTGTGCTAGAGGTAAATCATGATAAAGATTTATGTTCTCACAAGTGCACAACTTAAGCGGAATAGGTTTGGTCGGCCGTTTAGTTTTTGGACAATAAAAAAGAGAAAAAAATTAATTTTTTTTTTTATAAAATTTGGATTTCTTTATAATTTTTAGGGTTAATTCTAAATAAATACACCACATTTTATCTCAATATCAATTTAATCACGACCTTTACGATTTTTTTTTTTAAAACCCCAACCTTTCATAGTGTTGCAATTAGATACACATTTTTTTTTTCCGGTCAACAATTGATGATGTGGCTTGCCGGAGCTCGCCACGTCATATTACACATATTTTTTTTATTTTCCCTATAAAGATTACACTTTATAAAAATATATTTTTTTATAAAAATAAAATTGCAGTGTCTCCTCCGCTTCTCAAACTAAATCAAGTTTTCTTCTACCATTCTCAAAGTAAATCAAGTTATTCTCCTAACCATAAAAATTAAATAAAAATAAAACTCTCGGCATCTTCGGCGTCTTCTTCACTTCTCAAACTCAACAGAGTTCTTGTTATGCGCGTCTCTCTCACTTCTCAAACTCAATCAATCAAGTTCTTCTATTCAAATCCTAAAAATCAAAATTATATAAGGGATAGAACATTTTTGTTGCAATAATCATTAGTGTTTAAACACATTAATTCCTAAAATATTTTCCTCTCTCATAAAGCATATAAATTGTAGTTCTCGAACTAGTTGAACAAAATAATAAAAAACCACGCATGAAATTTTATTTTTATAAAATTTTATGGTTAAGAGAGAATAACTTGATTTGAGAGGTGTTTTCAAACAATACAAACAACTTCCAGAATCACTTTTTTTAAAGTTGGCCTCTCACAACTTTTACTTTTCAGAAGTGTTTTTAAGCTAGTATGGTAGAAGAAAACTAGTTTGAGAAGCGGAGGAGGAGACGCGTGCAATTTTATTTTTATTTTTATAAAATTTTATATTTATATAAAGTGTAATTTTTATAGGAAAAATTAAAAAAAAAGTGTAATATGACGTGGCGAGCTCCGGCAAGCCACATCATCAATTGTTGACCGGAGAAAAAAAATGTGTATCTAATTGCAACACGATGAAAGGTTGGGGTTTTAAAAAAAAATCGTAAAGATCGTGATTAAATTGATATTGAGACTAAAGATGGTGTATTTATTTAGAATTAACCCTTATTTTTACAAGATAGAGATTGACTTTTTTTTTTTTTAAATCTCATGTTTCATTTATTTTTAATACATTATATATGTAATATAAATTATATGACAAATTATTAACAATGACATATGTTATATATTAAAATTGATCAATTAATATGATCACAATTAAAATAGTTTATGATTGATCATCCTCTAATGAAAATCTTTAATGAAAGATGAAACATCAAAATGATCTCAATTATAATTTTCTAAAACTCATTTTCAAGAACGCAGACGTATGTATATTGGAACAATGTCAAACATACAATATATATTTGTGAAATTATCATATTAGAGTAGAATTAATAAAAAATAAACAACTTCAACATTAATCATCATTTTATGAAGAAAAAAAAACTATTGGTTTAGTAATGTAAAGTTAAAAACTCCATAATTATTAAGCCCAACTTTTCCTTTATAATTATTGTTGTTATTGTTATTGTTAATACTGCCCTTTTTTTTAACAATATAATAACTTCAAGTTGCTTAATTACAGAATATTAGTGTACTCTAATATATTAAAATATTTGTGTACTCTAATATATTAAAATGTTTGTGTAGTTGATTTGGTGTGGACTTTATGTCGTAGACCGGGACCATGATCTCGCCGGCTATGTTAATATTGAGAGGGGATATAGCGTCAAAGAAAGAAATGGTTGATACATATTGTGAGAGTTATAATAATTTTTCATTAAACAAATGCATAGATACTTGATCTATATTTATACAATAAAACTTGGGATAACCAACTAATATGGTTACCATTTAATAACCACTAATTAACTAACTAACTAATTATTTGCTTAGTCTAACATTTTCCCTCCAAGCTATCTCACAATTAAATTCTCTACAAATTTTTTATTCTATTATATATCTCTTTCTTTATTTTTTCACTTTTTTTTATTAATTACTAAATTAAAAAAAAAAACATTGGTACACATTTAAAAAAATATAAACATTAAGTTAAATTTTAATAATCAAAGAATTTTAAATAAATTTTTAAAATGGTGTAATATATAAAAGTATCTTATATACCGCCTACTGCCTAGTAGGCCGATTTTCCACTAGCAACTAAAGAAAGACGAAGACTTTTACTTTGTTAACGAAGGAGACTAACTTTGATAAATAAATAAATAAATGTCGAGACAAAAAAATAGAAAATAAAATGCAGATAAAATGCACAAGAGGCCAAACCAACTAGAAAATTAATTAATGTGAAAAATAGAAAAACACATAATTTCTGCAGTGATTGCCATTATTTTATTTTGGTTTGCCCAAATTTCTTTGAGAATGGAACATTTTTTTTTTTTTTTGTATTTTTTAAAGAGAAACATTACTTTCACATCTAGTATCTGCTGCTTTCCTTAAAAAAAGGAATTTAGTTGTGAATTGATATTCTATCCCATTAATCGGGTGGAGGCTTTTCCACCATCATTTATTTTAATCATTGTCCGGCTTAAAAAAAATATGTGTATCCAAATTATAATCTAAGCATTAAAGATATGCTGTTTTTGGGATTTAAATATGTGTTTGAAGTAATGATTTTGAAATTTTTTTTGATAGGTAAAAATGTGTGTTTATTTTAAAATTTAATAGAGTGAAATTTTATTTTATATCAAATTAATTAATGAATAAATTATTTTACAGTGTATCAAATAGATTTACAGGCAATTATATAAAGTAGAGATTGTAAAGTGCTAAGTTCATTCATGTGCGTTATATAAAGTAGAGATTGTAAAGTGCTAAGTTCATTCATGTGCGTCCGGTGATTGAGATATGATAAAAAAAACTTATATATTTGATACATAAAATATAATTAATTAAAGTAAATAAAGACTAGAATTCACAAGTAAACTAAGATTCACAAATATTTAGAAATTGCATTAGTTGAATATATTTTATGTGTAAAATATATCACATAAGTGCGGCTCTTGAGACAAAGAACTTTATTTGTAAAAAGACAAAAACTTATATACAATATTTTATAATAGTTTTATTGTGAAATATGCTCAAATAGCTATTTGATTCTGATCCACTATATTCAATCTATCTGCACCCCATATTTAAAAATAAAAATAAAAATAAAAAATAGACCTGACCGACTTTTTATATTGGATTGCCATGCTTATTTGCCCTCATATTTTATGAGTCAGAAGAACCATCTTTTTAAAGTTTAAACTATCGATCTTTGACATATGTTTAACTTTTTTTATTTTACTAAAAAATACAAAAACATAAAAACTGATTAAGATAAAATCATTTGTGAGTTTGTTTTAATTAATTGTTGATTATTATGTATTTTGTAATTTTAGGGATGATTTGTTCAAAATGCGTGGATCTAAATCTATATTTATTGTTTTGGGATGAATTGAGTACTTTAAAGACAAATATGTGTTATTCAAAAGCCAATTATGTGTTACTTGTCCTTACAGTAACATATAATTGTATTTATATTAACATAGATTAGAAATAAGTTTTTCTGTTTGTTTGGTGGGTGATTTTCATTAAAAGATCTATTTGATTTAGTATGATTTTGGTATGACTTGCAAAAAAATATGTGAAATTTTTATCCTTCCTTAATTTAATTGTACTAATATTTCATGTTTGCTCTTACAATAACATATAATTAGCTTCATATTAACACAGACTTGGAGCCCGTTTTTCTATTAGCCTTATGTGCGACTTTTGCACAATTTTTTTATAAAGATCTATTTGACCTAGTCAAACCCACAAAAGATTCACGAATTTTTTGCCCTTCCTTAAATATATTTATATTTCATATAAGTGTCCCTCTTGTAAAAAAAATGTTCATCCCTCACTTAATATTATATTTCCTAAAAAAAAAAAAAAACAAGCATCACTCTTTTAATAATTTTTCTCAAATATCTCTAAATTACATAAAATGTCATTTCTTTTTTCATACTAATACAATTAGAGTTAATATTTGAGTTGAGTACTTGAAATTCAAACTCAATCCGAATTCTTATCATTATCACTCGATTATATTGACGAGCAAAAAATTGAGTTCAACTCGTTAAATAAATCGAGTTGAGTTCAAGCCTTAACGAGTAACTTTCCTCATTAATCTGTCCAATAAAGTAGAAAGAATAGCAATACTAATAAATAACTTATATAATAAAATTAATATAATCTGTCCAATAAAGTAGAAAGAATAGCAATACTAATAAATAACTTATATAATAAAATTAATGTAAACAGTATATGATGATCAAACAAGGGTATAATATATTTTGATTTGTTATATTTTAGTTTTTTCGTAAAAAAAATTCACAACTATTTTTAGGAGGGAGTAAGTACTTATATGTATGGAAATGATACAGTGTGATAAATTTTTTTATATGTTTAATTTTATCCTTATCAATTTTAAAACTTATTCTCCAAGACACATATATTCTTATTTATACGGGAGACATAATCTAATTAATTTGATAAAGATAAATTATTTTTTTAACGATATCCATCTATACGAATAAAAATTAAATTCTTTTTATTGATAAACATCTAGTACGCGAAATTAATATTTTTTTATCCATACCCATCAATCAATACGAATAAAATAAAATAGATAAAATCTTTTTATTGATTAACATCGCCCACGAATCCACGATCCCACTTTTCGAATATCAACTTAAAAGAGGGAAATATTAATTAAAAAATTTGAAAAATCAATGGAGTAGATTAATTTGAAAATCAACAAATTTATAGCTCCTAAGTTGAAGCTATTGGGCAATTAGTGTGGGTGACGCACAGCCGCCACCGTAAACCAGTCATTGTAGCAGTGACAATAAAAGAAAAGAGAGAGACTTTAAGAGAAAGAAACTTCTCCGAATAACATACGAAACTTTTTTAAATGATTTGTAAACATTTTCTTGGAGAAACCCATCAAGTGATCCTTCGTTTCGAAACCCATTAATCCGTTTTTGTGATGATGATGATGAGCGGATTTGGGGGAAGGTTTGAGAGATGGATAAAAAGTTATTCGTCACGTCATACTATTTTGTTAGTGGGCGAAGGAGACTTCTCATTCTCCCTCTCTCTGGCAATGGCTTTTGGCTCTGCAACCAACATTGTTGCAACTACGCTCGATTCTTATGGTACTACTATTTTCTCTTTCATCCTTTTCCCCCTTTTTCGATCGTTCGTTCTTGACACGATTTCACTACACAAGGAAATTGTGGGGTTTATTATTATTAGAGTGTGTGCAATGAGTAAATTTAGGTTTTTTTTTTTGTAATATATAGTGTGATCAATGGAAGAATCTATTGAATGGGAGTGTAAACAGCTCCAGAATGCAATATTTTCATATCTTGAAATTGGTGATCTCTCTTATGTGTCCTGTTCTTGATATCTTTCCTGTTTGTAATAGAAATTTGTTTTACTGAATCAGATTCATTGATCAGCAAATACAAGGATGCAAGTGAAAATGTGGATATGTTGATTTCCCTGGGGGCAACACTCTTGTTTGGAGTGGACGCCACCCAAATGAAGAATCGGCTCGAACTCCAGTGGATGAAATTTGACAGAATTGTTTACAACTTCCCTCATGCTGGTTTTCATGGCAGGGAAGATGATCCAAACTTAATTAAGTAAGCTTCTTTTCTTGGAAAAACTATATACATTTGTTTTGGTTTGTGTTAATGCTAATGCTGAGTTTGTCATCACTTTATTTGAAATTCTAGGCATTGCTGTGTTTAATGCTAATGCTAAGTTTATGTCATCAGTTTCCTGATTGCAGAATCTCTTTGTCGTATCCCGAAAATTATCTTCAACAACTTCCGAACTATTTAAAAAGGAAAGTGTGACACCATATGTATGCACTAATTAGTTAAATATCTGAGGTTATGCTTAATTTATTGCTACTAGAAAGTAACTTGTAATTAATGAATCACTCTGTCCTGTATTAGCTTTAGTTTGTACATTGATTTAGTGTGCCTAATATTATACATTGTTTTAGGTCATGTTTGATAGCTTAGATTAATTATATATCATCTCTTATAAGTTGTTTGATAACTTAGATTAAGGGTGGATTATGCTTTAAAATCTATAAAGTTTAGATATCATCCTAATCTTAGTTAATTAGTATATATACTTATTGAATTTATCTGTATTTAATGCTAAACCTAAGATTATCTTCATATCATGATGTACAAGTTTCCTGATTGCATAACGTCTTCCTCTTTTTACTTTGAAAACAATCATCCACAATTTATCAGTTTCTTTTGGCTTCTCTTTATGCTCAGGATGCACCAGAATCTAGTGCGGGGATTCTTACAGAATGCAAGCAGCATGGTGCAGCTTGGTGGTGAAATTCATATCAATCACAAAATTAGCCCACCATTTGACAGATGGAAACTTGAGGATCTTGCATTAGAGTGTTCACTAATTTGCATAGCGAAAGATAACTTCTACATTAAAGACTACGAATGGTATTGTCATAAAAGAGGATCAGGTTGGAAACCCGACGACTCATTCCCACTTAGTGCTTCCAAAACCTTCAGGTTCAAACTCAATCCTGCTGTTGAACAATATCTGATTATGATGTCCTCATCATCTCAGACGCTTGCAATGCCTCCAGTCAGTCCTATTTCCATTTATGATGCCAACTCGCCCATCAACGAACTACCATTGGCCAACTATACAAGTGAGTGCCAGATTTTATTCGGGCAGTATCTTAATCACGTGGAGGAAACATTTGGGAGCGACAGCTATGATGTTCGACGCACTGTTGAAGAAGCTATGAGGATTGGTTTCGAAACGTACGCGAGTGCAATGCCAGAGAGACCCTCGAGTGATTTTATTGGCATTTTGGAAGAACTTTACAAGATGAGCATTATGAGAGCCCAGCAATTGCAGCTGATTCTGTTATTTCAAGGCCAGCAACTTTAATAATCGAGTGGTTGTGGAATTCTTTTGAGTAACATTGAGGTGGGGAAGGAGAATCAAAGTCATAGTTACTAGTGACTTTGATTCCATAAAACCAAGGAATCCATCATACATCGCATCACCTATTTGTGAGGTATGAGTATAATTTCACACTATACAATTCCTTATTTTATGGAACACTCCCTTAGATAAACACTTGATGTTCCTGTGTGCAAAGGAATTCAGAGATTGTATTAATGTTGTGTGTTCAGAAAACATTTATTTTCTGGGTGCTTTGGATTGGCCTAACTCTGTTTGAGTGAACTCCATTTTCCCACTCATGAATTGTTCTGAAATGCACTCTAGGTATCAGTCTCACAACCTCAGACATTTGATCGCACACTAGGTTGTAGTTTAACTTTTTGTTTTATCATTTTATGCTTAGATCATAACAGATTTGGTTAGTCTGATTCTTTTTCAGAATTTTTGGGACATTTAAAGAAAATCATTGAATATTGAACAACACTAAAACTAAATTACTTGCGCCAAACAAAGTTATAAAACAATATCTAAAAAAAAGTATATGTATTCAAGTAGCTCCGTCCTATGGTGTCGACATGCTTTGATGGTATTCAATATTGTTCATGGTATTCAATATTGTTAAAACGAACAATCGTAAGCATATTATTGATCTGAATATTGTTTCTTACGTAAGATATTACAAGGGGTATGTATATATACTTGACTGCTACTATAAGCCCTAACAGAAGATAAAAAAACCCATAACTAATTATGGAAACTAACCCCTAATATGCAACTAACTCTAGATATCCAAAACAAGCTCACGTGACTAAACTGAAAGATCGCGCATACAAACATGAAATATCATCCAATACTCCCACTCAAGTTGGCGTGTGAAGGTCTCAAACACTCAACTTGCCTTGTAAAAACTTCTAGCATTCCACTCCAAGTGCCTTGGTAAACATATAAGCAACTTGATTGGTGGTCGAAATCATGCAAGGGTGAATGTCCCCACTTGAAACTCGTTCAAGTAGAAAATAAAAATCTATTTCAATATGTTTAGTGCGCTCATGGAAAACGGGATTCATAGCAACACAATGGACTGCTTGATTGTCACAATATAGATCGGTAGGACCCGTTTAAAAAATCCCAAAGTCACGAAGCAACCATCGAAGCCAAACAACTTCGCAAACTGTGGTGGCCATGACTAGATACTTCGCTTCGACCGATGAACTAGACACAACCGACTGCTTCTTGCTGCGCCAAGCGTGATTATGTACCCCGTGGAGGATCGACGAGTATATGGGCATCCAACTCAATCCGAGTCACAGTGTACTCCCCGTGGAGGATCGACGAGTATATGGGCATCCAACTCAATTCGAGTCACAGTGTACTCAGAGAGTGAAATCTCCTGTTGTTGGGAGAAATATTCCATGTTCCGACGACTACTTCAAGTAACGAAGCACTCTGCGAGTGGTTGTCAAGTGCATTTGGCGTGGACTGTTGGTCCCAAAGTTGAGTTAAGATTGAGTAAGCTAAGAAAGTCTAGAGGGGAGGGGTGAATAGACTTTAAAAAATCTTTCAAAATATCAGAATATGCAATGCGGAATTTAGTCTTCTTAGTGTACTGTATTGTGCTTACTCAGCTCAGATCAGTACTTTCAGAATAATATGGGCCTTACTAGTTTATACTCAACTTTTCTATAGATCTTTATCTTTGTAAATTCTTAATGTTCTTAGTTAAACAATTCAGAATTTTATAGTGGTTCGACAAATGTCTACATCCACTCTCACAACTCCAGTTGTGAAGTTTTATTAACTCTTCTTCTTGAGTTTCTTGTGGCTTAAAGTCCCAAAATTAAGACTGTGATCTTATCGATTATACCTCCAGGTATATCTTCGATCTACTAGTAATTCTACAAGTAACTAGCACACTTGTTTTGCAAAATACAAACTTAAAACTGAAAAGTAAAACTTCTCTTTGAATAGCCTTTGATTCTTCTCTTCAATTCAGTGGCTCTTCTTCTTCTTCTTTAATCTCCTTCAACTCTGTGAGTTTTTCAATGCTCTGTAGACTTAGATTGCTCTTGAATGCTTTTAAGATCAGTAGTCTAAGCAGTAGGAGATTACACAGTATTTATAGAATTTAGTATGACAGTTAGCAGTTTGTGAACTAACTCTCAACTAACTCTAAAACTGTTTTTGTAACTTCTTCTTGTAACCGACTTTGTAACTTCCTTCAACTTCCAAGTCAGCATATCTTCAAATATATCTTCAGTTACTCTTTAAATAAGCTTTCCAAACTTATTCTTCAAATTCACCAAATCAGCACAGTAACTTACTGTTCTGATTTTTACTCTTCGGATTTTACTCTGCTGAGTCAGTCAGCACAGTAACTTAAACTGTTCAAAACTTCTCCAGATTTCTTCTAAGCTCTTCTTCAATTCTTCTTTGAAGTCTTCTTATTCTGAAGTAGTCCTCTGAGTCTTCTTTAGTCTTCTGATCTTCTTCTAATCTAGTTCTAATCTACTGTTCTGAACTTTTACAATGCTGATTACAACAGAATACAACTTTACATATATAAAACCTATCTATACATCAACTGAACTACATACAGATGAGTATATCTAAGTCCTATACTATAAGCTGTCTATACAATACAAAACATCAACTTAGTTCCTAACAGTTCATATATCAGATCAGTAAACAATAAGATCAGTAACTCATGTAAGATCAATAAACTTACATATAAGATCAGTAAATATATATCTATAAGATCAGTAACTCAGATTCAAATATCTCATATAAGATCACTAAAATTATTCTCAGTTTCCATACTCAGATCAGTAATCTTATTTCTAATGACTCAATTAAGATCAGTAATCTTATTCCTAATATTACTAAATAAGATCAGTAAACTTATTTCAGATATCATTAAGATCAGTAATCTCAATTTAAGTTTCTCATCAAATGACTTAGTTAAGATGACTTAGAACCACATATATTACTAACTTTAAGTTGCTTTTGGCCATCAAAACATACTTTCATCATCTAGAACATTGTTTCAAGGATTCATATCCTAACAATTTCCCCCTTTTTGATGAAGCCAAAACTACTTAAATGTTAATAAATCAGTAGTTAAGTATGTAGTCAATCATAACAGTTCATCAATTCAGAAATCATATCATATTCACAATCAAATCAGATATTTCACATATTACACATACTAACAAAATATGAAAAAAACAAAATATAGAAATAAAGATTAAGGTTAAGAAATGTTATCTTCTGAGCTTGTCCTTCATCTTCATTCTATATCTTCAGATTCTGAATGCAACATACATCCTTGCTTTGATATCCATCATATGTTGATGATCAGTGATTCCTTCTTCTTTGATAATCTCAGCAATTATGTTGTTAATCTCCTTGTAATCTGGTTCTCCATTTTCCAGTCTTGGAGGTTCCCAATTTGGTTCTTCAGGACACAAGATCTTGGTTCCAGCACGAGCAGCAACTTGTGCTATATCTTCCCAAAAATCTTGATCAATGTTCAACATGAATTCTTCAAAGTCAGCAAATTCAGCTTCTTTGCTCGAATGATCACCAAACTTCCTCACAATGAAGTTTGCAATTTGCCACTTCTTCTTCAGATTTTTCCAATGTTCCATATTTTCTGTTAGAACAATAAAATCCACAAAGTTCTCATCTTGAAATTTTTTATCAAATTCTCTTCCTTCAGCTTTCCTTTGAGCATTCAATTTCTTCTTCAAAGTAGCAACTTTATTATCAAATCTTGTTTTTAAGAACTTGATATCCTTTTCTTTCTTCTTTTTCAGCTCTGCTTCTTCAGCTTTCTTTTTCTTCAAAACTTCAAGTTTTTCTTGCTCTTCACTTGAAATACCAACTTCAATTTACTTCTTGATCTGGCAAGTCTATCAGTTTCTTCTTCTTCTTGTTCTTCATCAGACAAGACTAACTTTCTCTTCTTCTGAATAGAACTTTCAGCAATATCAGGTCTCTTCTCAACAATTTCTTGACCTTGCTGTTTCTGTTGCTTCCTTAGTTTCAGCTTTTCATTCAGAATTGCAATTTCTTCCTTCAATTCATCTTGACTCACAACCAACTGAGCTTGTTGTGACTGAGTTTGCTCCATTACTCTTCTTATCTTATCTTCCCCCTTTTTGGCTTCATCATGCCACTCTTTCATGGGAGTTAAGTGTTGTTCCATCTTGTCATGCAATACTTTAGATAAGTTCTTCTCTTGAAGTCTATGGAGGTCATAAATCTTAGACATTGTATGCTCCATAACTCTGTCAATTGAATTTTAAGCAATCATCTTATTCATTCTGTTAGTAGCTTCTTGAAACATCTTCACAGCATTTTCCAATTTAGCTTGAAGCTCTGCATTCTGCTTTTTCAACATTTCAAAGTCAGAATTATCAGTTTCCTTCTCAACAGGAACTGTTCTGATCTGTTCCTGCACATCCTCAGGAATAATAGGATCAGTAGAGTGTAATGGAATGCTTTCCATCTCTTCAGCATTTAAGTCTTGATTTTCCAAAGCTTCTGTTTCTTCAATCACAACAGTGTTCTCAAACACTTCTGTTGCATTGTTAACATCCTCATCAATTTCCATAAAATCCTTTTCTGCAGCATTCTCAGCTTCATCAACACCCTTCTCTTCACTTTCCATAAATAAATCATCATCTGCAGAAGGAGTTGCAACCTTTTCCACAGTGTACTTAATTCCAGTTAACCTTTCAACAAGGTGAACTACAGACTCTGGAGTAACTAACTCAAGAAAAGAGTTAACACCAGCTGCTTGCATCTGCTCTGCTTCCCAATCATCAAAGATTGAAGCACCTCCCATACCTTCCATAATAGCCAAATTCTCCTTCAAAGTACTCCTCTTAAGATACACCCATGTGCCTATCCTAAGGAGTTTTTCAAACTCAACTGAGCTTTCATCCAATCCAGGAAATTGCTTCAACAAAGCTATCCTCAAATCTATCCTGATTCTATCCTCTTTATCACAGATAGTATAATCCATTAAATCAGCAGGTTTAGGAGTTATAAATTCAGGTTCAGGGGATGATGAAATGTCAATTGGTACAGTAGAAGGTTCAAATTCATGTTCAGTAGAGTGATCATGAATCTGTGTTGGGGAATGATGTGGTGAAGGTTGATGTGAAGTTTGATGTTGAGGACTAGAAATAGGAGTAGGATCAAAAGTAGTGTTCTGAGGGGATGAATGGGGAGTGTTCTGAGTCACAGAAAAATAGTGAGCTGATTGTTCAGAACATGAAGGTTGAGGGTTTTGGGTTTCAGCTGGGCTTGGTTCAGAGTTTGAAGGGGTAGAAGACACATCAACAAACTTTCTCCTAGCACTTCTCCTCTTAGTTCTCTTATGCAAAGCAATAGGACTAGGAACACTAACCTCTTGCTCTTCTGAGCTTGATTGCACCACAGTCTCAACAAATCTGACTGTTGGCTCTGAGGCAGCTGTAGCAGACCTTCCTCTCCTTGGTCTAATACTGCTCGGATCATGCCTCGCCTTCGATCTAATCTCTGGTTGATTGTCATCAGATCGGTACATTGAAGCTCCAGACTCTTGTGCTTCAAGTTCTTGAGGTTGCTCCAAAGGATTCTCTTGTTCAAAGCGAACAGACTCCTTCTTCATCAAGAACTTCCCATGATGGAATTTCTTGGATTACTCCAATACGGCTTTTTAACCAACTGAGGCAACAAGAAGCTCAACTTGTTTCCGAACCCTAACTTCGATTTAATCGAAAATTCCATAGTATCCTCATCGAACAGAACTTTGTCTTTCTCATTTAATAACCTTTCCAAGAAAAATCCTTGCCAATCACCTTGAACCCTGTCAATGATTGCAGCCATAATTCGAATCTTGAAACTTGATAAAGCATCCTGGCTATGATGTTGCCCTAACAAGCACTTTCCGGCTATGTCCATCAAAAACTGAAGACCAGTAGGAAGAACATCCTTCTTCAGATTAGTCAAGGACTCTGTTTCAACACCTGACCATCTTCCTACACATTCCTTCTCTTCTCCAGCTTTGTAATTCATAATGTCCACTGGGCCTTGAGGCAAATCCAACATCACTTCTAGGATTTCCCTTGTAATAGTGACCTTATGCCCAGAAAGCATGGAGTGAACACCATTGCTATCTCCTTTGAGTTGCAAATAAAATTCCATAGCCTCCGGTTCATAGACATTCAGTGGAGATGATTCCAGAAATTTCCTCAGCCCACACTCCTCGCACATTGTTAGAATCGCCTGATTTTCAGCATTGTGTCGGCCATTGAAATAGACAGCATTTTCTACAAAAATGCCCTTTTCGCGAACCCAGAAATTTGAATCAAATGTTCCTGCAACTTCGTTAGCTTCACTAATGATATTGATAGTTGCCATTTTGTAGAATTTTATAGAGAATAGATTTTTCCAGAAAATTTGAGTTTATGAGTTTTCAGAAATGCACTCGTAAGAAAGAAGACGATGAAGAGTGATCGTTTTTGTCAAATTCAAAACCAATCTAGGGCTAGGATTGAATTTGATTATCACAAAGAATGGTTGAGATTAAGTCTCGAAATCCGTGTATAACAAGAACTGTTCATATTCTAGTACCATTCTTAATTTTGGAGCCAATTTGTGTTTGATAAATACACCACAGTTTTTAGGTTAGAAATAGAGGAGTGTACTAATCTTCTCTATTAGTAATCTAAAATCTTGAACAATTTTTGACTTAGAGAATTCTAAACCAAAAGACTGTTCTGATGCAAATCAGCACAGTAGTTACCAAAACTATTTCTCTTCATTTTCTTACTAGTATTTAAAGACAATTTCACTTATCTGGATCAGCTGAGTACTGTGATCAGCTGAGTAACCTTTTTAGAAATCAGATCAGTAGATGGGTCAGCACAGTAGATTTCAGATCAGTACCCAATTTTCCTGATTTCACCTTTTTGATATCAGCACAGTAATCCTCAGATCAGTACTGTGTCAGATCAGTAGAATTATGTAGACAGATTAATAGTAAACAAATCTTTCTGTAGACAGATTAGTCAGTAATCAGATTAGTTCTGTAGAATAACTGAATTGTAATCAGATTAGTACTGTAGACAAAGAAGCTTTGTAATCAGTACAGTTCTGTAGACAAGTCAATTTATTAATCAGAATATATCTGTAGACTGCTATAGCCTGTAATCAGATCAGATTAGTAGACTTTTCAAATCTGTAATCAGATCAGTTCCCCCTTCAGTGGAGAATTCCTCTTCTGTGCCTGTTTCACCTTGGTAGAAGTGTCAGTTCATGAGATATAAGTGGTGAATTTCAGTACAGATCAGTAAAAATATGTTTAACTTAATGATCACATCAAGGTTTATGCTAAAGTGACTTAGTGTTCTGAGTCAACAAAAGGATCTTTAAGACATCACAGATTCCCCCTTAATGTGTGTTCTCAGTATCCCTCAGCTTTACCAGCTTCCTCATCGGGATTAAGGTCACTTTAGTAACCTTGTTACCTGTTTTAATTGTAGTGATCTGACATAGGGTTGTCTCTTTTGAATTTTGAGTTTTGATGTACTTCTCTTAGTTTCTGCTTCATATTCTTCTTGGTATAAGATCAGTACCTGAAATGTTAGCACAGTTCTATATACAAACAGAATCCATATCTATCAATCCTAAACTAATGCACAATTCTCTGAATCTCACTTCAGCCAATGGTTTTGTAAAAATGTCATCTCTTTGAATATCAGTATGAATCTTTTCCATTCTAATATTCTTCTTTTCAACATGATCCCTAATAAAATGATGCCTAATGTCAACATGTTTGCATCTAGTATGTAGAACAGGATTTTGTGTGATGGCAATGGCACTATTACTGTCACAATATATAGGTACATTAGATTCTACAACATTGTAGTCTCTGAGTTGTTGTATTAGCCAAAGAAGCTGACTACAACAACTACCTGCAGCCATATATTCTGCTTCAGTAGTAGAAGTTGCCACACTTGTTCGTTTCTTTGAAAACCATGAAATGAGCTTAGTTCCTAAGAATTGACATGAACCTGAAGTAGATTTTCTATCTATTTTGCATCCTCCAAAGTCAGAGTCTGAATAACCACTTAAAGATATATCATCATCTGCAGGATACCATAATCCTCGATTAATGGTCCCCTTTAGATATTTCAATATCCTTTTGGCAGCTTCCAGATGACTTTCCTTGGGGTTTGCTTGAAATCTTGCACATACTCCAACAGAAAAAGCAATATCAGGTCTGCTGGCAGTTAGATAGAGTAGAGAGCCAATTAAAGCACGATAGTGAGGTTGGTCAGAAGACTTACCTCCTTCATCAGGATCCATTCTGTATGTAGGTTGCATGGGCACACCAACTGTCTTACAGGTTTTAATACCAAATTTATCTAGCAAATTTTTAGTGTACTTTGCTTGATTTATAAAGATACCTTCTGGAGTTTGTTTTACTTGAAGACCAAGAAAATATGTCATTTCTCCCATCATAGACATTTCAAATTTACTTTGCATGAGTGTAGAAAAGCTTTCACTCAAGGTTTTGTTGGGTGATCCAAATATAATATCATCCACATAAATTTGAACAAGTAATATATCATTACCTTCTTGTCTTCTAAACAAAGTTCTATCAACCTTGCCTTTTGTAAAACCATTTTAAAGTAAGAATAGAGAAAGAGTATCATACCATGCTCTTGGGGCTTGTTTCAATCCATAGAGTGCTTTCTTTAACCTGTATACTTGGTGACTATTCACTTCAAAACCAGGTGGTTGTTCCACATACACTTCTTCAGCAAGTATACCATTCAAAAATGCACTTTTCACATCCATTTGATACACAGTGAATTTCATATGTGCAGCATAAGCAAGGAACAATCTTATAGCTTCTAGTCTAGCTACAGGGGCAAAAGTTTCATCATAATCAATACCCTCAGCTTGAGAGTAGCCCTGAGCAACTAATCTAGCTTTGTTTCTAACTACAAGATCATTTTCATCCCTTTTGTTCTTGAAAATCCACTTAGTGCCTACAACATTATGATTACTAGGTCTATCAACAAGTTCCCAAACTTCATTTCTAGTGAACTGATTAAGTTCTTCCTGCATGGCTATAATCCAGTTACTATCACTTAAAGCTTCAATCACAGTTTTAGGCTCAATAGATGATAGAAAACAAAACCAGCAAAATAGAGACTTACTAGGTTCTTCCTGGGAATCAAACAATTGTTTTCTAGTTTTAACACCTTTACTAGAATCACCTAGAATCAGATCAGTAGAATGAGCAGACTTCCATGTCCTTCTATTCTTAACAGAAATGCTATCATCATTTACATCATGTAAATCATCATGCAGATCAGTATTATTTATATCAGCAGATTTGTTCATAGGAGAGCAGTAATTCAATTCTTGTATTTCAGAAGTTTTAGTTGACTCACCTTTGTCTTTTACCTTTTCTTTATCAGAATCTTGATCTAGGACTTTCAGGAAAGGATTATATGCTTGTACAGATTCATATATTCCTGTATCATCATCTTCATTGTTGATTTGGAGCTGTAATTTGTCAATTTTCTTACTGAGTTGATGATCAGCAGAGTCCTGCACATTCTCATCAAAGACTACATGGGGTGTTTCTTCCACACATAGGGTAGAGTAATTAAACACTCTAAATGCTTTGCTTACAGAAGAGTATCCTAAGAATATTCCTTCATCAGCTTTTGCATCAAAAGCATTTAATTTACTTTTGCCATTGTTATGTATGAAACACTTACATCCAAAGATATGAAAATAAGAAACTCTTGGTTTTCTGCCTTTCCATACCTCATAAGGTGTTTTACCATGCACCTTATTAAGAGCACTTCGATTTTGGGAGTGGCAAGCTGTGTTAATAGCTTCTGCCCAAAATTTCTGAGGTGTGTTGAATTCTGCAATCATGGCTCTGCAAGCTTCTTTTAGTGTTCTGTTTCTCCTTTCTGCAACACCATTTTGTTGAGGGGTTCTGGCTGCACTTGTCAAATGCTGTATGCCAGACTTAGAACAGTAGTCAGAGATGTAACAATTAATAAATTCAGTCCCCTTGTCACTCCTAATCTTGACAATGGGATGACCTTTTTCAACCTGCAACCTCTTCAATAGATCTGGAAGTTGTGTTTGTGTATCACTCTTTTTGTGTAGAAAGACTACCCATGTAAACTTAGAGTAATCATCTACTACAACTAGAGTATACCTTCTTCCATTTAATGTAGGAGGGTTGATAGGACCATGGAGATCCATATGCAAGAGTTCTAAAACTCTGCTTGTTGAAAGAGTTGGAATGGACTTAAATGAAACCTTTACCTGTTTACCTTTTTGACAGGAATCACATACTTGTGATTTGGAATAGATTTCATTAGGAATGCCCTCAACAAGATGTTCTCTAGCAATCTTGTTGATTATCTTAAAGTTCAGGTGGCAGAGGCGTTTATGCCAGAGCCAACTGTTTTCTTTAGGACTCTTAGTAATAAGACAAGCATTCTTAGGACAACTATTCCAATTCACAATGTATACACTTCCTTGTCTTGTGCCAACAAGTAGAACATTGTGAGTCCTTTTATCTATTATTTCACATCTTCTAGTCTTGAACTGAACTTTGTATCCCCTGTCACAGAATTGAGATACAGATAACAAATTATATTTCAAACCTTCAACATAGGAGACATCTTGGATTTCAACATCTCCATTCTTGATGAATCCAAATCCTTTTGTGATTGCTATTGAGCTATCACCAAAGATGACTTTTGGTCCTTCCTTCTTATGATAGTCAGTAAGTAAGGCCTTGGTACCAGTCATGTGATGTGAACACCCACTGTCTATGTACCAGGTCTCACCAACTGAACCACCTTTCTTGTATAAGTCTAGTCGATCCTGCAAGGTAGTGATCTTAATAACTTAGGTACCCTAGTTTATTGGGGTCCTTGGGGGTTAGTAGTGAGAGGTACCCAAATGAACATTGAGGATTTGAATAAATGGGACCTCTTCAGTTTCCTTCCAAATTTATCACAAAACAGTACTTTATTAACCAGTTCAGAATTATCAGCAGACTTAGGATCTATTTTTCTGAGATAGCCTTTCCTTGGTTCTATCCCTTTTTCAGTAAGATCAGTATGTCTGTAATAGTTTGAATATGGTCTAAAAGCATGTGGACCATATGGCTTATAGATGTGTTTTGGTCTTTCCTCTCCAATGGTATTGTAAGATAAAGGAGGAGGATAAAGAACAGGTTTGTTATGATAATGAGGCACAAATCTCCTAGGTTTAGTTGAATACAGCTGAGACTGCCTTATGAAAGGAGGTCTAGGCTGTTCCCAACTTGCCTGTGCTTGTCTTGACCTACTGTTCTGAGTTTGTCTCTTCTGATTCCAGGACTGATCTGATCTGGTCAGAGGAGTATAACTCTTCTGGTATGGCCTTGACTGTACTGGTCTTAATGCATTCTTCATTTTACCAATCTTGGTAGTAGGAGGGATGTATTTAGACTGTACTTTGAGTTTTGGATCATCATCATAAGTCATAGGTTCTTTTCCTTTATCTAGTTGTAAAGAACTTGAACTAGCTCCATTAGTGTTCTTAAATTCTGAAGTAGATGAACTAGGCAGATCAGTACCTATTCCACTTTTATCATTTGGAGCTCTATATCTGTCTGAGATAGTTTGATTAATTCTAGTAGAATTAATCATCCCAGATAGCTTTCGATCTAGGCTCACTACTTCAGATTCTAAGAATCTATTGCGCTCTTCAAGTTTTTCACACTTAATCTTTAAATCATTGAATTCATTAGTCTCTTTGGCTTGAGTTTTAAGCATACCCTGATATAGTTTGTCAATGGATGCATATTTTTCTTGGAGTTGGGACAACTCTTCTGATAGCCTTGCATTTATGACAGCTATATTAGGATCTACTTTTGACTGAGCCTCTTTCAGATTAATGATTTCTTGCTTTAAAGATATATTCTCATCACTAATTTCAATGAATGCTTTGTTAGCTTGTAGAAGGTCTTCTTCAGTCACTCCTTGGGAATGATGAAGACTACTTCCTACACTACTACCAGCAGCATCACTTTCATCAGTGTCAGAATTGTTGCAATATTGAAAAGAGTTAGCAGATGATACCTCATCATTTATTTTGGCCATCATTACCAGTCCATCATTTGCTATGAAGGCTTCATCTTCATTGCTAGAGGGGTAGTCAGATGAAGATGATGACAACTCTTCTGATTCCGAATCAGAATCATTGTAAGCCATCATTGCCTTCTTACCCTTGGCATATTTTCGATCTCTTCTGGCTTTCCTTTCTTCTCGATCTTCAGAACTCAGATCAGGACATTCATAAGCATAATGACCTGGCTTATCACAATTATAGCAAACAGGATTGTTAGAAGTTCTTTTAGGAGGAGAATGTTTTCTGTTCCTGTCATGCTTATCAATTGAGTTCCTGTCTTTCTTATCAGAATACTTTCTATCCCTCTTATCAGATGAGTTCCTATCTCTCCTGTTCTCATTAGAGATCTCATTCCTTCTTTCAGAAGAATTTTGATCCCTTCTGTTCACAGAAGAGTCCCTGTTACTAGAACCCTTAGTTTCCTTATAGAATCTCTTGTATCTACCATACCTCTTATTCAGTTTATCAAATCTTTTGATCATAAGGCTCATCTGATCTTTCAGACTAAGATCAGAACTATCTAGTTCATCTTTTATGCTTGAGGCCTTAGACTTAGATGATCTAGACCTCTTAGAGGTAGAGGCTTTAAAAGCTATGTCCTTAGAGGCATCCTTATCCTTATGAATTTCAGTAATAGGATCTTCTTCATCTAACTCAAACTCATGTGCCTTAAGTGTTTGGAACATAGTTTCTGCTGGCCAAGAATCAATGTCTTGTGTGGTTTTAATGATCATCTTGACCATTTTCCACCTTTCATCTAAAGCTTTCAAGATTCTCAAGTTAACTTCTCTGTCAGTATAAGTCTTGCCTAACACATCAAGATCATTCATGATTTTGGTAAATCGAGTATCCAAATCATCAATTGATTCTTCTGGCTTCATCTTAAATGATTCAAACTTTTGGACAGCTGTGGATAACTTGCTTTCTTTGATCAGTGTAGTACCTTCACAAAGAATAGCCAATTTGTCCCACATTTATTTTGCAGTCTTACATTTTAACACTTTACCAAGATACTCATTTGGCAAGGTGTGTAAAATATAGTTCTTGGCAAGACTGTCCAAATTGTTTTGTTTCATTTCTTCCGAAGTCAGTTCCGACCTTGGTTTAGGGACCAGTGCTCCAACTGGTTTAGATGGATCCAGAACAACAGTGTTTTCCACCATGGTGACAATTGGTCCTTCAGTCACCACAGACACCATCAGATCATGGGTTGAGCTAAAGATGGCCTCCATCCTGAGCTTCCAGTAGTCATAGTCTGCAATCTTGAACTTAGGCAGTTTGTTCACATTAGTGTCATCCATGTTTGATTAGACAAATAGGATCAGTAGTATAGCAGATAGATTTCAAGTATTCAGATAGTGACAGATATCAAGAAAGAGCAACAAGATCAGTAAGTTTTCCCTTAAGATCTGTAAGGTTATCAAGAAACAGCAGTCCAAAGAACTACTGCTCTGATACCACTTGTTGGTCCCAAAGTTGAGTTAAGATTGATTAAGCTAGTAAAAGTCTAGAGGGGAGGGGTGAATAGACTTTTAAAATTCTTTCAAAATATCAGAATATGCAATGCGGAATTTAGTCTTCTTATTTACTATACTGTGCTTACTCAGCTCAGATCAGTACTTTTCAAACAATATGGGTCTTACTAGTTTATACTCAACTTTTCTTTAGATCTTTATCTTTGTTAATTCTTAATGTTCTTAGTTAAACAATTCAAACAAATATCAAACAGAAAATGTAAAGAACACAGAATTTTATAGTGGTTCGACAAATGTCTACATCCACTCTCACAACTCCAGTTGTGAAGTTTTATTAACTCTTCTTGAGTTTCTTGTGGCTTAAAGTCCCAAGATTAAGACTTTGATCTTATCGATTATACCTCCAGGTATATCTTCGATCTACTAGTAATTCTACAAGTAACTAGCACACTTGTTTTACAACAATACAAACTTTAAACTTTGAAAAGTAAAACTTCTCTTTGAATAGCCTTTGATTCTTCTCTTCAATTCTGTGGCTCTTCTCTTCTTTAATCTCCTTCAACTCTGTGAGTTCTTCTTGTGTTCTGTAGACTTAGATTGCTTGTGAATGCTTTAAGATCAGTAGTCTTAGCAGTAGGAGATCACACAGTATTTATAGAACTTAGTATGACAGTTAGCAGTTTGTGAACTAACTCTCAACTAACTCTAAACTGTTTTTGTAACTTCTTCTTGTAACCGACTTTGTAACTTCCTTCCAAGTCAGCATCTCTTCAATAAATCTTCAGTTACACCTTAAATAAGTTATCCAAACTTATTCTTCAAATTCAACAAATCAGCACAGTAACTTACTGTTCTGATTTTTACTCTTCGGATTTTTACTCTACTGAGTCAGTCAGCACAGTAACTTAAAACTGTTCAAAACTTCTCCAGATTTCTTCTAAGCTTATCTTCAACTCTTTTTGAAGTCTTCTTATTCTGAAGTAGTCCTCTAAATTCTTCTTTAGTCTTCTGATCTTCTTCTAATCTAGTTCTAATCTACTGTTCTGAACTTTTACAATGCTGATTACAACAGAATACAACTTTACATATATAAAACCTATCTATACATCAACTGAACTACATACATATGAGTATATCTAAGTCCTATACTATAAGCTGTCTATACAATACAAAACATCAGCTTAGTTCCTAACAGTTCATATATCAGATCAGTAAACAATAAGATCAGTAACTCATGTAAGATCAATAAACTTACATATAAGATCAGTAAATATATATCTATAAGATCAGTAACTCAGATTCAAATATCTCATATAAGATCACTAAAATTATTCTCAGTTTCCATACTCAGATCAGTAATCTTATTTCTAATGACTCAATTAAGATCAGTAATCTTATTCCTAATATTACTAAATAAGATCAGTAAACTTATTTCAGATATCATTAAGATCAGTAATCTCAATTTAAGTTTCTCATCAAATGACTTAGTTAAGATGACTTAGAACCACATATATTACTAACTTTAAGTTGCTTTTGGCCATCAAAACATACTTTCATCATCTAGAACATTGTTTCAAGGATTCATATCCCAACAAAGACTTATTACACTTCTTATTAAATACTATTGATATCCTTCAAAAGCCTGATTGAGAAACCGAGGACTCTCAAGTCCTTACGATATACTGAGATCCCTATACTGACTTAGGCATCGGAGTGTCCGCGCCGGACTTCCCTCCGGCGTGTCTTTGCAGGTTCTGGAGGATCATATCAAAGGAAGTAGCATACCCGGATCATTCATACACGTTCGGGAATCCGGATATCCGACTCTAAGGATATCTAATCCATCCGTGCAAATTTTGGCACATCAACTATTTACCAAAAAGTGTATGTCAGTAAAATTGAAAAGTGCAACATGAACTAGGGTGCACAACATGCACTCGAGTCCATAGCAGACCAACCCTAAATAAAATTAAATATGTTGTGCTTCTCTTTTGTCTACAATTATTTTGTAGCCACGGCTAAATGCCCCTTTTTATTATGTTTTTATCCTTGGGTGATGTTTATTTTGATTTTAAAAACTAAGTTTTAGATTTAAATATTCTACAACCGTTTTACTTTGAAATTTAAAATACAGTTTTTAAAATTCATTCAAAATAATCTCTATTAAATAAATTAATAATATCATTTCAATCATTATATTTTTTCTCAATAATAATATAATAATACTATAATATAATACATTTCTTCATTACACAATCAACTAATCATTATAATCTTACCCAATAATAATATAATAATACAATTTCATTCAATCTTACACATTGATTTAACATAAAGTTAAATGTTAATTGCAAAAAAAATCACGACATTTATCGTATTTATCAATTACAACATATACAGTAAAACCTCTATAAATTAATACTCTATAAATTAATAACCTCTCTAAAATAATAAAATCTTCCGATCCCGACTTGGTCCTTTGTAAAAAAACATCAAATTCGATAAGATAATAAGATAATAATTTTTTGGAAAATCCTTTTATAAATATTAGGTCCCATTAAAACTCTAAATTAATAATTCATAAATATTACAATTATAAATATTATGGTAATTTTCTAAAATATGAATCTATTGTTACTTGATTTTTCTTAAAATTTAAATCTAATTGAATTTCATCCCTAACTTTTTTAATTGCAGCCAAGAGTTCTGGTGTCGAGTTCTCTAGCAGCAACAAAAAATTGTGAAGAGTTGTTGTTGCGCACAAAGCATCAAATTTGAAGCAACGTGGCTTTGCATATTTTTCATCAATCCACTCTTGTAAATCTTTTTGAGTGCATGTGGGATGATCTCTCTTATACTCACATAATGCTTTACGCATTTGATCATTCATGGATGATTTTGCGATGCCTTTTAGATGAGAAGACATGTTGGGTGTTATGAATTATTTTATTTCTATATTGAGATTTATATAGTATATATTTCCTTCATCATGCATGAATATGTTTAAGTGCAATTAATTAATTGAAACATGTATACAATGAATATATTTAATTAGTTACAAATAATTGGTTGATATGCATGAATATAATCAATGAAACATTTATGAATTCATTTATTTTCAATACATATGTACTAAATTTGATGAATTCAAAAAATCTCTCTTTTAATTAATAAATATTAATTTATCGATAAATTAATACCTCTTTAAATTAATAAAATTCCATGGTCCCAAGGTTATTAATTTAAAGAGGTTTAACTGTACTTTTTTTCTTCGCAATTCGATACACCACATTTTTTAAGTTTTGCAATTCAATGCATGTATTTATTTTTCGACAACACATGAATGATATATATCGAAACCGCATTAAGGTTCTACACAAATTCCCACGTAAATGTCATGACTGATCAATAAAATATTTTTTATTTTAAAAAGTTTTTAAATAAAAACAATGTGTAAAATTTCAAATTATTTTTTGTGGACTGTAATTTGGATGATGTGATCCTATTCTTTTGAGTTTTAGGAGAGGGAAATGATAAATGTCATGATATTTTTTTTTTTTTGCAATTAACCCTAAAATTAAAATCTTCTAGTATTCCAAAACTAAAAAAAACACACACACATACTATTACTATTTATTAGGATTTTAAAAATCGGTTTTCAAAATCATTCAAAGCCCAAAATAAACATCACAATTACCCTCCTCCACTTACCCACTCTCTTATACACCTTAACCACTTACACAACTCCTTCTCTCTATTTAAACTTTCCCAATTTTAAAACTCCCGTTAAAACCACCTAAAACCACTGTCGTCCATCCACCCACCTAGACCTGTCAGAACGGGCTAACGATACGCGCCGATCCAAAACCCACATCAACCCATCATTTTGCGGGCTTTGACGGGCCGGTCCATGGTAGGAACGGGTTAAAAAACAGTCAACCCAACCCATAGCAGATGGCGGGCTAGCCCACAGACTTTTTCATTAAATATTTATTTTTTACATATATTATTATTATATTTTAAACACTATATAAGTAATTAATAAAAATAAAAATAAAGTTTACATAAACTTAAAATTCAAGCAACAATGTCCACAAAATAGACCTAATAAATAAAACGTACATATAAAAAGCTCATCAACATAAAAATAAAGTTATGAAATAGCGTTCAACGTTCATCAACATAAAACATAAGATATTAAAATAGTCATTTAAGTTCAAATACACAAACACTTTCTAAATTAAAAATCATCTTCCATATCATCATCAAAGTTCTCTTCATTTCCTTCTCGTTCATCCTCACAATTTTCAACATCATTAGATAAAGATCCCCCATTCAACAAAGTTGTCTCATTACGTGCACAATCCTCGTCTACATATAAAACATAATTGTTAAATAGTTGAATATGAATAATAAACACAAAATATGGCTTAAAATGTAAATAACTTACCAATAAATGCAAAACCATACAACCAATTACGAGTGCAAATCAAAGATTGAAATTTCTCAGGAAGCATAGAACTTCTATACTTAGTGAGCACACGACCACCAATAGAGAAAGCAGATTATAAAGCAACGGTAGTAATTGGAATAGCCAAAACATCCTATACCATTGATGTAAGATCGGGAAGTCGATATTTTTTATCCTTCAAATATGCCAATACATCCATATCTTTCAAATGTACATGATCATACCTTGGCTCTTCCAAATACACATCCAAATTATTTTTTTCCACACTTGATATGGTTTGGCTCTCAAAATCTAACATTTTCTATATAATATAAATATATGAATAAGAATTATAATTATTATATATACACACGTAAAATTTAAAAAAAAAAATTATTGAGAAGGTAGAAAAAAAAACACTTACATCCAACATCTTTTGTTCCTTTTGTGCACTTTCATCACTTATACTTGATGCAAGTAAAGAAGAAGATTATGGTTGTATTATGGTTGTACAACACTTGACTTGATGGTATTAGTGTAACTCTAAAAAAGCTGGTACAATTTACTTTTTCACTTTAGAATTTCAGAGCCCTTCCTTCCTTTTTATAAAAATTAAAATTAAAATTAAAAAGGTTTGCGGACCAACCTACCCCGTCCGCGATCCAACCCGCTAAAACTCGCGACCCATACAGTCTAGACCGTACGGGCCCACTCCTAAACGAGTTTTTAAATACTCAATCCAACTTACCATATTAATAAGTAGGGGCGGACCGGCCCAACTAGCCCAACCTATTTTAACAGCTCTACACCCACCATCTATTCAATATTTATTAATGATGATAATAATTAAACACTCAATAATAATATTTTTTATATAATAATAATATATATTACTCCCTCCATCCATGAAAAGTAGTCCCATTAGAGTGGGGCACATGTTTTAAAAAAAAGGTAGATAAAGTAAGGGTATTTTAGGGTATTGTGGGGTCCATTGTAAATAAAGTGATTGTTTGTGAATAAAGTTGATGACAATTTGAGTAATTAAGTGATGGTTGAAGGGTGATAGTTTCCAAAAAGGGTATGAGACTACATTTTGTGGACAAAGAATATAGGGCAAATGGGATTACTTTTCGTCGACGGAGGGAGTATTATATAATGTTGTAATATGTAATACTCCAATACACCTAATTTAAAAAATAAATAGTAATAATAACACATACAACAATAATTACTAATAAGAATTTAATTAATTTTAGACAATACTTACATTTTATTCCTTATTCATACCAATCATAAGAATAGTTATTCTTATTTCATTTCATTTTCCATCTTCACTTCATTTATAAGTTCATTTCATTCAGCCATATTTTTATCCGATCATACTAATCATGTCTGAGACAATTCTAAAACATTTAATGATTTGTTTATAAAAGATATGAATGATTGAGTGAAGCCACAAAGACAAGTATTTATCACACTCAAGTCATAGAGGCTAATCAACGACAAGCAGGAACGAACCCAAAACTCAAGGTTAGGTGGGTCAAATTTTTTTTAATAATTCAAATCACTATAATATTTATTTATATTATATTTACATTTAAATACATTAATATTATGAATTAGTAAATATCTCAAATACATCAAAATATATATATATATATATATTATTGCTTTTATTGCTTTCATAAGTTGGGTGTTCCAAATTTTGCATCAGGGCTTTGTTTCTCTTCTTCATTGTCATACTTCTTTTTGTACCAATTTGTGGTAATCTTCTTTAGATTAGTACTGTGGATAATATGGATTCTTATTTTTGTACCATTTCAAGATCTGTGGCCTTACACACATTTGGATTTTCCGCAAGAAAACTTGAAGAAGAATGTTTATGAAAATGAGAAAATGCCTACTGGTTTCATTTGGATGAAGGTTAAAATTGGTATATCCCAATTTGAATGAGGAGAAAAGGGTAATTTTACATGAAAATTAAATATAAAGTCATGGGGTAAAATTTTCAAATCAAACACTTGTTTTAAAATTTGGGAGATGGAATCTTGTAAAATATCGCCCCACGTTAATTAACTGAGTTGTCGGCCCCATTAGTTATGGGGCCTGAAAGTGTGTGGGGGGATGGTATCTAGTGTTTAAGTGAAAAACAGAACAATGTTACACTGAATATTGTGACAATTAGTGTAGCATTAACTCTAACAGAATGTGAATAATTAAACACAGTACACAGCGGAAGTCTAAAACACTAAAACACAATAAAGACACAATGGAATAATTTTTAACATAGATTTTATTAATAACAAAACCTATGCTAAGCCTTACGGCGAAACAGTAACTTAGTTCCTAAGTTATACAAAAATGTCGTGTGAAATGTCTCAGCAATTACTTCAACATTCCACAAACAGAAACTACAATCGAGGCAGGTGCATGAATCTGTAAATAGACTTAAGTGTAAGACACTGTCTAAAGAACTAATCTGATCTATGATTCACTCTCACTCGATACAAGACTAGAACTAAGTACACTGGAAGGTGTGGTATCCATCGGCGTACGTTAAATGATACAACTACTGACCATAACTCCGAACTAGGGTTGAACTCTCAAGAAGGTGTTACTCGAATAGTGCATACTTTGAAATGAAAGATTCTGGCGGTATTTATAGAGAAATACACAGCTTCTAGATCCTTCCATTATGAGATCCTATTTTTTAGGACCTCAACCTCTATGATCTCTCTAGATCTTTCTGCCATGTTCCAGGTCATTCTACAATGCTCTAAACTCTTCTATCACGTTCTGCAACCTTCTGGACTCTTTCATGTTCCAGACTCTTGTAGAACCTTCAGGAATCGTTCCTGAATGTGAGAGCATTTAGTACAACATTTAATGTAACATTTCAGAAAAGACTTAGAATAAATCAAGGAAGGTCAAATTAAGATGTTGTTGATAATGTTAAAGCATTTAAGAGTTAACAACATCTATAATCTCCCCCAATTTGACCTTTCGACTACAACACACCTGATGCACATATATTTCTATACATACTCAGTATTATGTATTTAGGTGAGTTGAACTCCAAAGCTAAATACTAGTCAAGACAATACCTGTTGTAACCGTTGGATCAAATCAAAAAGAAATCAAGAATAATTTTACTAAGATCCGTGCCATAAGATCAAAGTAATCTTACTAAAAAACAAAACAAGTATAAACAGTACACTTGTTTACAAAACAATTAACTTTTACAAAAAATCAAAGATTAAATCAGAGCATATAAGGGTATATACCAGATTAGTTCTAAGACTTATGTAAGACTAAAAAACAGACAAACAAAAACAAACAAGGACTAAACAATATAATTAGAGCAAACAAAACAATAAAAAATAAATAAACTAAACAAGTCATATTCATCATGCAGTAAGCAATTAATGATAGGAAAACAAATTAAGCAATAAGCAGTAATCAAATATCATTAGTGCAAACTAATTTAAGCAAGACAAATATAAACAACCTATCAACTAGAAATAGTAAATATTGTATCAGAATAAACAGAATTTTAACTTAAACATAACAGAATAACAAAAACAAAAGTAGGACTGAAAATGACATGAATTGCTATAACAATAGCAGCAGCATCAAGGTCCTGCACATGTGCCATCTGTACTTCAGTACTCCCCCTGTCTTGCATCATCTGTTCTAGATATCAGCATAGAGGATTTCCATATCCTCATCATCTTCAGCAGCATCTGCAAACTTATCTTCATCAACCTCCTCTGGTTCCTCAATAAAACAAGTTGATGCAAAGAGTGCAACAACATTGTTAGTAGCAGCAGTTCCTCCATTCTCTGTAGCAGCATCAGGTACACCTCCAGCTTCAGGATTCAGCTCTTCAATAACAACTCCAGAAGCTCTAGCTGAAGTGGAAGGTGGTACTCCCCCTGTTGTAGTGGGAAGTAGACTGGTCCACTTGTCTTTGATGAATTGGAGTTCATCAATATGGTCCTGTAAGTGTTGTAACTGCAGTAAAATAAAAGATCTGGGAACAGAGAACATGGTATTAAAATTACCACCAAAGTTCTCAGCATCTGGTGCAGCATTAGGTGCAGCTGTGTTCTGTTCAGGTCTCTGTGCTGATGAGGGTTGAGGTTGAGGTTGAGCAGGAGCTGGTCTTTGAGAAGAACTTCCAGGATTGTGCAAGGGCAGATCTTTCACTCTTTCACCAATGAGTAAAGCAGGTGAAATGGTGTATAAAGGAACCTTACCTCTAAGAACTTCAGTCTTCTTAGGGCTAAAACCATGCATCTTCAAGTATAAACAAATAAGCACAGGGTATGGAAGGTTTCCTTTATCAGAAATGTCACCACTAAACTTCATCATGTGGTGGAAAATAGTCAATCCCAAATTAAACTTCTTCAAAACCACTATCCTATAGAGCAAGATTGCTTGATCCTTTGTCACTTTGGTTGAGTTGGTGGAAGGTATCCAATTATAAACTATCAATTTATGTAACACAGAATAAAGAGATGTAAGGTCCTTGGCCAACATTCCATTTTTCCATCTAGTCAACAAACCACCAGTCATAGAAGAAGTAACAACATCCAAATCAGGTTCATCATCATCAAGTACTGGTTCTATGCCTAAGAAATCATTAATTAACTCTGGTGTAAATGGAACTGTACTCCCCCTAAACTGTATATTTCCATACCAACGGGAACTCCTCCTACCATTACTCTTCCTCAGACATGCATAAAATTCATACACCCAATCAGAAACAAATGTATCACACAAGTTCAGAGCTTTCAACAACTTTCTATCCTCTAAGGATTGAATCAAATTCTTAGTCTCAAAATCAGAAATATGAATTCTTCTTTCCATCAATAATTTCCTCCTAGACAACCTAGTTATCTTATCAACCAATCCATCAATATCAGATTCTACTTCAGTTTCAGAATTACCTTCCTCAGAAGTAGTGTCCTTTGAGCTTGGTTCTTTCACCTCTTCAGAGCTTGATTCCCCTTCCTTTTCAGAGCTTTTGGCTGAAGCTGCACTGCTTGAATCACCTCCATCATCAGGTTCTGGTGCTGGAGCACTTGATTCAGCATGTGAGGCAGCATTCTTCTTCAGGGCTTGCTGTATATCCCTGAGACAAATCTCCATTTCAGAATCAGAATCATGTTCTGGTTCTTCAGGCATTGTTCGAACAGCATCAACCTTTGCCTTTCCCTTCCCCTTAGGATCAGCTTTCTTCTTAGTTGGCTTCTCAATCACCACTTCTTCTTCAGATTCAGAGAATACCTGAATTGGTTCAGCAACATCACCACCTAGCTTCTTCTTCTTCCTCAAAGAGTCTGAGTAATCAACTCGAGTAAAAACTCGACCTGATCGTCTTCTTGGAACTGGGCTCCTCTTTCTCTTCTTCTCTTCAGCATTCCTCTTGAAAGGAATCGGTTCAGAGTCGGATTTCGAGATGTCAGAGTCGGTTTTGTCGGATTCTTTAGCATCCTCCATTTGAGCGTCCTCATTGTCGGATGTCTCCGCATTCGACGGCTCCTTTGACTCAGCAACATGGGATTCTTCAATCTCCTTTTCAGTCTCCCCCATAGAGGCAGCAGTCGGGGCCTCTGTTTCAGCGTTAGTGCTCGGAATTTGGGGCTTTTCGGCTGTGGATGAAGAAGGTGCAGTAGTGATCACTTCTTGGGTGCGCAAGTAGGGAGAGATGTCAATGGACATATCACCAATCGTGAGGATGGGTGGATTAGGTGATCTCATCGATTGAGAGAAATTATCAACCGCCTGGCTCAGCTCGGAGAGTGTAGCTTGGTTTGGGATGTGGATGGTTGTCGGAGTAGCTGGAATGGGTGTGACGGTTGCGGCAGTTGGGGGTGAATTTTCGTGTGAAGCAGCCATGGAAGCTAGTGTATGAAGATTTGAGAGAGATGAAGATGACGGTTGTGAGTGGGGAGAGGTTGGTTTCTATGAGTTTAATTTCTTGTTTCCTGCCATTTAAACCAAGAATTCGAAAAGCACTACACAAGAATCGAGATAAGCACAAAATGATTTATAACAAAATCTGCAAAACTAATACTCAACTTACTCAATTAATTACAAAGATTAGAAAATCATGAAATGGAGTTTATATAGAGAAGACTTAGTAGTTGGAATGTTGTACGTGTGATCAAGGCTTGACTTAAGAAAATTCTAGATAATAGTCGATAATGCTCCACAAATTCAGCCACAAGTAATATCATGGGTGAGTTAGTGGGGTAAAATCTTAATTAATAAATTAAGTTAATTAATTAATTAAATTAAGAAAGTTCCAGAATTAATAAAAATACGTAAAATCTGAAATAAAAACAAAGTGGTTAGTATAATTATAAATAAATAAAATAAATTCCCACAATTAATTAAATAATTACAACTTATAAAAATATAATCGAATCATGTAATGTTGTGCTCAAGGATTTGACATACACCTCAACATTGGTTTTTCACAGGTTTTACCTATCCAATGTAGCCAATTTTTCAGCATTTTTCTTTTCATTGCATTTCTTCTTTTTGTGCTACAGCATCTAATTCGTATTGATCCATTGTTCCTGTAGAGTACATCGTAGCAGCGAACTCCGTGCCCCATACTTACTTAATGGATTACGAACCTCTTGATGTTTTTACCAAATTCACCTTTTGAAAAGAAGGCATCGTAGTAGCGAACTCCGTGCTCCATAGTTACTCAGTGAATTGGTACATCTTTTAGTATGCTGTAACATTCTCAATTTTTCAAGCTTTTGAGAGGTGTAGTAAATGTCTATTTTTGCACAAACAAATTTCAGATTCAAGAATATTTTACAAAGGAATTATTCAACGAAAATAAGAAATAAATCACATTTATAATAACTATACCACCTTAGGCTGTTGTCCCAAATGCTACCGCATTTGTGACAACATCCTCTTCAAGAATTATTCAGATATTACACATACCAAGAGATTTCCTCAAAAATGAGAATCTCTCATGGTCAAGAGCCTTAGTAAAAATATCAGCATTTTGATTTTCAGTAGGCACATATTCCAACTTAATTATGTTCTTCTCCACTAAATCTCTCATAAAATGATGTCTAATGCTAATGTGCTTAGTGAGTGAGTGTTGTACCGGATTCTTAGATATGTTAATAGCACTTGTGTTATCACAGAAAATTGTGAGGATATTGTTTTCAATTCCATAGTCATGAAACATCTTACTTAACCACAATAGCTGTGTGCAACAACTTCCTGCAGCTATGTATTCAGACTCGGCAGTGGATTGAGAAACACAATTTTGTTTCTTGCTATGCCAAGACACAAGATTGTTTCCCATGTAGAAACATCCTCCACTAGTACTCTTTCTGTCATCAATATCTCCAGCCCAATCCGCATCACTGTATCCAATCAATGTGTTGTTGGTGTCCTTAGTGTACCATATCCCTAGTTCACTTGTACCTGAAACATATTTGATAATCCTTTTCACTGCATTTAGGTGAGATTCCTTTGGATTAGCTTGGTACCTAGCACAAACACACACACTATACATAATGTCAGGTCTACTAGAGGTTAGATAAAGTAAACTACCTATCATGGATCTATACAATGTTGGATCAACATCCTTTCCACCATTGTCTTTGCAAAGTTTCAAAGTAGAACCCATAGGTGTTTTCATTACTTTTGAGTTTTCAAGACCAAACCGTTTGACTAAGTTTTTAGCATACTTACCTTGAGAGAAGAAAATACCATCCTTACATTGCTTGATTTGAAGACCTAAAAAATAATTCAAGTCTCCAACCATACTCATCTCAAATGTGGCTGTCATTGCTTCAACAAATTTGTTCAGCATTGTATCACAAGTTGAACCAAACACAATATCATCAACATATATTTGAGCAATAAGTAAATCTTCTCCAGTATGTTTAATAAACAAAGTTCTATCGGCTTCTCCTCTAATAAATCCATACTCTAAAAGAAAGTCCGTAAGCCTACCATACCATGCTCTAGGAGCTTGTTTTAGACCATACAATGCTTTCTTTAGTTTGTACACATGATCCGGGTATTGTGGATCTTCAAAACCTTTAGGCTGTTCTACATATGCTTCTTCATTTAATATGCCATTTAAGAATGCAGCTTTTACATCCATTTGATGTAGTTTAATATCAATAAAACATGCAATTGCTAGTAATAATCTAATAGATTCTATCCTAGCAACGGGTGCAAAAGTTTCATCAAAATTAACTCCTTCAACTTGGGTGTAACCTTGTGCAACTAACCTAGCTTTGTTCCTAACAATGTTTCCAGACTCATCAGTTTTATTCTTATAAATCCACTTTGTTCCAATGACATTAGTATGACTAGGTCTTGGAACAAGTGTCCAAACTTCATTTCTTTCAAACTGATTAAGTTCCTCATGCATAGCATTTATCCAATATTCATCAGTTAATGCTTCATTCACACTTTTAGGTTCAATTTCATAATAGTAACACTCAGCATTCACAACATTGCAAATAGAAGACATGCATATTGTTCTTACCACATCTACCTTATTCGATCTTATTCTTCCTCTTGTTTGCACTCCAACTGTAGCATCGCCTATGATCTGGTCAGTAGGATGACTTTTCCCTATTCTTGAAGAAGGATTCGTTTTGGGAACATACTGATCATTCTGTGGAATTACAACTGACTGTTCTGTAGATGTTGCTCCAGATGTGTTAGCATTTGGTGCAGCATTATCAGACTTCAGTGCATTCTCAGAATTGTCAGTGACTTGTGATATATCTTCTTCATCTTTATCATCTGTAAGACCTTTATCATCATCAAACACAACATTAACAGATTCTTGAACAGTGTTAGTCCTAAGGTTATAAACTCTATAAGCTTTACTATTTCTAGAATAGCCTAAAAAGAAACCTTTATCACTTTTAGAATCAAACTTGTGAAGTTGATCCCTATCATTCAAAATATAACACACACAACCAAATACATGAAAATATTTCACACTTGGTTTTCTAACATTCAGAATCTCATAAGGTGTTTGATTAGTACCAAATCGAATATAAACTCTATTAATAATATGACATGCTGTATTCAATGCTTCAGCCCAAAATCTTTTAGAAAGACTTTTAGATAAAAGCATGGCTCTTGCCATTTCTTGTAAAGTTTTATTCTTTCTTTCAACAATTCCATTTTGTTGTGGAGTTTTAGGAGATGAATATTCTTGCAAGATACCTTTCTTATCACAGAAATCATTAAACATGCTATTCTCAAATTCCCTACCATGACCAGTTCTAATACGGCCAACTTTCAAGTTAAACACATTTTTGAACCTTTTATAGAGAACTTTAAAAACAGCAAATGTTTCAGATTTATCTCTTAAAAACTCAATCCAAGTATATCTAGAAAAATCATCTACCACAACTAAGGAATATCTCTTACCTCCAATGCTTTCAGTTTCCATAGGACCCATCAAATCCATGTGCAACAATTCAAAATATCGATGTGTAGAACAATGTGACAGCATTCTATGCGGCACTCTTACCTATTTACCTTTCTGGCATGATCCACATACAGTGGTATTCAGGAAGCTCAGTTTAGGTATTCCTTTGATTGCATCTGATATGATTAGTTTCTTCATTGCCCTGTAATTTACATGTCCTAATCTTTGGTGCCATAAGACATTCTCATCATGTTTTGACAAATTGCATACATTAGTTCCAATAATGATAACAGTTATCTGCAGACCTAGTACCAGTCATTACACAATCATCATCTTCATTAAGAATATAGCAAGACTCTTTGTCAAATTTTACATGCAAATTATCATCACAAAGTTGACTAATACTAATCAGAATAGCAAGTAAGCCATCAACATGCAAAACATTTTTAAGCTTAGGAAAACCTTTAACATTCAAAGTTCCTTTTCCTGTTATCTTTCCTTTTGATCCACCACCATATGTAACATTACCACCATTCAAGGTCACATAATCAGATAAGTAGTCTACTTGTCCTGTCATATGTCTAGAACAACCACTATCAAAATACCATAGACCAGGTAAACATGCTTTCAAGGATGTGTGAACAACATTACAGGTAACTTTTGGTTTCCATGCAGATTTCACAGAATGTTTCCTAAGATGTGAAGACATTCTGGATGGCATAAACTCAGTTCTTAACTCTTTAAACATTTTCAAGCAGAAGGGACGAATATGACCATATTTAAAGCAATAATGACAAATATACTTCCTTTCAACCTTGTGAGAATTTGTTTGTGCAGATGTTACACCAGATGTGCTAGCATTTGCCTTCACAAATTTCACAGGTTTTCTAAAATTTTCAGAAATAGAAGCAGTTTCACCATCATAACCTAAACCATAAGTATTAGACTTACCTACAGCTATATCATCATTCACATCAGAAGCACTCTTGGAAAACTTTTTGAAACTTAAAGTAGAGTTGATCAATTTCTCCTTCAGTTTACAAACTTCAAGATCTCTTCTGGTAAGTAAGACTTCTAGCTTAGTGATTGTATCTTTCAGATCCTCATTCTCTTTATTCAAAGAATTCAGAGTGAGTTTCTGAGAGTTCCAATCATCTAACAATTTCTGATATGTCTCATCATCAATCATTTTTCCTGCATCATCAACAAAACCATTAAAACAGTTCAGATCTGGGTGACTCTGTTTTGATGTTACTGTAGATGTGAAGACATCTGGTGCAACATCAGAATATGTATCATCCAGATCATCGTCTGAGAAATCATTATAATCAATTCTAGTAAAATAAGCACTTTCTCTTTCATTAAACTCATCAAGATCATCATTATCAGATTCATCACTCAAGGTAGCACTAAAATTCAGTTTTTGCTTCAGTCTGGTATTGGCACACTCATTTGCATAGTGACCATATCCAGAACATGCATTGCATTGAACTGATTTTCTAAATTCAGGATCATACCTTGGTTTACCTTCACTCTTTGATGGTCTTGGTGTGAATTGAATCTTCCTCCTTTCTGGTTGTGGTGTTGATGTGTTGATTTGGATCTTAGGCTGTATATTTCCTTTAGATTTATGCATAGACTTCTTAAGAAATTTGTTAAAATGCTTTGTAAGAAGGGCAATGTTGTCAGGATTGTTAAGGCATTCATCAATCAATTCTTCATCCGAATCAACCTCAGTAATGATAGGCTGAATCTCAGATTTGTTTGATGTCTCTCCTTTAAAAACAACAACTTTCTTATCATCTTTAGTTTCATCAATTTGATTAGTGTTTATTTCATAGGTTCTAAGAATACTCACTAATTCATTTTGACTCATCTTATCAGTATCTTTTGCCTCTTCAATAGCACAAATCTTAGCATCGAATCTTTTAGGAACAGACCTTAATATCTTATGTACTACTCTAACATTAGAAATAGGGTCACCAAGAGAATGTGATTCGTTAATAATCTCACTTAACCTTTCGTTGTAGGATGAAATTGTTTCATCTTCCTTCATTCGGAGATTCTCAAACTTTGTCCCCAACATCCGAAGCTTTGTCCTTCGAACACTATCGGAACCTTCACAATGCTCTTGTAACCTGTCCCATGCATCCTTAGAAGTAGAACAGTTAGATATAATTTTAAACATAGAGGTATCAACAGAAGTAAAAATAGCATTTAAAGCTTTAGAATTGTATCCTGCTGTTGTTATCTCATCGGCTGTCCAATCAACCTCTTTCTTGAGTTGAATTTCACCATCGGCATCTGCTGGATTCTTTGGTACGTCCCAACCTGTAAGAACAGTTCTCCAAACACGTTCATCAATTGACTTGATGTACATACGCATCTTAGGCTTCCAATAAGCATAATTTGAACCATCTAAAACGGGTGGCCTAAGTGCAGTGGATATGTGATGTGTTTCCATTGCTAACATAAACTAAAACACACTTTAAGCAAGGATCTAAACCTAGTGTCGTCAGGTATCGGCTCTGATACCAACTGAAAGTGTGTGGGGGGATGGTATCTAGTGTTTAAGTGAAAAATAGAACAATGTTACACTGAATGTTGTGACAATTAGTGTAGCATTAACTCTAACAGAATGTGAATAATTAAACACAGTACACAGCGGAAGTCTAAAACACTAAAACACAATAAAGACACAATGGAATAATTTTTAACATAGATTTTATTAATAACAAAACCTATGCTAAGCCTTACGGCGAAACAGTAACTTAGTTCCTAAGTTATACAAAAATGTCGTGTGAAATGTCTCAGCAATTACTTCAACATTCCACAAACAGAAACTACAATCGAGGCAGGTGCCTGAATCTGTAAATAGACTTAAGTGTAAGACATTGTCTAAAGAACTAATCTGATCTATGATTCACTCTCACTCGATACAAGACTAGAACTAAGTACACTGGAAGGTGTGGTATCCCTCGGCGTACGTTAAATGATACAACTACTGACCATAACTCCGAACTAGGGTTGAACTCTCAAGAAGGTGTTACTCGAATAGTGCATACTTTGAAATGAAAGATTCTGGCGGTATTTATAGAGAAATACACAGCTTTTAGATCCTTCCATTATGAGATCCTATTTTTTAGGACCTCAACCTCCATGATCTCTCTAGATCTTTCTGCCATGTTCCAGGTCATTCTACAATGCTCTAAACTCTTCTATCACGTTTTGCAACCTTCTGGACTCTTTCATGTTCCAGACTCTTGTAGAACCTTCTGGAATCGTTCCTGAATGTGAGAGCATTTAGTACAACATTTAATGTAACATTTCAGAAAAGACTTAGAATAAATCAAGGAAGGTCAAATTAAGTTGTTGTTGATAATGTTAAAGCATTTAAGAGTTAACAACATCTACAGGGCCTATCAAACGCGCCCTTAATAATCAATTACCTCTTTGCTTTCAGACTGATATCATGACTTATCAACCTACTTACTCTCTTTTCTCAACTCACCTAACTTCAACTTCAATCTCTCAAATAGGGTTTAGATTTGGATGTTTCTTTCAATTAAGTGAGATATCCTTTACAATGAAATTAAAATAAAGGATATAACACTACAAAATAATTTGAAAATGGCATCGGGGAAGGCATCGGATCTGCCGTCCCCAATGATGAAGGCAACGGCAAAGACATCGGCAGTGTGCCGATGCCAATATGCTCGATGCTATTTAAATGGCATCGGATTTGGGGAAAACCGTTGTCTTTTGGCATCGGGGGGACAGTCGATGCCTTTTCGCATCGGGCCCACTACCGATGCCTTTTCGCATCGGGGACAGCCGATGCCATTTTGCATCGGGGCCCACTGCCGATGCCATTTTATTAACATTTAAAAAAGACGAATCTGGGTTTCGAACCCAGGTATCGAGGCCACCAACACCCACCCCCACCGCTGGGCCACCCCAATTCTCGGAAATTTGACATTTTTCGCGAATTGTGGGGTTCGAACTCGGGACCTCGCGGTCTCGAAGGCTTTTGAGCGCCCCCTGTGTACCGTTTAGGCTAGGAGCTTTTAGTCGACATGTTGTGAATGCAATTAATATATATTCAATTTAATTTGCGTTTTTAATTCTTTAATTAATTCAATCCATTCTAACTTTAATGGTTGCTTATTAAATTATTTATCAAAGCATATCATAATTATTTCTAAATTATGTTTTTCAAATTAACTAAATTATGTTTTTCAAATTAACTAAATTATGTTTTTCAAATTAAATAATTTAATTACGGTATCAATTCACACTATTTAAATTTATTTTAATCCTCAATTTACAACATTTAAATTCATTCTAATTTTTAATTTCACAACATTATAATTATATACAACATTGAATATAATTATTTTCACTTATACATTTAAATTTATTATAATCACATCATTTAAATTCATTCTAATTTTCAATTCACAACATTAAATATATATAATTATTTTCACTTATCCATTTAAAAATATGAATTCACTTATCCATTTAATTAAAAATATTTTCATCTATTATAAAATTATTCTCTAGTTCATTTTCAATTAAAATACACTTATCTAATACGGAGTACTAGTGAATACTTTTTTTTTTTTAATTGCAGAGAATAAGCTTGATTAATTTCCTAATTGTTGTAGTATATTATATATAATGTTCGTTTCACTCTGATCAGGAGTAATGTTAAATTCATAAGTCATACTCACGTAACTATCAAAATCCACGCAAATATACATGACACACACACACACACACACACATATATATATATATATATATATAAATGATATTGAGCCCATATAATGGGCTCCTTAGGCCATCTCCAACCACAAACTCTCAAATGAAGATCTCTAAACTCTAAAATACACTTTTTCATACTCTATTTTAAAAACCTTCTCCAACCATGAAACTCTATATCTTACTCTATTTATTATTTTAATCATTTTCAATATATTACAATCATTAAATAATATATTTATCTTCATATTTAAATTAATTTATACAATTAAATATTCAATTAGTAAATTAAATTATAAATTAAATATTGTTGATTTTATCAAAATCATAAAATGTAAATAAACTTGTAGTTTTTAAATATTACTTTTATTTAAATATAAAATTACAAAACACATAATGACGTAAAACGAAACATGTGAGTATAATGTATGTTTTATTGTATTTTAAGTTTTTTTTTTGTTGGTAATAATAATACACAAAAAAAAAAGTTACACAATTAAAATTATATTATAAATTAGTATAACAATAGAATTGTAATTATATTTAACAAATTATTAATATAGAATTGTAATACAGAATAGTAAATATTAATAAAATAATAGATATAAAATATAGAGTTTTATATAGTGAACTTCATATATAGAGTTTACTATTCAAAACTCTATTTCAAAACATCAAAATAGAGTACGGTTGGAGGGAGCAAAACTCTATAAATGAAGTAAAACTTCATTTATAGCCTACGGTTGGAGATGGTCTTATGGAGTCAAATGATGATGTGTCATTATCTACATCATTATATTTACTTACATAATTAACACTATTTTGTGGAAATTTAAAAAATTAAAGGACATTCCTATAAAATTAGGAAACTTAGGACAAAGATACCATAATCAAGATTACCAATGCTAATTATTTTGATTTTTTAATTAATCAAGATTAATTATTTTGTTTTTTAATTAATCAAGGTTAATTATTTTAAGATTTTTTAAAATTATTTATTAACGTGTTTATTATTAGTATATAATTATTAAATTAAAAAAAAAAAACCATACATTTATATATATAATTTTTTTAATAACAAAAAAATTAAAATTAAAGTTATAAAAATAATTAATTGAAAAATAATGACTACATTAATTAAACTAAATCATAAACTCTAAACTTTAAACCCTAAAAAAAATCATAATTTTCAATTTTAGGGTTTAGGGTTAAGAGGTTTAGGGTTTAGGGTTTTAGAGGTTTAGGGTTTAGGGCGACGGGGAAGGCATCGGGCCCACTGCCGATGCCATTTTGCATAGGGGGGGCCGTTACCAAATGACATCGGGGCCCACTGCCGATGCCATTTTGCATCGGCCATTAAATGCCGATGCCATTTCGCATCGGGGCCCACTGCCGATGCCATTTTGCATCGGCCATTAAATGTCGATGCCATTTCGCATCGGCCCGCCTGCCGTTGCCAATTGCCGATGCCTTTTGGGCAATATTTTGTAGTGTAATATCTCTTCTAAACGAATGGATATTACAGACTTTATAGTGTAGCTCATGGAATTACAGTAGATAGAACTCTTAAAAACACTATGATAGCTTAAGTTCTTGTGTTCTCTCTTTAAAATTTTCTTTAACTTCATTTGAAATGAAGTTATATTTGAAATTCTTGGCCTTTGGGAAGTAGGCTTTGAATTTTCAAACATAACTTTGATTTGGAATGCAGGTTGAAACGGCTTCTTGATCAGTTTGGTCAGTCCGAGGTAGCATGTTTAAGGTAATTTTTGTATTTAATTTGTGTTCCTCAGCTCAGTTTGTGGACAATTTCAATTATGTGTTGTAGCTTTCAATTAAGCTCAAATTTTCAGCTCAGATCTTTGTCTTCTAGTTGCAGAAAATGTCACTCTTTAAACGGCTATGGAATGCTCATTTTCACTATAAACTATAAAGTGACTCTAATACTTGAACAAAGTCGGCCCTTGATCCCGTCAAAAAAAAAAAAAAAAAGTCGGCCCTTGATAACATTTATCTTGTCAAATGGGGGCCTGGCCTCCCCGCCCACACCCTACCCTACCCCACCCCACCTACCACTATATATATTACTTATAAATTTAATATTTTTTTAAATAAGTAAAATCATAATATGATTAATTTAATAAATATGTATGTTAGTACTAAGTTTATTGTAAAAGTTGTCTCAAAAAAAAAAAATTTATTCCACTTTTGATATTTTTAGATATAAAAATAATTATTTTGTACGTATTTTAATTGTAAAATTAATCTAAAAAATATTCTCTCCGTCCAATTTCATTATTCCTACTTTCCTTTTTTGGTTGTCCAATTTTATTATGCTCATACCCTTTTTGGAAATAATACTATTCGTATTACTTTATCTCCACCCTCCTACCATCATTTATTTACCCACTTTGTCACTTACTTTATTCATAAACAATCACTTTATCAATAAATGGACCCAACAACATCCCATCATACCCCCAACTTATCTACTTTATACATAAACTAATCAATATTCATTAAAACTCGTGCCCGGAGAAGTGGGCATAATAAAATTGGACGGAGGGAGTATTATATTTTACATGTACTATTATTAGGTACCGTTTGATAGGGCAAATAAAGAGATTTTTATACATGTATAACAACATCTGTGCTGTTTGATAGCCTAAATAGGCTTATATCTCAGCCCTGAATAGGCCCAAAACCACTATACTAAAAAGTAGTGATTTTGCTCTTATATAGGCCTTATATGCCCAAATCACTGTTCCTCCTTCAAAAAATTATTTAACCCCCCCTCCTAGTATTAGCTATATGGCCTTTGCCCCGTATAAGCACGATTACTATATTGCCCCTCGATTTTGCATTTTTCCTACATCTTTGCCCTAATCGCCTATTTTCTCAATTGAATTTCAAAAACATTTTCTTCGACTTTTCTATGGCGATTATCCATCGCCGATCCTCTCTGTCGGCCATCACTGTCGTTCTCCACGGGCGTTTTATATCGTCATCGTCCGTTTATTTGACTGCCTTGGCTTCCGCGTTCAAGCTTTTTCTTCATCGCCATTAATGGTGAAACTCGCAACATCGAAGAATTATTTTTTTAATTACTCTTTTAGGGCTCGTCGTCGATGAATACTCTTTCGTTTTTTTTCGTATTCACCATTCTCTTGTGGTTTTTAGGTGTGTGTTCGCTGCTCGCAGGGTTCCTTGACGTAAAGCTTGAAGGTTTGATTTGCTTGTTCACTTGAATGTTCAATCTGCTTTAGTTATTGCAGATTAGTAATTTTTTGTTGGAGATTTTTAATAACCCAGATCGGTTGCGTGTAGGTTATTTTTGTGGGCTTAGGGTTCCGTCGCATTTTTTTCATTACAAACAGGTTAGCGTGCATTTTTTATTTTGGGTTTATGGATTTTGGAATCTTTAAACATGTGTTTTGATTTCGTTTGTTTTGCTTGTGTGCTCTGGGAACATTGTTGTGTGATCCGTTTGAGTATTTAATTATTCGTTGTTCGTATAGGTAATTCCTATCTATACAATGCTGACCCCTTCAATGAAAAAAAAAAAGTTATGATGTTCTTCTTAGTTGAAGAGATTTTGCACCAACAGTTCATTCTTACATGTATACTCATAATCCTAATAACTAGACGAAACATAAATGTCAGAAGGCACCCTTACTTGGGGTATGATTTCTAGAATCCCTAGGCAAGTTTTACACTTGAATAGATTGGTCCATACTCGCGATTCTGATTGTGTTGCGAATCTAAGGATGGATCGAAATGCGTTTGCACATTTGTGTTATTTACTGAACGAATTAGGTGGTTTAAAAAGACGAAAGTATGTTGGTGTTGAAGAGCAAGTTTTAGTGTTCTTATCTGTTCTTGCTCACCATAAAAAGAATAGGGTTGTGGCATTTGATTTTGAAAGGTCTGGTCAAACAATATCCACCATTGTCCGCCTAGTATTGAAAGCTGTTTTGAAATTGCATCATCTGTTCTTAGTTAAGCATGTACCCGTGTCTGATGACTCCACCGACTCAAGATGGAAATAATTCAAGGTAATTTTTGGTATACATTTCCTCCCTCTTGAATTGCATTATATACTGCTTGTGTTATATTTGTCGTTTTAACTGTATCCTCAACTTCTTTTGATAGGGTTGTCTCGGTGCCCTTGATGGAACATTTATTGATCTTCATGTACCTTCCGAAGATAGAGCACGTTATAGAACACGGAAGGACCGTATTTCTACCAATGTGCTCGGAGTATGCGACACACAAATGCGATTCATTTACGTTCTTCCGGGGTGGGAAGGGTCTGCTGCCAATTGTAGAATACTTCGCGACGCTGTATCCAGGCCTTATGGTCTCAAAGTTCCTAAAGGTAAGTATGTGTACGTCTAACATGTTGCTTACCTGAAATTTTCACATGCATCTCACCTAAATGTCTTTTGTAGGGAAGTATTATTTGTGTGACAACGGTTATCCCAACAGCGAAGGCTTTCTTGTTCCTTACCGTAATTGTCGGTATCATCTAAGTGAGTGGGGTCCCAATACTGGCAGGCCAACTAATCCACATGAACATTACAACATGAGACACACTAGGGCGCGTAATATCATAGAACGGGTTTTTGGTGTATTGAAAAAGCGTTTTGGGATACTTAGAAGTACGTCGTTCTATCCTCTGAAGGTTCAAGTTAGACTTGTCATGGCTTGTTTCCTCCTCCACAATTATTGCCGCTCTCAAATGCCTGTTGACCTAATCGAGGAAATGTTTGATTTACATGATGATGTCCCGGCCGACGATGAAATGAATGACGACGTTGTGGACACCGTTGAGTCATCGGCCCAGTTTAACGAATAACGAGAGGGTTTGGCTTAGGAAATGTGGGATCGTTGGAGATCCGGAGAATAATACATTTACGCTGGCTTTCATTGCATGTTTGGACTTGAACACATTTTTATTCTTTTTTTTTAATTATTGGGAGTAGACATTTGAGTTTGTGTGATTTGCATGTTTGGACATTCGAAACTATGTCATTGCTGTGATTGGGGATCATAATTTGTGTCTGTTTGGATTGGCATTGTAATTGTTGACTGCTTGAGTTTTTAATTATTGTTACATGCATCATTTTTAATCCCATCTCTTATATATGTTGTACTTGTGTTTCGCCAAGCTTTTAGGAAATGGTCCCTCCGATGTGTTCTTGTGGAAATGGAACTATGATCATAAAGTGTGTAGGTGAAAGTTCGAGGCATCCGGGTAGATACTACTACAAGTGCCCGAGATACCTTCAGCATAGTAAGCACTTTTATTGGTGTGATGAATATCATCGGAATGATAAATCCGGTAATATTCCGACATTCCTTACTACTCAAACTTATAATTCAAGTAAGATGTGTTCAAGTTCATGTACAGATCCTTTGGTCCGAGATTCAGGCTCTCAACTGCATCGCCGGTCCAATGCAGATGAAACTGATAGCATATCGACAAGTGGCAACGAACCACTAAATTCATCTTCTATTGTTGTTAACCTAAATGGAGTCCCAAGTCATCTAATCATCTGTTTGTTGGTTGTGATCGTACTTATGTTTGTCACTATCATTGTCTTATTGGGTTTCCTAATTGCTCATTGAACTTTTGAGATGTGTGTATAATTTATTTTCAGAGTTTAATGGATCGATCTTGAAGTATGTGGTTTTTTACTATTCAACTTGTGAATGCCATATATTCAAGATTCTAATGAAATGGTTGATGGACTTGTCAAATGTTATTTTCCATACAATGGAATATATTCTCTGACTTAAATCTTCATGAAAAGACCATTTACAACTTTCTAATCTTTTAGAACAAAGCAATAACCAATCTCTTTCTAATCTTCATGAAAAGACAATTCACAACTTTCTAATCTATTACTCAACTACATAAGCTGCATTCCTCTAACACTCCAGATATGCTCATCTTCACATACTAAAAAAATGCCAAACTATAATCTCCCAAGCATCCCTCTGCAAGAAACCTTGTTGTACTCGTGCATTTGGGACTTTGAATGTGATGATGTGTTCATTGATAGCCTACTTATCCAGAAGAGTCTAGGACGATGGCATGCGAACGAGGTAATAAACTTTGGTGCAATATGCACTAGCATTCAAGCCGTGAATGAGAGGTACAACCATGCGTTGACATGGATCGATGGTATCGAACGTCATTCAGATCTTGAACGTCGGTACCACACTTTCAAGAAGCTTAAAGAACACCCGAAAGTTTGGTGGGATCCGGAATGGAAGGTCGTTCATACTTCGAAACAACATTGGATTCGCTTGATTCAGGTTTCATTGAATTCTCGTCCTTTTATTTTATAGTATTTGACTAATTACATTAACATTTACATATTGTCACAGTCGGATGAGATCGTCAAAGCCTTCTTCCATCGTGGAGATCCACACCATGAGAAGCTTAACCTGTTATTTGAAATTCCCGATGCTCCCATCGAGCCTCCAACGAATGTTGAAATTATTCAAGTAAGTGACGATAGCAACTCTGAACCAATCATGGTGTCCGACGATGAGGGTCAATATGGCCTTCCTCCGATAATAGACCCCACATTTAACTATGGCCCATGGGCGCCGGCAAGATCAACTGAATATGAGGACGTTGAACCGCTTGAAGAGTCGACCCCATCATGGTCTCCTCCTCGTCAACAATTAATCCATCCTTCAGCCCTTCCGGACACTCCAACCACTTTTTGGAGTACAAACAATAGAGGGGCTTGTTCTTCATCTTGTGCTTCTTCAAGGTCTCCGAAGAAGGGGAAAAAGAAGATGACTTAACATGATCAAGTTGGTACGTCAGTCCCATGATGCTTCCGTTCAAGTCTCATTGAGTCAGCCATGTGATTCTGATGCAATCTAATGTATTTTAGTTTCCGTTATGCTTACATTTTATGTTGTTTTCGTATTTGTTGTGTCTTTGAACATTTGCGTTTGTCGTGTTGTTGTCTACGTTTTAATGTATTTTCAAAATTGACAACCCTTATTGTATTTCGATTTCATTTTGTGCTTTGTGTGTATATTTTATTTGTAATGGGCCTTTTTTTGGGCTATTTGTTTGGTCCATACGGAAAATTCACTAGTTGCAATTAATATAGCATTGGACGACATAGGCTTACATGGATATTTCATAAATAAGCGTAAATCTAAGTGGAATACTACATAATTTGGTACCACACTTTCAACCTAGGAACTTGAACATAATAGGTAGGAGACAGAATATGAGCGCAATGGCAAGAAGATTTTGAAGTTTCGTCAACTCTTCAATCCGTCCAGTTTTATAGTCATTATTTGAATCTAGGTGGGTACATGATTCCTTCCAAATTTCAGCATAATCTTTTGCTCGACTCAACCTGTTCATGAGCTCTTGGTTTTTAACCAACAGTGCGTCGAACTTCGTCACTATGCCCGGTAGCATTCCGTCTGGTGCAGTGGCTTGCACGTTCCTTGAGTGTTCGTCTGCCCAAAGGAAATAGTCACATCCAGCATCATCGTTCGGATAATAGAACGAGTAAAAGAGTCTTCCTCTACTTTGTTCGTTACTTGAAATGCATATACGGGCCTCTTTCCACAATCACATGTCACATACGTCCCGTGATTTTGTGGAGAAGAAGCATACATGATTTTGTGTGGTTGTGTGGTTATGGTTGGATCATGTTGTGTATATATATAGGTGAAAAATATGTTCCCCCCAAAAGATGAAGAATGTTCCCTCCAAAAATGGTAACAATGTTCCCTCCAAATGGACTAGGGTTTTGTTTTGGTTTTGGCGCCAAACTTTCCCTCCCATTAGGTTATGTATAACAAAATATGTTGAAGCCCAAAAAAGCAATTTTACTCAGCCCGAACCAATGACTAAGGTGTGATAATGAATATGCAATACATAATATCATAACGTAGCAGCATTCCCATACATGATCACTACAAACTTCAGCATAATAAACCTAAATCAGAGTTCATGTAAATTCAACATAACATAACATGCGTGGGTTTAGGAGTTGGCACTGTAGTCGGCATAACATAACATAACTATTTAATATTGTCTTCGTTGAGTAGCTCAACACAATAGGACTTTCGATAAGACTCACACATTTGTGGAACGATGTCTTGCACATCTTGTCCCGTAGCAAGGCATTCCAACATCTTCATGCACAAGATTCCACAATCACTACTATTTGTTTGTTGTGGAGGACACGGATAAAGACAAACATCCCACACCGGCTTTAAAGACTGTAATTCCCGTTGGCCCTTCCATACATCTCCTTCTACACATAAGCTAGACAAGAGTTGGGCCATCTTTTTAAATAGTTGCATCAGATGTGGCTTCGGATGACGCCCCATTAGGGAATCATATATCTTTATTGTCTCGTCCTGAATAATAATCTGATACAACACCCAATGGTTATTCGCGATATTTGCAACACCAAACACATAATCAACATCTGACCATGGGCGACAGTAGACATTTTTTGGCCGTCGACCGGTCACATACTCAAGTATACGCCCTTCCTTTTCAGACCAAGTCCATTCGCCATCGCGTGCCCGTTTCCAGGAGTTGTAACATCTCGATGGGAGTAATGTCTGCATGAATTATTTCCAATATTATTCAGCGCACACACACTAATACCGTATAAGGAAACAAAAAAACGGCACTTACAGCCATGCTAACATCAACAACTGTCCAATTGCGCAAGAAACACGTTGGCCACATCTCTACTTTGTGTAGAAGGAGGTACATGAGCGCATCCATGTGCTGAAAAATAAATAACAACTACGTATAACGATTGGGGTATCCATTTTCTTGTTTTAAAATCAATGTAACATATCGTTTTTGTGCATATTACTCTATTGGTTTACTTTAGCATCATTTTCTTTCATACACAATGAATGATGTGGGCTTGGCTACTCAACAAACAATGGATTCAAGATCACAAAATTGTAAACAATACTTCCTAAAGAAACGCCAAACAAATAGCCCACAATTGTAATATGACATAATAGAAACATATTTGTACAACTGATTATGATGTAGACATTGCACAATGAGCACATATATTTCGTTAATAGAAGTTCTTATCTGTTCGTGCACAATGAACACACATTGGGGTACCTATCTTGTTGTCATGAAAAATAGTGTTTCTATTAGTTCTTTTTTTTGCATATTCATTGTTTTGGTTGTCTTTAAAGTCACTTTCTTCCCCACACATATGGGTTTGTGTGCCTGACTACCAATAAACAATACTTCATAAACAAACACCCCAATCAAAACAACAAATTCCAACAACAATGCGAACATTCAAATATCCAAAAAATGTACCAAGGTAGGAAGCATAAGCATGTTATACAATTAGCAAACATTCAACCAAAATACTTTAACATCCATAAACTACGCAAATGTATCAGACGATTGTACAAAAAGTTGACAACATATAGAGTATCAAACGGCCGAAAATATAGGTAATAAAGTATCTAAGATGCCAAAAGAGAGAGAATTTAAGTTTCAATCAACAACATCAGGCCCATCCAAAAAAACAACCAAACATCCTTCATAAACGAACATCACCGGATATGATCCGGTGCACAAACCGAGCACGCGCTTCAGGCGGAAAACCCAAGAACATCTCCATGACGGCAGTGTTCTGCACGAGCACGTTCGATGTGGCAATCCTCTGATCAAGAGTCAACCCTGGAATGTCGCCAAGAAGGTTATAGATGTCGTGCCTCTTAAGACCAAGATTTGACTCATATTGTAACACATCACAAATCACGCCTAAGCGATGGTCGGAGGATGTGGCCATCTGACCCAACACATTCATCAGTGGATCTTCAGAATTCACAGCTGCTGCCGAAGAGCTTCTCTTACGAGAAACATTGGGACGATGACCATTGATGGGTGTGGGTGCCTGAGTTTTAGAATCCTTGTCCATTGAACAATTAACATTAGCATTAACATCAGGTTGATCAGTGTCTGCGTTCTCCCCACGAACATGAGTCCCAGCTTGCGGTGACTCTGATTCCATGTTCACATACTCAACATCATCCACAGGCGGCAAATCATCATCAACAAGGGAATTGAAAGCTTCGTACACATCCTCAGCGCCAGATCCGGTTGCTCGATCATTACCGAACACCTCAAGCCAATCACCGTACATTGGCCAGGGCTTGAAGCGCATGGTTGCGGCATATGAATCTTTATGAAAACATAAACAATCTACAACTTCAATACAAATACATAATAGAATCAACCACATCTATTGAATTGCACAACTGAAAACACAAAACAATCTAAACCACACACATATATTGAACAAACTTTATGTAAATACCTTAACAGTCTTTTCCCACATCTCATTGTCACAGTCAATGAGGTGCGTTGTGCTGTTGAATCCAATTTCAGAGTTATCTTTCAGCATGGTGCTGAGGGAGCCATATAGCCTCTTCCAAACAATAATCTTTGAATTAATGTGTGGATTTGCTTGAATGTCGGTGCCGGGCAGCTCAACCAATATCATCTCCTCCAATTTATTCTGATAACTTGACCGGAAGCCATTTTTGGTCTTCCAGTCATCGAGCACAATCTCCTTAAGCTTACTCAGCAGAACGGACTTCTCTACGTCAGTCCAGTTTCACCTCTTTCGCTTGTTATTTTCAGTTGTCAATATGTTCGAACGGGCCTTGTACCTCTTATTCCCCGTTGGTGGGGTAGTATCGAAACTTGAGCCTCCACATTTCATCTACGACCGATTCAAAGCAATAATGATAAACCAAACTCAACAAGCCCTAATTTTTTTCAGACTAAAACATATTTAGACAAAATGGAAGGGGAAAATGGTAAATCCACTAGAAACCCTCGCAAACAGTGAAAAAAGTGTCATATTGAACAAGAAGACGAAATTTTCATCGACTAAAACATCAACCCAACATAATCGTTTAATAGCTAAGAAATGTACATCATACGACAACGAGTTCTGAAATGGAAAAAAAACAAAGATAAAAAAACCTGAGACATTGCCGACTTCAACAATGGAGAGCGCACCTCCAACGGGGAGAAGAAAAACAGATGGTTAGTGGTGACAAAGAAACTCAGACGACGAGGGAATGGAGTATGATGAAGAAAACCTTGCGTGTAGTCGGGAGCTTTGGAAGTCGAAGAAATGGAGAACTCGGGAAATGTGAGCGTGAAGTCGAAGAGTGGCAAATGACAAATGTATAAAGAATGTTCGATTTTGATGTATCAGAAGTAATATGGTGCATCAAACAATGAATTAGTGATGAATATTGAGGGTATAAATATCTTTTCATCATTTTGATCATTTTTATATGGTGAATTGAACATTCTATCAAACAAAAAACAACTTTATATGAAGCTTTATAAAGTTTAATACATGCTATCACACGAGAATTAACAATAATAAAGTGTTTTTAGCACACTTTTTTGTACTTTCTATCACACAAGATTTTATCTTTATACACCTTTATATGTCACTTTTTGCATTAATTTAGTAAGCGGGCCTCTTGTATGTCATTTTCCATACTAAATTTGTGCCCTGTATCAAACGGTACCTTAATAAAAAGATCATTATATTTTTGTAGTACTTTATTATTTTTTAAACACGTTTACAATCCTTAAAAAAAGGGATTGATGAAGAAAATATAATTCATAACTTATCTAAACAATTTCTTTAATTTTACATGAAGACTCGAACTTCCTAGGAATCAAGTATTTTAGAGTAGGGATGACGATTTCAATTGGTCCCGCCCCAACCCGTGTTATTTAGGTCGTCTTGCCCCGTACCCATAGTGAAATAGGGCGGGTCGGGGTATCACTCTCGCCCCGAACCCATGATCCGTTTTTAATATTATTATTATATATGTATTATACATATAAATGCAATATATTTTTCTATTTTGCATGTTTTTAATATATATAACATACGGAGTATATATCAATAATTCAATTTTTTATATTTTTTTTAGGTCAATGTAAATTAATAAAACATAATATTTCATCCGTCCCCCAAAAGTTTTTATACTTTCTCTTTTAGTTTGTCCCCCAAAAGTTTACATACTCCAAAATATAAATAATCATCACAATCTACACCCTCATAATATACACATATTTATCCTTCATGTCATTACTTTTGGCAATACAAGAAAAAAGGTTTATAGTCACACATCTTTTGTCCCACTATAAAATAAATATGGTAAAATGTATTATATAGTCAAATTAAGGGCATGATTGGTATGACTGAATGAAATTGTAGTTGAATGGAATGAACTCATGAATGAAAGTCTGAATGACCATTCTCATGATTGGTATTGACCAAGAATGGAAAAATCATTCCTTAATTGATTTCATTCTCATGATTGGTATAATAAAATGAATGCAAAATAATGTAAAAGAATTATCTTAAATGACTAAAATATCCGTATAGATATTTTATAGAAACATATTAAATTAATTAATATGCTATTATTTTAATAATAAAACTAAACATAAATAGTCGTTCATTAAAAAAAATGGTGTACATTTTTACACATTATTGTAAGATGTAATTTTATATAAATAAATTTTAACCAGTATTTTAAGCATTATTATAATATCTAATTTTATATGTAAAAAAAATCAAACAATACATACGTAAGATATATAGCAACAAAAACAAAATAGTAGTATATATAACTTATCGCAGTTTATAAATTAAAAAAAGGCAAGAAATCGCATATATGTATATATACAGAACGACAATACACTACTATGGCAGATAAAAAATTGACAATACAAATTGACAATCGCATATAAATATTTGTACAAAAGATGGATAGAAGAATGAGAGAAGTTGAAACGTGAAAAGAATCAAAAAAAAAAAAAAAAGTCACTTACCTTTGATTAGTTCTTCTCTTCCGAGTTCTTTCTTTAGCGTCCTTCTCTCCTGGATGAATTAGGTTAAAACAAGGTTAATGAATATCATATTAATCGTGGATAAGGGGGTGTCACGCCCCAAATTTCATAAAAATAAATTTTAGGAAATAATTGTTAATTTAAAAATAAAAGGGCATGAATTAACTTTTCTCTTAAAAAAAATGAGACTTACAATTTTATTTTAGAATTAAGATAATTAACAATTAGCGGAAGCTTAAAGAGGAAGCTTAAAGAATAAATAGCAACTCAATTGATTGTCATCCACCGCTCCTTCTCATCACCAACTCCTAAATTTAAAATGTTAAAAAGAAGGGGTGAACAAACCACATCTCAATGGGGACAAGCTTGTCAAAACTAAATACAATAAGTAATTAAATTATCACAAACGTAAACATGCATTTAATGTAGTGTCACTTCTCAACTTCTCGTTTATAAAGGTCAAAAGACCTACTTCTCAACTTCTCGTTTATAAAGGTCAAATGACCTGTTTGTCTCAACTTCTCGTTTATAAAGATCAAATGACTTGTTTGTCTCAACTTCTCGTTTATAAAGGTCAGAAGACCTACTTCTCAATATTTCTCAATATATAGTTCACATGAGTAACAATAAAATCACAAATTGCCTTTAATAATGACAAACAAATAAAATAAAAATCTTCACCTCAAAGTCTAATGAAATATATGCGAAGAAGAAAGTGTAGCTTTACCCCTCCACATGATTTCCGCCACCTAAAATATATTTTCAAATAAAATTACATCCACTTAAGAAAATAAATTTCATGAATTAATATTATACATATACACACTTAGAATTTGAAATGGATTTATATATATGAGAATCTATGAAAAGTTTATTGATTCGAAAATAATTAGGATTTGGACATTTTGAGAGTAATTGTGAACTTTTAACAATAGTAAAATAAGTTGGAGTGTGGATCTATAAATATAATTTTAGAATAAGAATAAATTTGTAAATTGAAACTATAATAAGTATACTGCAAATCCACCGATTTGTCTATCATTTTTTTTTTTTTTTTTTGATGTAGTAGAATTACAGATAGGGGTTAAATTACAAATCACTTGCCCTCACCTATCCAAACAGCAAATTCTACCAAGAGATCACAAATTCCAGACTCAATCGTGAGAGGGTGGAAGGATCAACGAACTGGCATACCTCGAAATTCCGCGATCTAAGAAGATAGCAACGGCCGTGCTACAAACCTCCCAAACCACATAAATACGGACCCAAGGCCTACCAGCTCCAACAGGCACAACTCAGTGCCACCATGGAAAACCCGAAAACGGGAATAAAACCCATCATAACCAGCGGGAAAGGAAAATACCACATTGGGTATAGGGAGAATACCGAAATCAGAAAATAACGGTACAGGAAGAAGAAAAGAAAAAACTGAACCTAAAAACCTCAGATCTAAACAAAAAGCAGACTAAATTAACATACAGAAATGAAAAAACGAAAATAAAATGGGATCAGATGGATGACTCACCCGATCGGTCACCGTGGCTCCGACGGGGAGATTCACCCATTGATCCCAACTAAATTCCTAAAACAACGGTAGAAAAAGGAGTAAAGGAGCTCAACAGGCAGGACGGCGGCGCTACGAGCGGCGCAGTGGTGGTGCGGCGCAACAAGCGGCGCGGTGGTGCAACGGCGCTACAAGCAGTGCGGCTGCTTTCTTCTTCTTTTTTGGATTTATTGAAGGTGAACGGCGGACTATTGGCGGTGGTAGGCGGTAGTCGGCGGTGGAGGAAGCTAGCTTATTTGTTAAGCAAGTATAGAGAGAAGGGAGAGAAAAACGCGTGTAGAGAGAGGACTCCCGATTTGTCTATCATTAATCAAGCATATAAAATGAAAAATCCCAGCTCATGTATTCTTTCATACATTGACTCATAATCTAACTTTTCTAATTAAAAGGATTAAACAATAACCATTCTCATGCGGACAAAATATGTCGCTCTGGGAGATGTCGACACATGGAAACGAGATAAAATTATAATAATATTATTTAAGCCAACGGGCTTGTAGAGATGGATTAATACACTCCTAAGCCTAAAGAGGGGAATAGGAGCAATTGGGCCTTTAGCCCATATCCGAGAATTAGTAGCTTTTGGGTCAAGTGATCCGGCCCAAAGGAAGTGGGTCTTAGGGATCATTCTCTTCTAACTAAGTCAAAAGAAGAAGTCAATCCGTGAAGATAGGGCCAGTATATGAAGAGGCCGAGTCTTTAAGGGTATGGAGCGGGTCTTCAGGGATTTGGGCCAAGTTTACAGGGAAAGGCAGGCGATTATAGAGAGAAAAGGTCTTCCTCTCTCCGAAAAGAGAGGACCAGGTATATAAACAGGTTATTTTTACATTATCAGATACATTTTACAGCATATACAAAAACTCTTACGAAATATACATTGATCTAAGAAAAGATATCACACTATTCGCCAGAATTTCCCTAGAATTACAGGGAAATTCCTCTTTTACTCTCCTAGAAAGATTCTGACTTGAGCGTCGGAGATTCCGCGCCGGACTCCCCTCCGGCGTGCTTTTTTGCAGATCATTTCGGGATCTTGGAGGAGATCGTATGTGAAGATTGTCAAGGATAAAGAGCGATTCAAGACCCGTGATTCGCAGCGCTCGCAAAGGAACGGTTGATATCCATAGGCGTTCTTTTTCGACGCAACAACTGGCGCCGTCTGTGGGAACATTTCGAGCTAAGAAGTGAGAAAATATTCCATATTAAATGGGTGGAGGGCAAGATCCGACTAAATAGACTAAGGAGAAGGGAGATTCCACTCCTCTTCCCTTTCCTCCGCCCCCACCAGGGTTTCCTGTGAACAGAAATCTAGGGAAACAACCTGTAAATCCTACATTGGAAGATATCCCTCCCGTCCAGGAAGGGAATGCGGTGGGTACTTCGGGAGCTTCGGGAAGTGGGACAAATAAGGATACTCCTCAACCCAATGCCCAACCGGAACTCTTTACCATCTCCCAAGACCAATTGGATGGGATGATAGCGCAAGCAGTGGAAAGAATAATTGCGTCTCGTGGACTCCGCCCTCCTGGACCTATTCCACCAATCAACGAAGGAACGAAGCAGAATCCCCTGGAACACGTCATTGATTCTGCTCCGGTCCCCTCTAGGAATGAGGGTCTCCCTCAGAATCAGGAAGAAAAGGTGCCTTCTCAAGCCGAGAGAAGCATCCTTGATCGCACCCCCAGGAGGAATATGGAGAGGATCTCTGGTGATACCACTCTGGATATGGGGATAGGAGAAAGTACGGATGACTCTTACCAGGGAGCGGTTAGTGATCAAATACAGGCTCTACGAAGAGAAATGAAAGACATGCAGAAGCATATGACTGACAACATAAGTAAACCTTCTTACGTTACTGGTTATCAATTCTCATCCAATATTTTACAAGATGAACTGCCTCCTAATTTTAAATCTTTAAATTTTGAATATGATGGCACCACGGACCCGTACGAGCATTTGATGAGGTTCGAGAATGCCGCCCTATTGCACCGATATGGAGAGGGCGTCAAGTGCAGGGTATTTCTAACTACCTTATCTAAAGCGGCACAACAATGGTTCACCCAGCTAGGGCCGGACACTATCCATTCATGGTCGGAGTTCAGTGAGCTATTCCTGCACCAATTTGCTAGCGCTAGGAGGCAACCTAGGGCCACTCTTACCTTGTTTAACATGCGACAAGGGGAGAATGAAAGTCTTCGCGCTTTCTTGAAAAGATTCAACCAAGCGGCCTTAGAGGTACCAACAGCTTCTTCAGAGGTCAAAATCAATGCTCTCACTAATGGGCTAAGAGATGGAGACCTGTTTTCGTCTCTAGCCAAGAAGCCAGTACGAACCTTTGATGAATTACTAAAGAGAGCGGAAAAGTACCTCACCCTGGAAGAGGTAAGGAAAGCTAAGCGTTCGGAAACCAGGACAATAGTGGGGAATGGAGAACGAAGAAGGGAAATAGTGCCGAGGAGGCCCAGTCCAGAAAAACACCGGAATGCGAGGGGGCTGGGAAACGTAAAAGGAGAAGAAGCTGCGCCCTGGAGCTCTAGGGGAAGGATGAGGAGATATACCCCTCTGAGGATAGAGCCGGCAGAAGTTTTAGAAGTGGCAGGGGACCATCCCGATATGAAGTTCCCCTATTCAAGAAACAGGGGCCCTTAGAATCCCAAGTCAGACAGATTTTGCAGATTTCATAATGACTATGGCCACGATACAAACCAATGTTGGCACCTGAAAGACGAAATAGAAAGAATGATTCAAGCAGGCCACCTAAAGGAATTCATCTTCAGGGATCGACAAGGTCCCAGAGGGCAAAAGAGAAAGGACCCCGAGGGGAAGCCAGAGGATAATAGAAGAGAACAGAGGAAGAGCACAGAGGTTCAGCCACCCCCTCCACAAAAGAGGGGAACTATTCACATGATCATGGGTGGCCCTGCTGACGGGGACTCCTTCAGACAGAGGAAGCAGAGCGTCAGATCGTTGAAAAATGAAAGGAATACGGAACGTCGTGAAGTAGGAAAGACGACAGTAGCTCCTGATATCCATTTTGGACCAGAAGACGTTGGAGAACCAGAGAAATCCATAACGATGCCTTAGTCATTACGACGGACATAGCAGGGTATGATGTGGCCAGGATCTTTGTAGACACGGGGAGCTCTGCTGATATCATGTTCCTCGAATGTTTTAAGAAGATGGAATTAAACATAAAACTCAGGCCAGTGGAGACAGCCCTCTACGGATTTTCAGGGGGTGCCATTCAACCCCTGGGCTCAGCCCTATTACAGGTAGGGTTAGGAACTGCTCCTAACCGACGTGTGCAAGTGATATAGTTTCTGATAGTAGACGTCCCATCTTCATATAATGTGGTGATGGGAAGACCAAGCTTGAATATCTTTCAGGCCGTGATTTCCACCTTCCACATGAAGATGAAATTCCCTGCCTCAGGGGGTGTGGGAGAGATATGTGGAGACCAGTACCAAGCAAGGAAGTGTTACGTAGAATCGGTTAAGATAGCGGACAGGGCCATGGTCCGAGGAATGGAGAGATTCAAGGGTGAAGACCCTGGATGAAAAAAGCAGAAAGTGGGGGAGTTGGTACAGGAGCAACCCAAAGTGAAGGCAGATGAGGAATTAATGAACATTGAGCTTTACCCGGGAAATGAGGGATTCACAACCAGGATAGGTACACACATGAGTCCTGAACTTCAGGAAAAGATGGTACTTACCCTTCAGGAGAATGCGGATATCTTCGCCTTCACCTCGACATATATGACTGGTATCCCTCCAGAAATAGCAATGCATTACCTTAACGTAGATCTCAAAGCCAGGCCAGTAAAGCAAAAATTAAGGAACTTTGGTAAGGAGAAAAACCTCATTGTGAAATAGGAGATTGATAAGCTGTTGAGTGCAGGGCATGTGAAGAGGGTGCAGTTCCCTGAGTGGTTGTCAAATGCAGTGCTAGTATCTAAAGGAGCTGGCAAATGGAGAATGTGTATTGACTTTAGAGATTTGAATAAAGCATGCCCCAAGGATCATTATCCCCTGCCCAGAATCGACCAACTGGTAGATGCCACATCTGGATTTGAATTGCTTAACATGATGGACGCATACCAAGTGTATCATCAAATCCAGTTGAACCCCCTTGATATACCAAAGGTATGCTTTATAGCGACATGTGGTACTTTCGGTTATGTACGTATGCCTTTTGGACTAATAAATGCAGGAGCCACCTATCAAAGAATGGTAGACTCGGTGTTCCGAGGAAAAATTGGCAGGAACATGGAGGTTTACATGGATGATATGCTGGCCAAGAGTGTCAAGGCAGAGGAACATATTGGCGACCTGAAGGAGATATTCCAGGTAATCCGAGAGAATGGTATTAAATTAAATCCAGCTAAATGTTCTTTTGGAGTAGGGTCAGGAAAATTCCTGGGATATATGGTGACTCAAAGAGAGATAGAAGTTAACCCTGCTAAGGTGAAGGCGGTTCTTGACATGCAACCCCCTCGAAATCTGAAGGAATTGCAGACCCTGAACGGCAGAATTGCAGCTCTTAGTAGATTCATAGCAAGGTCAGCGGAAAAGAGCCACCACTTCTTCAGAACATTAAGGAAGGGGTCGAGGTTCGAATGGGACGAGCAGTTTCAAAAAGCTTTCGAAGAACTCAAACTCCATCTTGAACAACTTCTGAAGCTGACAAAACCCTCTCAGGGAGATGTCTTGCTCTTATACCTCTCAGTAGGGGAACACTCCTTGAGCACATCCCTGATGAAAGAGGAAGGCTCCACACATCAACCTATATATTACGTGAGCAATGTCATCCAGGGGGCAGAGATCAGATACTCAGAGGTGGAGAAAGCAGCCCTGGCAGTGGTAGTGACGGCCAGGCGGTTACGCCCCTATTTCTTGTCTTATAAAGTTATGGTGCGGACTAATTTCCCTTTAAAGCAGACGCTAGGGACAGCAGACTTGTTGGGAAGAATGGTTAGATGGACAGTGGAATTACAGGAATATGATATTGATTACGAACCCAGGAGGGCCATTAAGGCCCAAGCTTTAGCAGACTTTATTCAAGAGTCTACCAGAATAGAGGAAGAACAAGGTTGGAAAGTGTACGTTGATGGTTCAGCATCTGCATTAGGGTGTGGAGCCGGGATAGTGTTAGTTGATCCAGAGGGCCAGGAAGTACAAGTGGCCGTCAAATTCCGGTTCTCAACCTCAAATAATGGGGCAGAGTATGAGGCTCTGATTAGAGGGGCCAATATGGCAGCAGAGTTAGGGGCACAGAAAGTCACCCTATATTCCGACTCACAGTTGGTAGTACAACAGGTCAGGGGGGAGTACCTTGCCAAAGATGAAAGGATGATTGTCTATCTAGAACAGGTAAACAAGTTGAAAAACAAATTTCACACCTTTGAAGTAATACAGGTACCAAGAGAAGAGAATGTAAAAGCAGATGGGCTATCCAAGCTAGCTAGTTCTACTGAATTCAAGGGACACGGAAAGGTAACCCTGTTAGTGGCGGACCGATTAGCCACCGAAGCCCTGGTTGGAGAGATAACAGCAGGGGATGACTAGAGGAGAGAGATATGGGAAGAAATGAACAGAGGACAGGTAACCCCAATGTCCAGAGAAGCCAAAGCGTGGAGAAGAAAATATTGTATCCTAGGGGACCAATTATACAGGAGATCCTTCACTCAACCTTATCTGAAATGTCTTTCAAAAAGGGAGGCAGAGTTAGTAATCAAAGATATCCATGAAGGTTGTGCGTCCAGCCACGAGGGTTATAAGACTATGGTGAAGAAAGTATTTAGAGCAGGTTTTTATTGGCCTAGTATAATCAGAGATGCTAGGGAATTTGTGAAGAAATGTGAGAGGTGTCAGAAGAACGGACCTCTAATACGGGTACCTGCAGAGGAGATGGGGGCCATGTACTCGCCCTGCCCCTTTGCCAAGTGGGGGATAGATCTAGTCGGACCTTTCCCCTTAGCACCTGGGGGAAGGAAATTTTTTATCGTAGCCGTGGATTACTTTAGTAAGTGGGTAGAGGCCGTGCCCTTGGCCAAGATAGAGGAAGATAATGTAATTCTTTTTCTGTCTAGACATATTTGTTGCAGGTTTGGAGTACCGAGAATCTTGGTTTTTGACAATGGAACACAATTCAATGGAGAGAAGGTGAGGAAGTGGTGCGAGAGATGGAATATTATATAGAGGTTCACTTCGGTGGCCCACCCACAAGCCAATGGACAAGTGGAAGTTACAAATAGAATCTTAGTGGATGGCATTCGAACGCGATTTCAAAAAGTAGGAGGAGGATGGGTGAAGGAGCTAGACAACGTTCTCTGGTCTTACAGGACTAGTCCTAAGACAGCTACAGGTGAATCTCTCTTTTATTTGGTGTATGGAGCAGCAGCAGTGATACCTCCCGAAGCCAGGCTAGGATCACACAGATCGAATTACGTACTTTGAGGAGAAGAGGAACGAAGAGCTGATGAGGGAGGCCCTAGACCTGGTAGAGGAAGAAAGAGAGATGGCGAGACTGAAAGCAGAAAGATACAAAAGCAGGATCAAGGCAGCATATGACCGCAGGGTGATCCCTCGTTCCTTTAAAGCTGGAGATTTAGTACTCCGAAGAGCAGATGCCTTGAAAAATATAGGGAAAATGGAAGCTACTTGGGAAGGTCCGTATAAAGTGGTAAAGGTACTAAGAGGCGGAGCATACAAACTCCAGGACATGACAGGGAAGGAAATATTGCGGCCATGTAATGTGTGTCACTTGAAGAGATTTTATGTTTGAGGAAGGTGTTATTCCCTTATTATCTTTCCCTTTATGAACAATTTTAAAATATTTATTTTTCATCCGAATAATTGTACACATTGCTTCACCGGCACTCTTTTTCCCTCTATGTGGCTTTCCCTTTAGGGTTTTACCACGGAGAGGTTTTTAATGAGGCCGGCATAGGCTTCCCTTATTTGCCTATGTTGATGAACACTTTTGATCTATGGAGCACCGTTTTTGGAAAAATTTATGTGATTTCCCTTAATATCTGTTAATGTGATGATGAGATGATCCTTATATTCCGATACTGTGATGAGATGTTTATCATACGTTAAATACTGCGCTGAGATGATTTCCATGTGTTCATATAATGTTGAGATAATGAATGTGTTTTGAAGGCTGAAAATATAAGATAAGAGAGATATTGTGAGATCCGTCTCATCTCCTGCAAGGTGTGTCGCATCCTGAAAAGTTAGGAGGATTAGATAAACCTCATTGGATGAAACAGAAAAACTTACACACAAAGATTCGAGAGGGAAATGCCTAAGGATAATTCCTAGGGTTTTCATCCACGACAGCCTTTAAAGCAAGGGGGAGTGGGAGATATGGAGCGGAAGATATGACTAGCCGGTCGATTATCAAAATGGCCTCCAACTTCAGGGAGAATATAATCCCTAAGAACTCTTACGAGTATAAACAACTTCAGGGAGAGTATAATCCCTAAGAACTCTTACGAGTATAAACAACTTCAGGGAGAGTATAATCCCTAAGAACTCTTACGAGTATAAACAACTTCAGGGAGAGTATAATCCCTGAGAACTCTTACGAGTATAAACAACTTCAGGGAGAGTATAATCCCTAAGAACTCTTACGAGTATAAATAACTTCAGGGAGAGTATAATCCCTAAGAACTCTTACGAGTATAAATAACTTCAGGGAGAGTATAATCCCTAAGAACTCTTACGAGTATAAACAACTTCAGGGAGAGTATAATCCCTAAGAACTCTTACGAGTATAAACAACTTCAGGGAGAGTATAATCCCTAAGAACTCTTACGAGTATAAACAACTTCAGGGAGAGTATAATCCCTAAGGACTCTTACGAGTATAAACAACTTCAGGGAGTGTATAATCCCTAAAAACTCTTACGAGTATAAACAACTTTTGGGAGAATATAATCCCTACAAACTCTAACTTTTGGGAGAATATAATCCCTACAAACTCCAACTTTTGGGAGAGTATAATCCCTACAAACTCTAACTTTTGGGAGAGTATAATCCCTACTGATGCGGCCTAAAAATGTCACCTAATGAGGAGTCGACACGTGTATGAATGATAGGATTGGGAAGAATGGATAGAATCATTTAGGGTTCTCTGGATAAAGAATCCTCTCGGGAGGGCTCTCGGGAGGGAGCTTCGTCTGGAGATGAATATCAGAATCAAACAGTTTTAGCTAAGATCGTGGGTCGCAAATATAGGATGCTCCCGCTATTTCCACTCTAGCTTTGATGAAAAGAAGACCCTGTCCTCCTTTATTTTAGGAGGATAAGTCCACGAAGATAGGATGCTGCCGAGTCTTCAGGAAGTGGAGAGTAAGGGAGACTGGGTCTCCTCAGTAGGGCCGAGTCTTACGAGCAACTCCGAGATAAGAGGAAGGCTTGACTTCCTCTCCAGAAGGTATCTCTATAAATAGGTAATTTTGAAGATATTTCCAGGTTAGACACTTACACCTTAAAACCTAATATACTGAATACCAGCATCTTTTCTTGCGATTCTTGGAGTTGATTTAAGATATCCAGGATCTTGAGATCCTTGGGAGATTTGATAAGCCCTATACTGACTTAGGCATCGGAGTGTCCACACCGGACTCCCCTCCGGTGTGTTCCTTGCAGGTCATTCGAAGATTCCGAGAGGAGATAATCTATTCAGGACTATTATACACGTCCGGGAAGAAGGACATCCATTTCAGAGGATACCTAATCCTCTCGTGCAAATTTTGGCACATCAACTGGCGCCGTCTGTGGGAAAGAATTGAAAGATTTTCTCACGAGTTTCTACCTGTCCAAGCAAATGGGTGGCGGAAATAAAACCTCTATTTCCGGGAAGAGGAGTCTTCCAGGAGAAAATTCCCCCTTGCCGACTGATCCTCCGCCAAGGGGAGGTCGGGGAAAAGATCCAATCCATGTACCTTCTGGATCAAGTCAGCCATTAGCGCCTACTCCAGGCTTGGAGGACGAAAGTCATCCCATACCGGTCGAAGAGGGCACAGCGGGGAATCTGGAGGCCCCCGAGCCTCAAACCGCAGATCCTCAGCAAAAGGACACTCTAGACTCGGGGCCGCTCCTGATCTCTCCCGATCAATTGAACGCCCTCATCAAGCAAGCTGTAGAGAGAGCCTTTGCTGACCAAAGAGACCGGATTCCTAGAGCTGCACCAGGGAACCCGGAGGCACCTGTCCCAAGGCCCCAAGACGAAGCACCTAGAGCCTCCCAAGTGTTGTCCAAGGACATGGAGATGCGGGCAGAAGAAGATGATAAAGTGCCCTCACGAGCGGGGAGAAGCATCCCTCTTCGGAGCACAAGAAGAAATGCAGACCTGGCACCCCGAGGTACAGAACCCCCTGAGACAGAAGAAAGTACAGATGATACCTACAGAGGGCCCGTCAGCGACCAACTACTGGCCTTACAGAAAGAGATGAGAGATATGAAGAAGCAGATGAGCAATCGAACCAGTAGATCTGCTCACGCCTCTGGATGTCAGTTCTCCCCTAACATATTACAGGATGAACTACCATTCAATTTCAAGCCCCTTAATTTTGAATACGATGGTACGGCAGACCCATACGAGCACCTAGTGAGGTTCGAGAATGCAGCATTGCTACACCGCTATGGAGAGGGAATAAAGTGTAGAGTATTCCTAACTACTCTAGCAAAAGCCGCACAACAATGGTTCACCCAGTTGGAACCTAACACAATCCGATCCTGGGAAGAATTCAGTGAGCTCTTCCTTCATCAATTTGCCAGTGCCCGGAGACAGCCGAGGGCCACTTTGACCCTCTTTAATTTGAGACAAGGAGAAGGTGAGCGTTTAAGAGCTTTCCTTCGAAGATTCAATCAAGCAGCTCTGGAGGTCCCTACCGCCTCTCCGGAGGTGAAAATCAACGCTCTAACGAACAGATTGCGTGATGGAGACTTTTTCTCCTCTCTAGCTAAGAAGCCTGTTAAGAACTTTGATGAACTGCTGCACAGGGCAGAAAAGTACCTCACTCTGGAGGAGGTCCGGAGAGCGAAGAGGCTGGAGGTTAGGCCACAAGATCGAGAGAGGAGAAGGGAAAGAGAAGGCCCCTCCAGGCGGTTCAGTCCAGAAATCCCCCGGACCTCTGGAGCAGTTAGAGATAGCAACCCCTCCGGAGGTCCCCGATCCGGCCCTCGGGGGAGGTTCGAGAAATACACACCCTTAAGAATTGAACCCGCTGAAGTACTGGAGGTAGCAGGAGACCATCCGGATTTGAAGTTCCCGTATTCCAGGAGTCGAGGACCTCAGAAGCCTAAGTCTGATCGATTCTGCCGATTCCACAATGAATATGGGCATGATACGAATCAGTGTTACCATTTGAAAGATGAGATTGAGAGGATGATCCAGGCGGGTCATCTAAAAGAATTCATATTTAGAGACAGGCAAGGCCCTCGGGGGCAGAAACGAAAAGAACCTGAAAGAAAACCAGAGGAGAAGGAAACTAGAGAAGCGGTAGAGGATATACCCCCTCCACCGCCAAAGAGAGGAGTAATTCATATGATTGTGGGAGGGCCAGCAGATGGAGATTCCTTCCGAAAAAGAAAGCAGAACGTCCGAGCTCTAAAAGCGGAACAGGAAAGCCAATTAAGAGAAGTGGGACGTATGACAGAGACGCCCAATATCCGATTTGGGCCGGAAGATGTTAAAGGAGTCAAAGAAGATCACAATGATGCTCTGGTAATCACTACCGACATAGCTGGATTCGATGTTGCCCGAATCTTCGTAGATACGGGGAGTTCGGCTGACATTATGTTTTTCGAATGCTTCAAGAGGATGGAGTTGAGTGTAAAGCTGCGTCCTGTGGATACCTCTCTGTATGGCTTCTCCGGAGGTGCCATCCAACTTTTGGGATCAGTAATGTTACAGGTAGGGTTGGGAGATGCTCCAGCCCGGAAAGTCCATTTGATAGAGTTCCTTATCGTGGACATCCCTTCATCATACAATGTCGTGATGGGACGACCCAGCCTGAACCTCTTTCAGGCAATCATTTCCACATTTCATATGAAAATGAAATTCCCTACCGCCGCTGGAGTAGGAGAAGTGAGAGGAGACCAATACCAAGCACGGAAGTGCTATGCAGAGTCTGTGAAGATGGCGGACAGAGCCCTGACTAAGGGCCTGGAGCGGACAAGAGGAGATGACCCTGAGGTCAAAAGGAAGAAATTTGAAGAAGTAATACCCGAACAGGTGAATGTTAAAACAGACGAAGAGCTAATGAGCGTGGAGCTCTTCCCAGAGAAACTTGGCTTCACCACTAAGATAGGCACCCAACTGGGACCTGAACTCACAGAAAAGGTAATACTTACATTACGTCGAAATTCCGATATATTTGCATTTTCTCCAGCTGACATGACAGGGATCCCTCCGGAGATAGCAATACATTGCCTTAATGTTGATCCAAAGGCAAGACCTGTGAAGCAGAAACTACGAAATTTCGGGATTGAAAAGAATAATATTGTGAGAGAGGAAGTCGAGAAGCTATTGAAAGCAGGGCATGTGGTAAAAGTCCAATTCCCAGAATGGCTCTCTAATGCCGTGCTAGTACCTAAGGGGGGAGGAAAGTGGAGAATGTGCATCGACTTTAGGGACCTCAACAAAGCGTGCCCTAAAGACCACTATCCGCTACCAAGGATAGACCAGCTAGTAGATGCAACCTCAGGCTTCGAGTTGTTAAGCATGATGGATGCATACCAAGGGTACCACCAGATCCAACTGAACCCTGCAGATGTCCCTAAAGTGTGCTTCATAGCAGCCTGCGGAACGTTTGGATACGTTCGGATGCCATTTGGGCTAATCAATGCCGGAGCAACATACCAAAGGATGGTCGATGCTGTCTTCCGAAGGCAGCTGGGGAGGAATATGGAGATATATGTAGATGATATGTTGGCCAAAAGCGTAAAAGCAGATCAACATGTAGAGGATCTAGAAGAAATTTTTCAAGTGATCAGAGAGAATGGCATCAAGTTGAATCCAGCCAAGTGCTCTTTTGGAGTAAAATCAGGGAAGTTCCTCGGATACATGGTCACTCAGAGGGGTATAGAGGTGAATCCGGCTAAGGTGAAGGCGATACTAGATATGCAGCCACCAAGAAATATAAAGGAGCTCCAGACGCTCAATGGGAGGATTACCGCATTGAGCAGATTCATAGCTAGATCTGCTGAAAAGAGTCATCCCTTCTTCAGAATTCTCAAGAAAGGAACCAAATTTGAATGGAACGCAACATGCCAAAAGGCTTTTGAAGATTTGAAACAGCATTTATCCCAGTTGCCGAAGCTAACAAAGCCTTCTCCGGGAGATACCCTCATCTTGTATCTCTCCGTAGGAGAGTTCTCACTGAGTACTGCCTTAGTCAAAGAAGAGGGATCTCTGCAGCACCCTATTTATTATGTCAGTAAGGTCATTCAAGGGGCCGAAAACCGATATTCAGAAATCGAGAAGGCTGCTCTGGCCGTGGTAGTTACAGAGCGAAGGCTGCGCCCATATTTCCTTTCTTATAAAATACTGGTCCGCACTAATTACTTGCTGAAACAGGTCATAGGGCGAGCAGACCTCTCTGGAAGGATGGTGAAGTGGGCAATCGAGCTCCAAGAATATGACGTGAATTTTGAGCCGCGGAAGGCTATAAAAGCCCAAGCTTTGTCCGATTTCATCCAAGAATCGACCAAGCCAGAGGAAGTCGAAGGATGGAAAGTGTATGTAGATGGCTCAGTAACCCTGAGCGGATGTGGAGCAGGGATTGTGCTAACAGGCCCGTGAGGAGAGGACCTGCAATTTGCGGTGAGGTTTCAATTCATGACCTCAAATAATGGAGCAGAGTACGAAGCTTTGATCAGAGGAATGGAGATGGCATTAGAATTAGGAGCTCCAAAGGTAACTCTATACTCAGACTCCCAATTAGTTGTTCAGCAGGTGAATGGTGAATACGTAGCCAAAGATAGCAGGATGGCTGCTTATCTGGAACGAGCCAAAAAAGTGATGGGCAAGTTCCAAGAGTGCGAGGTAGTCCAGATACCTCGAGAGAAGAACATACAAGCGGACAGCCTCTCCAAGCTCGCTAGCTCCGCAGAGTTTGATGGAAAAGGAACAGTAACTCTAGTAGTGGCAGAAAGAGAGACTCTGGAAAACCCCATTGGTTCTATTGAAGAAGAAGATGATTGGAGAAGAGCTATATGGATAGAACTCACCAAGGGAACAGACGCTCCTACCACTAGAGAGACCCGAGCCCTTCGAATCAAATATTGTCTTATTGGAGGGCATTTGTACAAAAAATCATTCACACACCCATATCTGAGGTGCATATCAATTCGAGAGGCTATGTACGCACTCAAAGAAATCCACGAAGGGGATGCAGCTTATTGGAGGGCATTTGTACAAAAAATCATTCACACACCCATATCTGAGGTGCATATCAATTCGAGAGGCTATGTACGCACTCAAAGAAATCCACGAAGGGGATGCAGCTAGTCACGAAGGATACAAAGCAGTGGTGAAGAAAGTTTTAAGGGCTGGATTATATTGGCCCTCCATGACAAGAGATGCTAAGGAGTTCGTAAGAAAATGTGTCAAGTGTCAGAAAAATGGCCCATTGATAAGGACCCCTGCGGAGGAGATGGGAGCGATGCACTCTCCCTGTCCCTTCGCTAAATGGGGAATCGACCTGGTAGGACCCTTCCCTCCAGCCTCCGGAGGAAGAAAGTTCCTGATAGTAGCAGTGGACTATTTTAGCAAATGGGTGGAAGCTGCTCCCCTAGCTACGATAGATGAGGAGAATGTGATTAAATTCCTAAGAAAGCAGATTTGTTGCAGATTCGGAGTACCCAGAATATTGATCTCCGATAACGGAACCCAATTTAACGGAGAAAATGTGCGAGGATGGTGTGCAAGACTGAACATAATACAGAGATTCACCTCTGTAGCTCACCCTCAAGCTAATGGACAAGTGGAGGTCACTAATTGAACGATAGTAGACGGTATCCGAACAAGACTAACGAAGATAGGAGGAGGATGGGTAAACGAGCTAGATAATGTATTGTGGTCATACAGAACTAGTCCAAAGACAGCAACTGGAGAGTCCCCATTTCAGCTGGTCTACGGAGCTGCGGCGGTGATACCTCCAGAGGCAGTATTGCGATCACACCGAATCGCCCAATTTGAAGAACATCAGAATGAAAGATTGATGAGAGAGGCTCTAGATTTGATGGAAGAAGAAAGAGAGATGGTCAGAGTACGGGCTGAAAGATATAAGAGCAGAATTAAAGCCGCATACGACCGGAAGGTGATCCCGAGGTCCTTCAGAGAAGGCGATCTAGTGCTAAGGAGAGCTGACGCCCTAAAAAACACAGGAAAGTTAGAGCCCAACTGGGAGGGGCCTTATAGAATCACACAGGTACTGAAAGGAGGAGCATATAGACTGCAGAGTATGGAAGGGGTCGACATAGCTAGACCTTGGAACGTTTGCCATTTGAAGAGATTCTTTATTTGAAGAAAGTGTAAGGTCTTGAGACCATTTATGACTTTTGTTTCGTGATTTTTCGCATGGATTCATATTTTGCTTGATGTATTTTTGCGGCTACACCGGAGCTCTTTTTCCCTCTCTACGGCTTTCCCCTTTGGGGTTTTTCCGTATGGAGGTTTTTAATGAGACCGGCGTAGGTTATCTATGGCCTATGTTGAAAATTGACAATAAATCAATGAAGTCTTATCCCTTTTCGAAGAAAGAATTATTCAGAATTATTATGTCTTACTTATCTTTCTTGTATTCGAATATGCGACGTATATATATAACAATAAAGAGAGTGAGAAACACTCAGAGGCCTAGAGGCCGAGGTGCTCTAGAGAGCCCTCATCTTACTTGAGACCCAAGTGGGTTACTGAAATGAGAAGATTTTATGAATTAAAATCTTTTAAGAAAAAGAGTGAGAGACACTCAGAGGCCTAGAGGCCGAGGTGCTCCAGAGAGCCCTCATCTTACTTGAGACCCAAGTGGGTTACTGAAATGAGAAGATTTTATAAATTAAAATCTTTTAAGAAAAAGAGTGAGAGACACTCAGAGGCCTAGAGGCCGAGGTGCTCCAGAGAGCCCTCATCTTACTTGAGACCCAAGTGGGTTACTGAAATGAGAAGATTTTATAAATTAAAATCTTTTAAGAAAAAGAGTGAGAGACACTCAGAGGCCTAGAGGCCGAGGTGCTCCAGAGAGCCCTCATCTTACTTGAGACCCAAGTGGGTTACTGAAATGAGAAGATTTTATAAATTAAAATCTTTTAAGAAAAAGAGTGAGAGACACTCAGAGGCCTAGAGGCCGAGGTGCTCCAGAGAGCCCTCGTCCTACTTGAGACCCAAGTGGGTTACTGAAATGAGAAGATTTTATGAAATAAAATCTTTTAAGAATAAGAGTGGGAGACACTCAGAGGCCTAAAGGCTAAGGTGCTCCAAAAAGCCCTCACCATACTTGAGAACTACAAAGACTAGATAATGAAGAGAGCAGGTTTTATGATTCAGGAGTCATGAGAAGGGGGAAGATGATACCCCACAACCAAGTCACCTGATATCTAAACACTATGCAGCCGAGAAATAATTCCAGAATAGCCTACAAGACCAACAAAAAGGGGGGGAAGAGAATACACCTCCAACACATTCCTTGCTGATCTTGTAAGCTACTCATGCAAGAAAGAAAGAGACAACAAAACATGCAACATCAAGCTAACATAATTACAACAAAAAGCCCCCACATATCCAGGAGTGTGGGGTCCCCTACAAAGTATGAGGAGCAAATGTTATGAGCAGAAAATAAAGAGTGTAGCAAAACAACAGAAAAGTAGATTGTTTATGATGATCAGGAATATGATATTTAAACTGCTTTTTCAGCAGCAGCTTCCTTGGCAGCAACCCCCTCAACCTCAACTCCTTCAGCTACTCCAGCAGTGCCCTCTTCCCCAGCAACATGATTGCTAGATCCTCCACCTTCCTCCGTGTCACATCCCGATTTTAGGGGCCTAGATGAAAACACCATTTTTCTACTATTTGAAGGTTAACTAAATAAAATAATGTCTTATTTGGATTTTCAAAGGACATATGTAGATAAATTTATTAATTTACAAAAATATTTGCAGCGGAAGTAAATACAATTTTGAAAACATAGCATCAATCACTTCAAAATAAATAAACTTACTTTAAAGATAAACATAATTTTTAATACAACAAAAAGAATGTGACTTTTTATCTAAACGAAAATTGAATGGCAGTTTTAAAATAACGATTAAATTCTTGACACACATCCACCGTCCCTCCACCGCAACTCCTTTAATCATGTGAATCTGTAAAATGTTAATATGATTGGGGTGAGCAAAACAACTAGCTCAGTGGGATCCCCTTTGTCACAGTTAAATATCAATGCAAATAAAATCATACACTCACAAACATGCGTACATAAGTCTTCCATAACATAAGTCTTCCATATATTGACCAATTAAATTGGCCAATCTGTATACGGTGGAGTTTCCCCCAAGGATCTTACCATCCCGGACCGTCGTCCCCGCTAGCTATAACGACCTTTCCGTCGAAATAACCCATAATAAGCATAAACTAGCTATAACGACCTTTCCGTCGAAATAACCCATAATAATCATAAACATAGCATCATGTAGCTAAGCAACAATTAAATTCACAACTAACATTTAAAGGTGACAAAGTGAATACGTAAGTAAGAAAATCCCACCTCAATTATATATATGTCGTGGATGCAATGAATGTAATTGCTGCAATAACTTTATTCTTGGAGCCGACTTCCATGAATCAAGAGTAGCGCAAATAAATATAGGATTTCTGTGTGAAAATATTTTATGCGTGTTTTTGGTTTGTAAATATGGTCCTCTATTTATAGGGAAGAAAAATAGTTTTCTTGAGAGAAAAGTTAGAGATATGAATTTATCATGAAATTCCAAGATTTGATTTACCTAAAATATTTCTCCGTAAATCTTATTATCTATAATAATTAAATAAAGAAACATAAAATTTACTAATAATAATTTGAAATTAACTTTGATCGTGATTGTTTGGAAATGAGTTTATATGGCCATAGGGATTTTTTAATAAAAAAAAATAGATGAAGTACTTGATTTTTCTAATATTTTAAAGAAAATCGTGTTTAATTATGAAAGAGATTAATATAACTCAACTTGGTAAAAATCAAGTAAGAAAATAATATAAAAACTATTAATTCATATCAACCATTTACGTATAGTTAGTTTCGAAATTGATGAGTATATGAGATTTGAAAAAAAGATGAAGTAGAATCAATCTGATTTTCTTAGCGGTTAAATATAATATGAAGATCATCATTCAAGAATCAAGATTATTGGGGATAAGTTATAATTTTTAAAATCACAAGAAATCTCTTATTTAAAATTAAAGAAAATAAATATTTAAATATATTTTTTAAATAACTAACTTGAGAATTTTAGGGGTGTTACATCCTTCCCCCCTTGAAAAATTTTCGTCCTCGAAAATCAGAATATATATGATAAAATATGCATGCATGTATTGTATTGAAATTTTAAATAACATGTAGTGAATACACTTAATATCATGATTTTATAATATCACTTTGAACATATAACTTGGAACGTACATAGCATGTGATGCATGTATCATATATCATGTGATCATCTTTCCATGATCAATAACATTAAGATAAATTAAATTTCATATTATACCTTGTTGGAGTCGAAGCGGTGGACGGTGGTAGATGTCATAACTTATGCTAAAAAAATATATACATAATTTAAATTATTTTTCAAAAATATCTTCTTGACTTAAGAAGTAGAATATTTTTATTTTAAACATGTCTACAAGAACGTAGACCTGCTCTGATACCATTCTGTCACATCCCGATTTTAGGGGCCTAGATGAAAACACCATTTTTCTACTATTTGAAGGTTAACTAAATAAAATAATGTCTTATTTGGATTTTCAAAGGACATATGTAGATAAATTTATTAATTTACAAAAATATTTGCAGCGGAAGTAAATACAATTTTGAAAACATAGCATCAATCACTTCAAAATAAATAAACTTACTTTAAAGATAAACATAATTTTTAATACAACAAAAAGAATGTGACTTTTTATCTAAACGAAAATTGAATGGCAGTTTTAAAATAACGATTAAATTCTTGACACACATCCACCGTCCCTCCACCGCAACTCCTTTAATCATGTGAATCTGTAAAATGTTAATATGATTGGGGTGAGCAAAACAACTAGCTCAGTGGGATCCCCTTTGTCACAGTTAAATATCAATGCAAATAAAATCATACACTCACAAACATGCGTACATAAGTCTTCCATAACATAAGTCTTCCATATATTGACCAATTAAATTGGCCAATCTGTATACGGTGGAGTTTCCCCCAAGGATCTTACCATCCCGGACCGTCTTTCCCGCTAGCTATAACGACCTTTCCGTCGAAATAACCCATAATAAGCATAAACTAGCTATAACGACCTTTCCGTCGAAATAACCCATAATAATCATAAACATAGCATCATGTAGCTAAGCAACAATTAAATTCACAACTAACATTTAAAGGTGACAAAGTGAATACGTAAGTAAGAAAATCCCACCTCAATTATATATATGTCGTGGATGCAATGAATGTAATTGCTGCAATAACTTTATTCTTGGAGCCGACTTCCATGAATCAAGAGTAGCGCAAATAAATATAGGATTTCTGTGTGAAAATATTTTATGCGTGTTTTTGGTTTGTAAATATGGTCCTCTATTTATAGGGAAGAAAAATAGTTTTCTTGAGAGAAAAGTTAGAGATATGAATTTATCATGAAATTCCAAGATTTGATTTACCTAAAATATTTCTCCGTAAATCTTATTATCATAATAATTAAATAAAGAAACATAAAATTTACTAATAATAATTTGAAATTAACTTTGATCGTGATTGTTTGGAAATGAGTTTATATGGCCATAGGGATTTTTTTAATAAAAAAAAATAGATGAAGTACTTGATTTTTCTAATATTTTAAAGAAAATCGTGTTTAATTATGAAAGAGATTAATATAACTCAACTTGGTAAAAATCAAGTAAGAAAATAATATAAAAACTATTAATTCATATCAACCATTTACGTATAGTTAGTTTCGAAATTGATGAGTATATGAGATTTGAAAAAAAGATGAAGTAGAATCAATCTGATTTTCTTAGCGGTTAAATATAATATGAAGATCATCATTCAAGAATCAAGATTATTGGGGATAAGTTATAATTTTTAAAATCACAAGAAATCTCTTATTTAAAATTAAAGAAAATAAATATTTAAATATATTTTTTAAATAACTAACTTGAGAATTTTAGGGGTGTTACACTCCGGATCCTTCATACTCTCCATAGCATCAGCAGTGCCGGTCCCTCCATCCACCTCTGTTGCCACTTTTGGAGCAGAAGCATAATGATAAATAAGTGGCTCCAGGGGCTTTAGCTCAGCCATACCTATCTTGGCAGCCTGCAACTTGGCAATAGCTTGGCCCATCCCGGGTAGCCACCAAGGACTGTCCGGACTCTCTTGAGGATCCCCCAGGAACTTTGGAGGAGTAGCGAGTCGATCCAGATGAAACTCACGAGAATAAGTCCCATCGAATCCCGGGGCTGAATGCTCGGCGACGGCGTTGCTGAAGCCATGATCGATAAAATGAGGAATGTGCGGCCCCATGGCACAGAGAAAGCTCGAGCTCTTCAGGAAACTGGACAACCACTGAGTATGAAGAGTTTCTAAGAACTCTTGGCCCAAGGGAGAAGTGAATAGGGACTCAATGCAAGCCCGCACCCCAACATCCAGCAGCTCCTGCTCCATCCGCCCTACCTCCTGCACCAGACGCTTGATCCTGACAGCATCCTGCTGGCTTTGGGTCTGTAAGAGAGACAACTCCTCGGATAGAGCCTGTGCTCGCTTATGAGCCTCCTCATTTTCCCTAGTAATATCCTTGAAGGACAATTGAAAGGAGGACACCTCAGCTCGGAGAAGCTCAAGTTCAGCCACCATCTCGACACCTCGGTCGAGTATCTTGGCATAGGTAACGCCAAACTACAAATAAAAGGAAAATGATGTTGGAGATGTAAAGAAAATAAAGATCGTGAAGATAAGAAAAAATAGAAGATACCTCTGCGAAAAGATGAGCGCCATGGAGCAGTTGGTCCTCAGGAGGGGAGGAATCAGATGAAGCAGTAGCATGGGAAGGAACGAGACATCGGTCAATGAGACGATGGAGAAGTTCATATGGAGAGGAGCTTTTCTCGACAAGAGTACGGGGCGTTTTTCCCTTCTTTTTCTTAGAGGTCCCACAGTCAGCAAAAACGGCGTTGACAGCCGAACGGGTTCTTTTAGCAACTGAACCTGGGACCTGAGTGGAAGAGCTAGGGAGAGGAGGAATTTTTGAAGAACCCTCTGGAGCCGGAGTCTTAGCAGAGCTCTCGAGAGCGGGAGACGGAGGAGCCTTGGGAGGATCTTCTGAAGCAGATAACACGGGGGCCTTTACTATGCTGAGAGCAGGAGCATCCCGGGAGATGTGAGTTAGCCAACTCATCTCTGCAAATAGCCAAGAAGACATTCAGAATGCATGAAAATAACCATATGCAAGAAATAAAAACACAGCAGTGGAAGATTTTTTACCATCTTGAGGACCTAAAGGGAAATCTTGAGAACAAAAACCGAAGTGGGAGAGGATGCGAGGATTTTTGCAAATATCAACAATGTCAAAATAGTCTTTCAGACGGATGTGAGTATTGAGGTTGCTCATGATAGTATGATTGGAAACAGAGTAAGCTTTCAGAGGAGGAGGGATTACGCCGGGATTGTGGAACAACCAATCCCCGTGAGGAAATGGCCAATCAGTGGGACTTGTGACGAAAAAATAATAATTTCGCCAGGACGAGTCTTCTTCATGGAATTTTTTCAGGAATTTGCAAACACGGGACCTTCGTCCACTAACATAGAAAAAACCATCATTAACCTTACAAGAATGCTGGCTCAGAAACAGTTCAGCAGTTGGGTCGCCCCCATTCCCTTTCACCAGGATGAAAAAGCCTATCATGGTACGGATAGCATTTGGAGTAAATTGGTTAAGAGGAATCTGCATGCGGGTTGATATGGCAGCCAAATAGGGGTGGATCGGAAATCGCAGTCCTGCCCTAAGATGTGCTTCGAAAAAAGTAAGGGTTTGGGGCTGGGATATATCTGGGCGTTCATTTAAGCGAGGAGCGCGAAAGGTGTACTCAGAAGGAAAACCATAGGCATGAGCAAGACTAGCTAAGTGGGTATGATCGATTTGGGAAGCGAGGGAAATTTTATTTTCTGGACTCCCCACCAGAGAGGGAGTCGCTTCGGAAGAGTTTTGGCTAGCAGGGGGACTCGACATCGATTTACAGTGATAATAAAAGAAAAAAAAAGGATAGTTGGGTTACCTTGAATGGAAGAACTATGGAATCAAGCGAGATGGCCGGCGATGGCGAGAGCTTGGGAAGAAGAACACCGGAGAATAAAGATGAAGACGACGAGAATTTTCTGGGAGAATGAGGTTTGAAAAGAAAAGAGAGGAAAAGGGAGTAGTTGCGTGAAGTAAATGAGGAGAGATAAGGGGAAAAATCGAGAACTTTCCTCGGGAGGATAACGAGGCAGAGAAAGGGGGGCGCGTGAAGTCCATGCGCGGAAGCCGAAAAGACTTCCAGGATAGAAGGCGGGAAAAGTCTTTGGAGGAGATAATGTTTTGAAACTTCCTCTCCAAAGCGAAGAAATACACGTCTCTCCAGAAAGACCTCCGTACAAAGTTCTAGGAAATTTTTCTACTCTCACAAAATATGTCTCCCTTTTACAAGAGTAGGGGGGAGTAGATGATGTGGCCTAAAAATGTCACCTAATGAGGAGTCGACACGTGTATGAATGATAGGATTGGGAAGAATGGATAGAATCATTTAGGGTTCTCTGGATAAAGAATCCTCTCCGGAGGGCTCTCGGGAGGGAGCTTCGTCTGGAGATGAATATCAGAATCAAACAGTTTTAGCTAAGATCGTGGGTCGCAAATATAGGATGCTCCCGCTATTTCCACTCTAGCTTTGATGAAAAGAAGACCCTGTCCTCCTTTATTTTAGGAGGATAAGTCCACGAAGATAGGATGCTGCCGAGTCTTCAGGAAGTGGAGAGTAAGGGAGACTGGGTCTCCTCAGTAGGGCCGAGTCTTACGAGCAACTCCGAGATAAGAGGAAGGCTTGACTTCCTCTCTAGAAGGTATCTCTATAAATAGGTAATTTTGAAGATATTTCCAGGTTAGACACTTACACCTTAAAACCTAATATACTGAATACCAGCATCTTTTCTTGCGATTCTTGGAGTTGATTTAAGATATCCAGGATCTTGAGATCCTTGGGAGATTTGATAAGCCCTATACTGACTTAGGCATCGGAGTGTCCACACCGGACTCCCCTCCGGTGTGTTCCTTGCAGGTCATTCGAAGATTCCGAGAGGAGATAATCTATTCAGGACTATTATACACGTCCGGGAAGGAGGACATCCATTTCAGAGGATACCTAATCCTCTCGTGCAAATTTTGGCACATCACCTACAAATTCAAACTCTTGGGAGAAACTGGAAGCATTATCAAGTCATCAAGTAAGTACAAACTCCATATTTCTAACTCTAACTTCTCCATGAGCTTTAGAGCCTTTACGTGTCAAGAAAATGCTAGAAACATGCTAAATATACGAATCGAACAAGCAGCACATCATATGTCTAATAACTAAGACAGATATATATATATATATATGCATACGAGAAGATAATGTGCAGGTACGATAAGCAAAAGTAAAACAGAGATATCCAAGACCGAGGGCACCATGCCCTGGCCCTCCACAGAAAAACACAAGAGTGTGGAGTCTCCTGAAAATATAAAAAAAAAAGACCTTGAAGGCCCCAATAAAAGGAAAAGTGTTGGTCCCAAAGTTGAGTTAATAATATTGAGTAAGCTAGTGAAAATGTCTAGAGGGGAGGGGTGAATAGACTTTTCAAAAATCTTTCAATATATCAGAATACACAATGCGGAATAATCAGATTACTAATGAGCCCAATCAAATTTATACTCAACTTTTCTATAGATCTTTATCTTTGTTAATTCTTAATGTTCTTGATTAAACAATTCAAACAAATATCAAACAGTAAAGTAAAGAACACAGAATTTTATAGTGGTTCGACAAATGTCTACATCCACTCTCACAACTCCAGTTGTGAAGTTTTATTACTCTTCTTGAGCTTCTTGTGGCTTAAAGTCCCAAGATTAAGACTTTGATCTTATCGATTATACCACCAGGTATATCTTCGATCTACTAGTAATTCTACAAGTAACTAGCACACTTGTTTTACAAAATACAAACTTAAACTTGAAAAGTAAAACTTCTCTTTGAATAGCCTTTGATTCTTCTCTTCAATTCAGTGGCTCTTCTCTTCTTTAATCTCCTTCAACTCTGTAAGTAATTGCTTGTAGACTTGCTCTTGAATTCTCTAAGATCAGTAATTGCTTCAGTAGTCTTTAGCAGTAGGAGATCATACAGTATTTATAGAACTTAGTATGACAGTTAGCAGTTTGTGAACTAACTCTCAACTAACTCTAAAACTGTTTTTGTTGTAACTTCTTCTTGTAACCGACTTTGTAACTTCCTTCTTATTCCAAGTCAGCATATCTTCAATAAATCTCCAGTTACACCTTAAATAAGCTTTCCAAACTTATTCTTTAATTTCAACAAATCAGCACAGTAACTTACTGTTCTGATTTTTACTCTTCGGATTTTTTACTCTGCTGATTTTTACTCTTCTGATTCAATCAGCACAGTAACCAAAAACTGTTCAAAATTTCTCCAGATTTCTTCTAATCTCTTCTTCAACTCTTCTTTGAAGTCTTCTTATTCTGAAGTAGTCCTCTGAGTCTTCTTTAGTCTTCTGATCTTCATCTAATCTATTCCTAATCTAGTGTTCTGATTTTACTGTTCTGAACTTTACAATGCTGAATACAACAAAATACAACTTTACATATATAAACCTATCTATACATCAACTGAACTATATACAGATGAGTATATCTAAGTCCTATACTATAAGCTGTCTATACAATACAAAACATCAGCTTAGTTCCTAACAGTTCATATATCAGATCAGTAACCAATAAGATCAGTAACTCATAAGATCAATAACTTCCATATAAGAACAGTAACTATCTAAGATCAGTAAACACTTAAGATCAGTAACTTACACATAAGATCAGTAACCATATCAGATCAGTAAGTACATCAGATCAGTAACTCAGATTTCAAATATATCATATAAGATAACTAAAAATATTCTCAGTTTCCATACTCAGATCAGTAATCTTATTTCACATGACTTAGTTAAGATCAGTAATTTTATTCTTAATATTACTCAATAAGATCAGTAAACTTACTTCAGTTAGCATTAAGATCAGTAATCTCAATTTAAGTTTCTCATCAGATTAGTAAGCTTAGATTCAGATGACTTAGTTAAGATGACTTAGAACCACATATATCACTAACTTTAAGTTGCTTTTGGCCATCAAAACATACTTTCATCAACTAGAACATTGTTTATAGGATTCATATCCCAACAATTTCCCCCTTTTTGATGAAGCCAAAACTACTTAAATGTTAATAAATCAGTAGTTAAGTGTGTAGTCAATCATAACAGTTCATCAATTCATAATTCCAGATTCATATTCAAATAAGATCAGATATTACAAATAATCACAGAATATGAAACACAAAAAAAATATAGAAATAAAGATTAAGGATAGAAATGTTATCTTTTGAGCTTGTCCTTCATCTTCATTCTGCATCTTCAGATTCTGAATGCCACATACATTCTTGCCTTGATATCCATCATGTGTTGATGATCAGTAATTCCTTCTTCCTTGATAATCTCAGCAATAATGTTGTTGATCTCTTTGTAATCAGGTTCTCCATTTTCCAGTCTTGGAGGTTCCCAATTTGGTTCTTTAGGGCACAAAATCTTTGTTCCTGCACGATTAGCAACCTGTGCTATGTCTTCCCAGAATTCTTGATCAATATTCAGCATAAATTCTTCAAAATCAATAAATTCTGCTTCTTTGCTCGAATGATCACCAAACTTCTTCACAATGAAGTTAGCAATCTGCCATTTCTTCTTTAAATTCTTCCAGTATTCCATATGTTTTGTTAAAAAAATGAAATCCACAAAGTTTTCATCTTGAAAATCTTTGTCAAACTGTTTTCCTTCAGCTTTCTTTTGAGCATTCATCTTTTTCTTCAAAGCTGTAACTCTATTATCAAATCTTGTCTTCAAGAACTTGACATCCTTTTCTTTCTTCTTTTTCAAGCTTTCTTCTTCACTTGTCATAACAGCTTTCATTTTGCTCTTTGATCTAGTCATTCTTCCAGCTTCTTCCTCTTGTTGTTCTTCATCAGACAAAACTAGCTTCCTTTTCTTCTGACTTGAACTTCCAGCAATCTCAGGTCTTTTCTCAACAATCTCTTGACCCTGTTGCTTCTGTTGCTTTCTTTGCTTCAGTTTTTCATTCAACATATGAATTTCAGCTCTTAATTCATCTTGACTTACAACAAGCTTCCATCACTTGTCTTGTCCTGTCTTCCCCCTTTTTGGCTTCATCATGCCACTCCTTCAGGGAAGATATGTGTTGTTCCAGCTTCTTATGCAACACCTGAGACAAATTCTTCTCTTGTACTCTATGAAGGTCAAATATCTTGGACATTGTATACTCCATTACCTTCTCATAAGAGTGTTCAGAATGCATCTTGTTCATCCTTTCAGTAGCTTCTTGAAACATTTGAACAGCAGCTTCCAACTTTGCTTGAAGTTCAGCATTCTGCTTTTTCAGCATTTCAAACTCAGAAATATCAGAATCCTTCTCAACATGATCTGTTCTGATCTCTTCCTGCACATCCTCAATAGGATCAGTAGAGTGAATAGGAATGCTTTCCATTTCTTCAGCATTTACATCCTGATTTTCAACAACTTCAATTTCCTCAATTACAACAGTGTTCTCAAACACTTCTGTTGCATTGACAATGTCTTCATCAATATCCATAAAATCTTCTTCAGCGGCTTCAGTTTCATCAACACCCTTCTCTTCACTAAACAAATCCTCATCAGAGACAGGAGTTGCAATCTTCTCAACAGTGTACTTGATCCCTGTTAATCTCTCAACAAGAAGTACAACAGATTCTGGAGTGACTAACTCAAGAAAAGAGTTAACACCAGCTGCTTGCATTTGTTCTGCTTCCCAATCATCAAAGATTGAAGCACCTCCCATTCCTTCCATGATAGCTAAACTTTCCTTCAAAGTACTCCTCTTAAGATACACCCAAGTGCCTATCCTAAGGAGTTTCTCAAACTCAACAGAGCTTTCATCCAGTCCAGGAAATTGTTTTAACAAAGCTATCCTCAAATCAATTCTGATTCTATCTTCTTTGTCACAGATAGTGTACTCCATCAAATCAGCAGGTTTTGGAGTAATAAATTCAGTTTCAGGAGATGATGAAATATCAATTGGTTCAGAAGAAGGCTCAAATTCATGTTCAGTAGAGTGAGCATGAACCTGTATTGGGGATTGATGTGGTGAAGGTTGATGTGAAGTTTGAGGTTGAGGAGTAGGAATTGAAGTAGGCTCAAAGTTAGTGAGCTGAGGTGATGAATGAGGAGTGTTCTAAGTCTCAGAAAAGTAGTGATCTGATCCTCCAGAACATGAAGGGTGAGGATTTTGGGGTTCAGGTTGGCTTGGTTCAGAATCAGAAGGGGTAGGGGAGACAACAACCAACTTCCTCCTAACACTCCTCGACTTAGTCCTCTTATGAATAGCAACAGGACTAGGAACACTAACCTCTGGCTCATCTGAGCTTGATTGCACCACAGTTTCCACAAAACGAACTGTTGGTTCCGAGGCAGCAGTAGCAGACCTTCCTCTCCTTAGTGTAGTACTGCTCGGATCATGCTTAGATTTTGATCGAACCTCAGTTTGATCATCCTCCGATTGGTACATTGAAGCTCCAGACTCCTCTGCTTCAATTTCTTGAGAGTGTTCCAAGGGGTTCTCTTGTTCGAATTGAACAGACTCCTTCTTCATCAAGAACTTCCCATGATGGAATTTCTTGGGATTACTCCAATATGGTTTTTCACCAGCTGAGGCAGCAAGAAACTCAGCTTGTTTCCAAACCCTAACTTTGATTTCAGTGAGAATTCCAAAGTGTCCTCATCAAACAAAACCTTTTCCTTTTCAGTCATTAGCCTTTCCAGGAAGAATCCTTGCCAATCACCTTCCACTCTGTCGATGATCGCAGCCATAATTCTAATTTTAAAACTCGATAAGGCATCCTGGCTATGATGTTGCCCTAACAAGCATTTTCCTGCAATATCCATCAAGAACTGCAACCCAGTAGGAAGTACATCATTCTTCAAATTCGTCAAGGTCTCTGTCTCAACACCTGACCATTTTCCCACGCACTCCTTTTCTTCTCCAGCTTTGTAGGTCATAATATCTACTGGACCTTGTGGTAAGTCCAACATCACTTCGAGAATGTCCCTTGTAATGGTGACTTTGTGTCCAGCAAGCATGGAGTGAACACCATTTTTGTCTCCTTGGAGTTGTAAATAGAATTCCACAGCTTCCGGTTCGTAGACATTCACGGGAAATGACTCCAGAAACTTCCGTAGTCCGCATTCTTCACACATAGTTAAGATAGCTTGATTTTCAGCGTTGTGTCTGCCATTGAAGTATACAGCGTTCTCCACGAAAATTCCTTTCTTGCGCATCCATAAATTTGAATCAAAAGTTCCTGCTACTTGGTTAGCTTCATTGATAATATTGACAGTTGCCATTTGAGAATTTTGTTAGAAATCAAATTTTGCAGAAGTTTAAAAGTTAAGAATTATCCAGAAATGAATTCGTAAGAATGAAGAAGATGAAGTGTGATTGTTTGTGTTATAATTCAAAACCAATCTAGGGCTAGGATTGAATTAGATTATTATAAAGAATGGTTGGGATTAAATCTCGAAATTCGAGTTAAACAATAACTGTTCACATTCTAGTAACATTCTTAATTTTTGGAGCCAACTAGTGTTTGATAAATACACCACAATTTTTAGGTTAGAAATAGAAGAGTGTATTAATCTTCTCTATTAGTAGTCTAAAAATTTGAACAATATTTGACTTAGAGTAATCTAAACCAAAAGACTGTTCTGATGCAAATCAGCACAGTAGTTTCCAAAACAATTTCACTTCATTTTCTTACTTATATTTAAAGAAAATTTTACTTATCTGGATCAGCTGAGTACTATGATCAGCTGAGTAACCTTTTTAGAAATCAGATCAGTAGATGAATCAGCACAGTAGATTTCAGATCAGTAGATGGGTCAGCATAGTAATCCTCAGATCAGTACCCAAATTCCCTGATTTCATCTTTTTGATATCAGCACAGTAATCCTCAGATCAGTACTGTGTCAGATCAGTAGATTTCTTGTAGACAAATTTCCACAAACAAGTCTTTCTGTAGACAGATTAGTCAGTAATCAGATTAGTTCTGTAGAATAACTGAATTGTAATCAGATTAGTACTGTAGATAAAGAAACTTTGTAATCAGTACAATTCTGTAGACAAGTCAATTTATTAATCAGAATATATCTGTAGACTGATATAGTCTGTAATCAGATCAGTTTAGTAGACTTCTTCAATTTTGTAATCAGATCAGTTCCCCCTTCAGTGGAGAATTCCTCTTCTGTGCCTGTTTCACCTTGGTACAAGTGTTAGTTCATGAGATATGAGTGTAAAACAGTATAGATTAGTAACAAAATGTTTAATTTAATGATCACATCAAGGTTTATGCTAAAGTGACTTAGTGATCTGAGTCAACAAAAGGATCTTTAAGAAATCACAGATTCCCCCTTAATGTATATTCTCAGTGTCCCTCAGCTTTACCAGCTTCCTCATTGGGATTAAGGTCACTTTAGTAACCTTGTTACCTGTTTTAGTGATCTGACATAGGATTGTCTCTTCTGACTGTTGAATTTTGATGTACTGCTCTTACTTTATGCTTTATCTTCCTCTTGGTATAAGATCAGTACCTGAAATGTTAGCACAGTTCTATATACAAACAGAATCCATATCTATCAATCCTAAACTAATGCACAATTCTCTGAATCTCACTTCAGCCAATGGTTTTGTAAAAATGTCAGCTCTTTGAATATCAGTATGAATCTTTTCCATTCTAATATTCTTCTTTTCAACATGATCCCTAATAAAATGATGCCTAATATCAACATGTTTGCATCTAGTATGTAGAACAGGATTTTGAGTGATGGCAATGGCACTATTACTGTCACGATATATAGGTACATTAGATTCTACAACATTGTAGTCTCTGAGTTGTTGTATTAGCCAAAGAAGCTGACTACAACAACTACCTGCAGCCATATATTCTGCTTCAGTAGTAGAAGTTGCCACACTTGTTTGTTTCTTTGAAAACCATGAAATGAGCTTAGTTCCTAAGAATTGACATGAACCTGAAGTAGATTTTCTATCTATTTTGCAACCTCCAAAGTCCGAGTCTGAATAACCACTTAAAGATATATCATCATCTGCAGGATACCATAATCCTCGATTAATGGTCCCCTTTAGATATTTCAATATCCTTTTAGCAGCTTCCAGATGACTTTCCTTGGGGTTTGCTTGAAATCTTGCACATACTCCAACAGAAAAAGCAATATCAGGTCTGCTGGCAGTTAGATAGAGTAAAGAGCCAATTAAAGCACGATAGTGAGGTTGGTCAGAAGACTTACCTCCTTCATCAGGATCCATTCTGTATGTAGGTTGCATGGGCACACCAACTGTCTTACAGGTTTTAATACCAAATTTATCTAGCAAATTTTTAGTGTACTTTGCTTGATTTATAAATATACCTTCTGAAGTTTGTTTTACTTGAAGACCAAGAAAATATGTCATTTCTCCCATCATAGACATTTCAAATTTACTTTGCATGAGTGTAGAAAAGCTTTCACTCAAGTTTTTGTTGGGTGATCCAAAGATAATATCATCCACATAAATTTGAACAAGTAATATATCATTACCTTCTTGTCTTCTAAACAAAGTTCTATCAACTTTGCCTTTTGTAAAACCATTTTCAAGTAAGAATAGAGAAAGAGTATCATACCATGCTCTTGGGGCTTGTTTCAATCCATAGAGTGCTTTCTTTAACCTGTATACTTGGTGACTATTCACTTCAAAACCAGGTGGTTGTTCTACATAGACTTCTTCAGCAAGTATACCATTCAAAAATGCACTTTTCACATCCATTTGATATACAGTAAATTTCATATGTGCAGCATAAGCAAGGAACAATCTTATAGCTTCTAGTCTAGCTACAGGAGCAAAAGTTTCATCATAATCAATACCCTCAGCTTGAGAGTAGCCCTGAGCAACTAATCTAGCTTTGTTTCTAACTACAAGATCATTTTCATCCCTTTTGTTCTTGAAAATCCACTTAGTGCCTACAACATTATGATTACTAGGTCTATCAACAAGTTCCCAGACTTCATTTCTAGTGAACTGATTAAGTTCTTCCTGCATGGCTACAATCCAGTTACTATCACTTAAAGCTTCAATCACAGTTTTAGGCTCAATAGATGATAGAAAACAACACCAGCAAAATAAAGACTTACTAGGTTCTTCCTTTGAATCAAACAATTGTCTTCTAGTTTTAACTCCTATACTAGAATCACCTAGAATCAGATCAGTAGAATGAGCAGACTTCCATGTCCTTCTATTCTTAACAGTATCATCATTTACATCATGCAAATTATCATGCAAATCAGTATCATTTATATCAGCAGTTTTGTTTATAGGGGAGCAGTCATTTAATTCTTTTATTTCAGAAGTTTTAGATGACTCACCTTTGTCTTTTACCTTTTCTTTATCAGAATCTTGATCTAGAACATTCAGGAAAGGATTATAAGCTTGTACAGATTCATATATTCCTGTATCATCATCTTCATTGTTGATCTGAAGCTGTAGTTTGTCAACTTTCTTACTGAGCTGATGATCAGCAGAGTCCTGTACATTCTCATCAAAGATAACATGGGGTGTTTCTTCCACACATAGGGTAGAGTAATTAAACACTCTAAATGCTTTGCTTACAGAAGAGTATCCTAAGAATATCCCTTCATCAGCTTTTGCATCAAAAGCATTTAATTTACTTTTGCCATTGTTATGTATGAAACACTTACAACCAAAAATATGAAAATAAGAAACTCTTGGTTTTCTACCTTTCCATACCTCATAAGGTGTTTTACCATGCACCTTATTAAGAGCACTTCGATTTTGAGAGTGGCAAGCTGTGTTAATAGCTTCTGCCCAAAATTTCTGAGGTGTGTTGAATTCTGCAATCATGGCTCTGCAAGCTTCTTTTAGTGTTCTGTTTCTCCTTTCTGCAACACCATTTTGTTGAGGGGTTCTGGCTGCACTAGTCAAATGCTGTATGCCAGACTTAGAACAGTAGTCAGAAATGTAACAATTAATAAATTCAGTCCCCTTGTCACTCCTAATCTTGACAATGGGATGACCTTTTTCAACCTGCAATTTCTTCAATAGATCTGGAAGTAGTGTTTGTGTATCACTCTTTTTGTGTAGAAAGACTACCCAAGTGAACTTAGAATAATCATCTACAACAACCAGAGTATACCTTCTTCCATTCAATGTAGGAGGATTGATAGGACCATGAAGATCCATATGTAAGAGTTCTAAAACTCTGCTTGTTGAAAGAGTTGGAATGGACTTAAATGAAACCTTTACCTGTTTACCTTTTTGACAGGAATCACATACTTGTGACTTGGAATAGATTTCATTAGGAATGCCCTCAACAAGATGTTCTCTAGCAATCTTGTTGATTATCTTAAAGTTTAGATGACAGAGGCGTTTATGCCAGAGCCAACTGTTTTCTTTAGGACTCTTAGTAATAAGACATGCATTCTTAGGACAACTATTCCAGTTCACAATGTATACACTTCCTTGTCTTGTGCCAACAAGTAGAACATTGTGAGTCCTTTTATCAATTATTTCACATCTTCTGGTCTTGAACTGAACCTTTTATCCCCTGTCACAAAATTGAGATATAGATAACAAATTATACTTCAAACCTTCAACATAGGATACATCTTGGATTTCAACATCTCCATTCTTGATGAATCCAAATCCTTTTGTGATTGCTATTGAGCTATCACCAAAGATGACTTTTGGTCCTTCCTTCTCATGATAGTCAGTAAGTAAGGCCTTGGTACCAGTCATATGGTGTGAACACCCACTGTCTATGTACCAGGTCTCCCCAACTGAACCACCTTTCTTGTATAAGTCCAGTCGATCCTGCAAAGTAGTGATCTTAATAACTTAGGTACCCTTGTTTATTGGGGTCATTGGGGGTTAGTAGTGAGAGGTACCCAAATGAACATTGAGGATTTGAATAAGTGGGACCTCTTCAGTTTCCTTCCAAATTTATCACAGAACAGTACTTTATTAACCAGTTCAGAATTATCAGCAGACTTAGGATCTATTTTTCTGAGATAGCCTTTCCTTGGTTCTATCCCTTTTTCAGTAAGATCAGTATGTCTGTAATAGTTTGAATATGGTCTAAAAGCATGTGGACCATAAGGCTTATAAATTTGCTTTGGTCTCTTCTCTCCATAGATATCATAAGATAAAGGAGGAGGATAAAGAACAGGTTTGTTATGATAATGAGGCACAAATCTCCTAGGTTTAGTTGAATACAGCTGAGACTGCCTTATGAAAGGAGGTCTAGGCTGTTCCCAACTTGCCTGTGCTTGTCTTGACCTACTGTTCTGAGTTTGTCTCTTCTGATTCCAGGACTGATCTGATCTGGTCAGAGGAGTATAACTCTTCTGGTATGGTCTTGACTGTACTGGTCTTAATACATTCTTCATTTTACCATTCTTGGTAGTAGGAGGGATGTATTTAGACTGTACTTTGAGTTTTGGATCATCATCATAAGTCATAGGTTCTTTTACTTTATCTAGTTGCAAAGAACTTGTACTAGCTCCATTAGTGTTCTTAAATTCTGAAGTAGTTGGACTAGGCAGATCAGTACCTATTCCTCTTTTATCATTTGGAGCTCTATATCTGTCTGAGATTGTTTGATTAATCTTAGTAGAGTTAATCATCCCAGATAGCTTTCGATCTAGGCTCACTACTTCAGATTCTAAGAATCTATTGCGCTCTTCAAGTTTTTCACATTTGATCTTTAAATCATTGAATTCATTAGTCTCTTTGGCTTGAGTTTTAAGCATACCCTGATATAGTTTGTCAATGGATGCATACTTTTCTTGGAGTTGAGACAACTCTTCTGATAGTCTTACATTTATGACAGCTATATTAGGATCTACTTTTGACTGAGCTTCTTTTAGCCTAATGATTTCTTGCTTTAAAGATATATTCTCATCACTAATTTCAATGAATGCTTTGTTAGCTTGTAGAAGGTCCTCTTCAGTCACTCCTTGGGAATGATGAAGACTACTTCCTACACTGCTAACAGCAGCATCACTTTCATCAGTGTCAGAATTGTCACAAGATTGAAATGAGTTAACAGATGATACCTCATCATTTATTTTGGCCATCATTGCCAGTCCATCATCTGCTATGAAGGCTTCATCTTCATTGCTAGAGGGGTAGTCAGATGAAGTCGATGGTAACTCTTCTGATTCCGAATCAGAGTCATTGTAAGCCATCATTGCCTTCTTACCCTTAGCATATTTTCGATCTCTTCTGGCTTTCCTTTCTTCTCGATCTTCAGAACTCAGATCAGGACATTCATATGCATAATGACCTGGCTTATCACAATTATAGCAAACAGGATTGTTAGAAGTTCTTTTAGGAGGAGAATGCTTTATGTTCCTGTCATGCTTGTCAATTGAGTTCCTGTCTTTCTTATCAGAATACTTTCTGTCTCTCTTTTCAGATGAGTTCATGTCTCTCCTGTTTTCATTAGAGATCTCATCCCTTCTTTCAGAAGAGTTTTGATCCCTTCTGTTCACAGAAGAGTCCCTGTTATTAGAACCCTTAGTTTCCTTATAGAATCTCTTGTACCTGCCATACCTCTTGTTCAGTTTATCAAATCTTTTGATCATAAGGCTCATCTGATCTTTCAGACTTAGATCAGAATCATCTAGTTCATCTTTTATGCTTGAAGCCTTAGTCTTAGATGATCTAGACCCCTTTGAAGTAGAGGCTTTGAAAGCTATGTCCTTAGAGACATCCTTATCCTTATGGATCACAGAAATAGGATCTTCTTCATCTAACTCAAACTCATGAGCCTTAAGTGTTTGGAACATAGTTTCTGCTGGCCAAGAATCAATGTCTTGTGTGGTTTTAATGATCATCTTGACCATTTTCCACCTTTCATCCAAGGCTTTCAAGATTCTCAAGTTAACTTCTCTGTCAGTATAAGTCTTTCCTAATACATCAAGATCATTCATAATTTTGGTAAATCGAGTATCTAACTCATCAATTGATTCTCCTGGCTTCATTTTAAATGATTCAAACCTTTGGACAGCAGTGGATAACTTGCTTTCTTTGATCAGTGTAGTACCTTCACAAAGAATAGCCAGTTTGTCCCACATCTGTTTTGCAGTCTTACATTTTAATACTTTACCAAGATACTCATTTGGTAAGGTATGTAAAATGTAGTTCTTGGCAAGACTATCCAAATTGTTTTGTTTCATTTCTTCTGAAGTCAGTTCTGACCTGGGTTTGGGGACCAGTGCACCAACTGGTTTAGATGGATCCAGAACAGCAGTGTTTTCCACCATGATGACAATTGGTCCTTCAGTCACCACAGACACCATTAGATCATGGGTTGAGCTAAAGATGGCCTCCATCCTAAGCTTCCAGTAGTCATAATCTACAATCTTGAACTTAGGCAGCTTGTTCACATTAGTGTCATCCATGTTTGATTAGACAAATAGGATCAGTAGTATAGCAGATAGATTTCAAGTATTCAGATAGTAACAAGTATCAAGAAATAACAGTAAGATCAGTAAAATATCCCTCAAGATCTGTAAGGTTATCAAGAAACAGCAGTCCAATGAACTACTGCTCTGATACCACTTGTTGGTCCCAAAGTTGAGTTAATAATATTGAGTAAGCTAGTGAAAATGTCTAGAGGGGAGGGGTGAATAGACTTTTCAAAAATCTTTCAATATATCAGAATACACAATGCGGAATAATCAGATTACTAATGAGCCCAATCAAATTTATACTCAACTTTTCTATAGATCTTTATCTTTGTTAATTCTTAATGTTCTTGATTAAACAATTCAAACAAATATCAAACAGTAAAGTAAAGAACACAGAATTTTATAGTGGTTCGACAAATGTCTACATCCACTCTCACAACTCCAGTTGTGAAGTTTTATTACTCTTCTTGAGCTTCTTGTGGCTTAAAGTCCCAAGATTAAGACTTTGATCTTATCGATTATACCACCAGGTATATCTTCGATCTACTAGTAATTCTACAAGTAACTAGCACACTTGTTTTACAAAATACAAACTTAAACTTGAAAAGTAAAACTTCTCTTTGAATAGCCTTTGATTCTTCTCTTCAATTCAGTGGCTCTTCTCTTCTTTAATCTCCTTCAACTCTGTAAGTAATTGCTTGTAGACTTGCTCTTGAATTCTCTAAGATCAGTAATTGCTTCAGTAGTCTTTAGCAGTAGGAGATCATACAGTATTTATAGAACTTAGTATGACAGTTAGCAGTTTGTGAACTAACTCTCAACTAACTCTAAAACTGTTTTTGTTGTAACTTCTTCTTGTAACCGACTTTGTAACTTCCTTCTTATTCCAAGTCAGCATATCTTCAATAAATCTCCAGTTACACCTTAAATAAGCTTTCCAAACTTATTCTTTAATTTCAACAAATCAGCACAGTAACTTACTGTTCTGATTTTTACTCTTCGGATTTTTTACTCTGCTGATTTTTACTCTTCTGATTCAATCAGCACAGTAACCAAAAACTGTTCAAAATTTCTCCAGATTTCTTCTAATCTCTTCTTCAACTCTTCTTTGAAGTCTTCTTATTCTGAAGTAGTCCTCTGAGTCTTCTTTAGTCTTCTGATCTTCATCTAATCTATTCCTAATCTAGTGTTCTGATTTTACTGTTCTGAACTTTACAATGCTGAATACAACAAAATACAACTTTACATATATAAACCTATCTATACATCAACTGAACTATATACAGATGAGTATATCTAAGTCCTATACTATAAGCTGTCTATACAATACAAAACATCAGCTTAGTTCCTAACAGTTCATATATCAGATCAGTAACCAATAAGATCAGTAACTCATAAGATCAATAACTTCCATATAAGAACAGTAACTATCTAAGATCAGTAAACACTTAAGATCAGTAACTTACACATAAGATCAGTAACCATATCAGATCAGTAAGTACATCAGATCAGTAACTCAGATTTCAAATATATCATATAAGATCACTAAAAATATTCTCAGTTTCCATACTCAGATCAGTAATCTTATTTCACATGACTTAGTTAAGATCAGTAATTTTATTCTTAATATTACTCAATAAGATTAGTAAACTTACTTCAGTTAGCATTAAGATCAGTAATCTCAATTTAAGTTTCTCATCAGATTAGTAAGCTTAGATTCAGATGACTTAGTTAAGATGACTTAGAACCACATATATCACTAACTTTAAGTTGCTTTTGGCCATCAAAACATACTTTCATCAACTAGAACATTGTTTATAGGATTCATATCCCAACAAAAAGTGTTTTAAGTAGCAGAGCGTTATGAAAGAAAGTAAATGGAGTTACGAAGAGAGGGGAATGTCACCCTTCCCCTCAAGACCTTCCCCTGCCTCATCAACCTGACCACTAGAGTCGCCCCCCTCTGCCTTCTCCTCCAGAGCATCAGCCGTCACGGTCGCCACAGGATCAGGGTTAGCCACATGGATGGGGAATGTTAAATCCTTTGCTGGTACCAGATCATCCAACTTTAGAGCGGTCTCCTTTAGCTCTGAGACAGCCTTCTTCATCCCAGGCAGCCACCAAGGAGTACTGATATCCTCTTTAGGGTCTCCAGGGAACTTAGGGGGAGTGGCCAACTCATCCAAGCGAAGGGCACGAGTGTAATGGCCATCGAATCCTGGATTAGAATGCTCAGCCACGGCATTAGAAAACCCATGATCAATAAAATGGGGAATATACGCGCCCATTGCCCCCAAGAAGCTGGTACTCTTAAGAAAGGCTTCTAACCATTCTCGATGCAAGGTACCCAGAAATTTCTGCCCTGCCGCTGAAGTAAAAAGAGAATCAATACACAGCTTTACCCCGGCCAAAGGAAGATCAACCTCTAAGCGCTGAATGCCCCTATCTCTTTCTGCAAGCTGAGTCTTGAGTGAAGAGACCTCCTTCAAAAGCTTTGCATTTTCAGCCTGAAATGCCTTCCGCTCCTGGTTGGCTTCTCGTAACTCAGCCTCAAGAATCTCTTTCTTTACCTTCTCCAGTTCCACTTGGCTCTGGAGATCATCCTGAAGCTGGAGAGACTGGAGGGCTCGTTCGGATACGTCCGAGTACAAGAGGCCAAACTGCACATAATGTAAGGAAGTAAGATATCTATACTCCCTTTCTCATTAGCCATAAAGAATAATATATATGCCAGGAGTTTACCTGAGAAAAGCTGTGAGCTGCGTGCACAATTCGTTCTTCTACGGATAAAGCATTGAGGGCCTTCATGGAAGGAGTAGGAGTGTGACGCTCTACGAAAGCAGTAAATTGATCGACCCCGATATCATCAGGGGTATCTGGAGTGACATCAGCTGGAGAGGGTAGGGAAGACTTAGTCTTAGATTTCTTCTTCTTGGAAGCATCAGAGGCAGGAGGCAAGGAGGAAATTATGGCCTTCTCCGTGGAGGATCTCGTACGTTTGGTAACTGACCCGGTGGAAGGTTTCACTGGGGAGGGAGGAGCAGGAGCTTTCGTGGAACTTTCAGGGGCTGGAGATTTGGCTACCATGGAAAGCGGGGCGGCATCGCGAGAAATTTGGGTTAACCAACTCATAGCTGCAAAGAAAAACATAAAAGATGTTAATAAATGATATTAGTTCCAATTGGGAAGACGATGACAAGGGAAGAGAAATGATATTACCATCATCTGGACCTAGAGGGTAATCATTGCGGCTGGAACCAAAATGGGATAAGGCCCTAGGGTTCTTACATATGCCCATCAAATCAAAATACCCATGGGCAAGCACGTTATCATTCAAGTGGTCCATTATATCCAAATTTAAAGAGGAGCAAATAGAGAGAGGAGGGCGAGGCACCCCAGGGTTCTCGTAAATCCATTTTTCGTGGGGAAACTCCCAAGGAGAAGGACTGGTAACGAAGAAATAGTAATCCTTCCAGTCCTGGACCCCTTCATGGAGCTTTTCCATGAATTTTCCAGTCCTGGAAGGACGGCCGCAAGCCTAGAAAAACCCGTCCGCAAATTTGCACATGTATTGGGTTAGGAAAAGTTGGGCTGAGGGTTCGCCACCATTCCCCTTCATCAAGATATAGAAACCTAACATTGCACGGATGGCGTTGGGGGTGAATTGATTCAGGGGTATGCGGAGGTAAGTGGAAATTTCAGAGAAATAGGGGTGGATTGGAAAGCGGAGGCCTGCCTTCAGTTGGGCCTCCCAGAAAGCTAGGGTATTAGGACCGGGAAAATTTGGGCGTTCTTTCCTATGGGTTGCCCTAACTGTATAATCGGGGGGAAAGATCCCCGAGCGTAGAAAAGCGGCGACACGTTCGAGCGGAAGGATCGAAGAACTAGAGATCCTATTCTTCAAGGTAGGGTTGGTTATGGGAAACAAAGAAAGTGAGCCGGAGGCTGAACTTTCTGTGGAGATGGAGTCCGACGAAGCAGGAATAGAAGATGACATGAGGATACAGCAAAAGAAAAATGAGGAAGAAGAGGAGGTACTTGAGACAAGGACGGTTTCTGAAGGCGATGATATGGTCGGTGAACGTGCGCAAGAAGTTAATTGCAGTAGTGAAGAAGTGGAAGCACAAGTTAAAAGAACAGATAAGTTTGAAGAAAGAAGAGGGTTTTCTTCAAGGTGAAGAGGATTTTTGAATTAATGATGGCGAAGAGAGAATAAAGGGAAAAATCAAGGAGAAGTAAATGCCTCCCAATGGAAAGGTGCGTGACTGAGGAAGGACGGCTGGATGTTGGTCCTCGGGCAGACACCTGAAAGCGAATTTCGAAACAGAGTTGGCGTGTGGAAGTGGAAAGGTCACGAAGATTCTGGGACAATTATCAAAAACTGAATACGCCATATTTTAAGGAAAATGTGAAGAAGAACCAATTAGCGGAAAAGATTATTCCTCTTAGAATTTATCTCAGATACTTTTTTCTACTCTCTTAAAAATTATCCTTTTTACGAGAGTAGGGGGGAGTAGTTGATGCGGACAAAATATGTCGCTCTGGGAGATGTCGACACGTAGAAACGAGATAAAATTATAATAATATTATTTAAGCCAACGGGCTTGTAGAGATGGATTAATACACTCCTAAGCCCAAAGAGGGGAATAGGAGCAATTGGGCCTTTAGCCCATATCCGAGAATTAGTAGCTTTTGGGTCGAGTGATCCGGCCCAAAGGAAGTGGGTCTTAGGGATCATTCTCTTCTAACTAAGTCAAAAGAAGAAGTCAATCCGTGAAGATAGGGCCAGTATATGAAGAGGCCGAGTCTTTAGGGGTATGGAGCGGGTCTTCAGGGATTTGGGCCAAGTTTACAGGGAAAGGCATGCGATTATAGAGAGAAAAGGCCATCCTCTCTCCGAAAAGAGAGGACCAGGTATATAAACAGGTTATTTTTACATTATCAGATACGTTTTACAGCATATACAAAAACTCTTACGAAATATACATTGATCTAAGAAAAGATATCACACTATTCGCCAGAATTTCCCTAGAATTACAGGGAAATTCCTCTTTTACTCTCCTAGAAAGATTCTGACTTGAGCGTCGGAGATTTCGCGCCGGACTCCCCTCCGGCGTGCTTTTTTGCAGATCATTTCGGGATCTTAGAGGAGATCGTATGTGAAGATTGTCAAGGATAAAGAGCGATTCAAGACCCGTGATTCGCAGCGCTCGCAAAGGAATGGTTGATATCCATAGGCGTTCTTTTTCGACGCAACACATTCATAATCTAATAAATCTTGAAACAAGAACCTTGGCAATAAAATAAATATATATATCATACTAGTGTAAGACCCGCATTTTACGCGGGATTAAAATAAAATAATAAAATATATTATTAATTTAAAAAATAGTATTTGAAACATGTATAAATTTATTATTCTATTAAAAGATAAAAAATGAAATATTGTATCAATATAGATCTTTGCAAAAGATGATAGGTTAGAAAATTGTCTCATTCAAAATTTTACGGGAGGCGTATTATTCGAGACACTCAATGTCCTTCTTTGGATAAAAACTTTACTACCAAATACCAATCTTCTTTTTAAAAAGAATTTGTGCTTCAATGATGTGATTTCTAAGTCTTGTAACAAATAAAAAATTTGTGCTTTAATGATGTGATTTCCAAGTCTTGTAACAATCAGTCAGACTTCGGATCAATGTATGTTTCTAAGCGGGATACCTAGTTTGAGAACCAAAAGATTTTTTAGTAGACCAAAACACTTAAGAGAATTAAAAAAATCAATTGAAAACACATGTCTCATATATACCACTATGGTTAAAATCTGATGGACAAACATTGACTTCAAATATTCCCTTCTATCACCAAGTATCATCACCAACACTTTCTTGTTAATGTTTTCAACTTTTTCATGCATGTGTTGGAGCAAGTATAACTCTATCCTCAAAGTACTCATCCATATCAAAATTATCAGAGACACGTGGGTATATAATGTCAACTATAGTAGCAACATGATCACATGCATCTAAAATAATTAAATATATTTTCAAAAATATCAATATTCGCAAAACTCTTCTCACTGTCACTACAAAATAATGGGGAAATGGGGACGGGGAAGGCATCGGATCTGCCCTCACTAATGATGAAGGCAACGGCAAAGGGGACGGCAGTGTGCCGATGCCAATATGCTCGATGCTATTTAAATGGCATCGGATTTGGGGAAAACCGTTACCTTTTGGCAACGGCAGGTGGCCGTTACCTTTTGGCAACGGGC